>JAJJWW010001751.1:0-521365 GCA_023531295.1 Papaver armeniacum | reverse complement strand
ATAATCTTTTACTAAAGCCTTCGAGAAGCAAGATCTTCAGGGGCCTTTTTCAAGTATTAATTCAGGAAATCAATATTCTTCTTAGAAGTACAAAGCTGATAAAACACAACTTCAAAATCTCTTATAAGGTTTCCAACAAGATCAACATACATTTGAACATGTTTAGAAACTCCATGTTCGTGAGCAAATTAGAAAGATATGGTGAAAGGAAAATTATAAAATCCTATGATTTCTTCAGTCACATCTTCTCATCTCTATTTTCTTCCTTCCTTAGCACAACTCTTAATGCAAGAAGCATGCATGTCTTTTGAATTTCAATAGAAAAAAATTACGTATGGATAATATAAACTTTGAAAAATAGTCTCATAAGTGTATATATATAAGGTTTGTTAAGTTTAGAGAAACTATTGGGAGGATAGTCCTTTTTAAACACAAGTTATTGGTCTGACAAGGAAATCAGGAGATTACTTTTCGGTTACGCAACTAATCAAGGAACAACTTCTTTTTCCAAGACTAAAAATATCGGGCCCCACAGTTACGATTCATGACCTAGTGGTATATACATGTATCAAATTTATAAAGCAGTTGGCCAATAAAAAAAAAAATTATTGTGTCTAAACTCCTAGAAGATTTCAACAAGATCTTTTATCATTTATAAAAGAGTAATCTCTTTGAAGACAATATTAAGACTGTATACATCTTCTTAATAGTTAAAATACACAATTTTTTTTAACACAAATGAATTATTTCCTTTCAGTTACTGTGTACTCTCCAATTGAAACAAAGAATGCACAGGGTAATAGAATTAGGTTATGTCGTGATAAACATTATTATGCTTATTAATAACGGCAAAATCCTTTGCTTTAAACATCTGTTCAGTATTTAAACAATTTGTTATAGCATAGCTCGGTTGAACCCACCAAGCGTTGGTATGTCAAGTTTGGTTGTCATAATTTAGTGAATCAAAACTCATTTTAAGAGTCGCTTGATTATGTACTAGAGTCAACTTCGTATAGGTTAGATTGAAAATATTAGGATATGAGACATTAAAAGTATTTCGAAGACTTGAAGAAGTGAAGAAGTAAGAAGATACAACGACAACATCATCCTTTTACTTGAGGTTAGTGATATTTGACTTGAACTATTTCATTCCCTAACGTATCTTTCAAGTCGTGCATATTGAAAACAAAACTGATGAAGCATGAACACTCTAGATAGACATAGTATTAAGGAATACAATACGAGGTTTATTGCTTAACCATTAAACTTTGTAGATAAGACATCGACATAATCGTTTGAATGCTATTGTGATTATGTATGGGTATGAGGTGAGGATTTCATCCTAGGAAACAATGTTTATACAAGTGTTTTAAGGA
Organism: Papaver armeniacum; assembly: GCA_023531295.1. Taxonomy (NCBI): domain Eukaryota; kingdom Viridiplantae; phylum Streptophyta; class Magnoliopsida; order Ranunculales; family Papaveraceae; genus Papaver; species Papaver armeniacum. The sequence goes on along the minus strand of JAJJWW010001751.1, from coordinate 519,989 downwards.
AGTAAGTTCATAAACTTGTTTATGAATCGAAAAGGAAATCGCCAGGCGTTATTGGTATTGTTATTCATTGCATATCTTGTGAAAACCAATATGTGTGATTTAGTATAACCGCTCATGACTTGTTTATGTTCTTGGTAAAACTATTCACAAAGACCTGACTTATGTATTGGTATGACTTTTATTAGTGGAACCGATCTTAAGTAATCACCTGAGATGGTATGATCGAGTTTGTGATTTGTGTATGACCAATTCCAGATAAAGGGGAACCGATCCTATGAAGAGGTACAACACATCACAAAGGGGAATCGATCCTTGTATGAGATGCAACAAGTTTTTTAGCGAGAAAGAGGCGGATTCTTTTTATGGACATGTGCAACACATATAAGTTAGATACCATATATATGTGGGGAACCGATCCTAGTACCTAGTCAACCGAATTTTGGGAAGCTAGTGTGACTATGCACAATAATCACATGGAGGTAGAACCGAAACTTATTTTGGTAGAACCGTTAAACCCATGATTTGTGATTGAGTGTTTCTTGATCAATCACATAGTTCTTGAAAGTCAGATGAACCAATTCTAAACTTGTTTGGAAGTGTGGCAAATCGGTTTCAAGGTTGTAAGTATGAAAGAGGACTTACAAAGTAAGGATGTCAGCATACTTTGAACACGTGCAGTAATGTTTATCTTTTATTGTTCAAAGTTATTACTTAATAGCTACAGGAAGAAAATCACAGGATCGAAAAATAAATAAGTTAAGAATCTTTTATTTAAGGTTTTTAATTTTTTTTTTGGAAAACGAGAATTAGTAATGTGCATTTACTAGTTGAGATTTTCCAAAGATATTTTCGGTCAATATTTTGGACAGAGCATTTCCAGGAATTATGGAAACCGAATTTGGAATATATTGAATATCTTTGAGAATATTTTCGGTTTTGGAAATTCCTTGGTGTCAAACTTCCTTGTATATAAATACTTGAAATTTTCATTTCTAGCAAACTAATCCTTAAATAACAGACAAACTTCCTCGGTTGTGTTTTTCTTGGTGTAGCCGCCTATTCGCAGAGGAGAGTAACCTAATTAGGCGAAATCTCTTACGGCCGCTCAGTTTAAAGTCTTCTTTGGGATTGAGAATCTCTATTAGTACCGTTGGTGGGAAAATAGATAATTGAGGTTTATCTTCTGTTTTCGATTGATTTGATTGACTAACAGTGGTTGAACTTTGATTGCACCTAGTTTGTTTATGCTTGAGAATCTTCTCTTATGATATAATATTCACTCAAACTAGATCGAAGTTTCGACAGGGATCTTTAGACTGTTGTTAGTTTTAAAGACGATCTTGTGATAATCCGTTGTTAACAGACTCCGTTCTGTGCGTGATTGATCAAAAGAGATTCAAGTTGTTGTGTGCAGGTGTTTATTGAAGATATAAGAATATTTAAATACAAAGAAGATATTGAAGATTTCTGATTTGGGGTTCATAATCTTTGGTGTGCACAATACTTGTTTCGGTATAAGAGGATCCAACTATAATCGGTTTATCCTTGTGATAGATTGGATTGATTAGTTGTGTAGATCGGCATCAATACAATTCTTTGTGATTAAAAGTATTGATTGCAAAATCTTAACAATTACCTTTGGTAGTTGAACATAAGATAGATCTAAAATCTGTGAAGGAGTTTATTGAGATAAACAGAAGAGCCTTTGTCGAACTCACATCACTTGGTTGAAGAGAGTTGATACCAAACAGATTTGTTGTTCCTTTACTGTTTGGAATATGAACCAAAAGAATTGTTCCAAGTACGTGACTTATTCATTAGTTGGAGGCGTGGGAATACAGACAGAACTAGGTGAACTATAGGTTTAGTTGCTTGGTCTCAACTATACGAAGTTCGTTTAATTTTGTGTAGCGGCTTAATCCTGAGAGTATTCAATGCTGGACAAGGTCCCGGGGTTTTTTTTTGCATTTGCGGTTTCCTCGTTAACAAAATCTTGCTGTGTCATTTAATTTATATTTCCGCATTATAATTGTTTTATTATAATTAAAATAAATTACACAAACGTTAATTCCTATTTACTTGATAAGCAATCCTATTGTGTTTGGTTAAGTCCGAACCTTTTTATCAAGTAAACATACTTCGTTGTTGTATTGTCTCGATCTCGTATCCATAGACGATCACACGAAGTGTGAACCGATTAGTTGTATTGTCTCGACTCAGTCCATAGACAATTACTTTCGTAGAAAGGAATTATAGGTAGGAAAAGTTTTAGATTGTGGTATATTTGGGCACCCCCGCCTTTTCATAATCCTTAAAATTAGTCTCAAAGACATTCTTAATACAAAGAGAAGTAGAACAGTTACCCGAAACCAATTTGTGTTTTGCTCTTTTTATGCCCCGTCTTAGTTTGTTAATAAGAGATGTAAGATCAGAGATTCTCTTGTCAATACTGATATGACTAAATCTCTCGTTGAAGTATGCGGGAGTTTGTTGAATAGGTTTCTTGAATGGGTTCGTGATTTGAAGTAATCCATTTTAAATTCACTAGACTGGAGAGTGGCAACACAATTGATAATATGTTTCAAATATTTTTGCACAACAGAAAATCTTGCACTTCCAAGTTGCGAAGAACAACCCTTTGAAAGATGTTCGCTTGATCTTTGACGATTAATCCTACCGTTGTTGATAGTACTGAGTGTTTCATTACGGGAACAATTTTTCTTAGACTGCTTGTTGCACTGTTTTAAAAGGTGTCCCTTTCTACCACAATTATAACAGGTTCTCTGAGTTCCTAGGAGATTATTTTTGACCTTATTGAGTGGTGTAGTGACAGCTTTAGAGAATATATACTTGATCTTTTTCTCAAGAGGTTTAGAATCCTGGGAGATCTGATAAGTGCATAATTTACTATTATTTTGTTATCAATTCCATGCTTGTATTTGCTATATTTCATGTAATATATATACCTTGTATCACTATTTTTTTTTGTCTTATTTAGGTAGAATCATCCAAAAGGAGCGAAAAGAGTGCTAAAGCGGACATAAATGTGAACATGGACTAAGGACCAAGAGCAACTCGACCAAATTCAGGACTATTCAACTGTATTTTCAGAGAATGAAGAGACGAAAAGAACGCAAAAAGAATGAGGTCATTCCGAGTTCGTATGCAAAAGCTAAGGGAAAAACAATTCAGGATCAAGTAGGGAACGATCCCTACCTATGTCCGGATCTAGTCATACCCTCAAAGAAGTGACCAAAATTGGTTTTCTTAGTTCCGAAGTATTTCCAAACCCAAATATTCTTAGAGATATTTAAGGATACTTCCAAATAATTTTCAAGAGGGTTCCGGGTTCCGAACAGAGATTATATCAAGATACGGGAGTGGAGACAAGAAGACAAGGAGCGAAAGCTTGTGTTTTGGGTTCTTCCATTACCGAAACTATTTATCTTTGATTTTATCATATGTATATCATGGGTTTCACTAAATCTATGAGTATCTAAACTCATATTTGATTGGGGATGAATTCTAAGTTCTAAACATGATTTGATTTAATATATGAATCTATTTTAATTTATTCATATGATTATCGTTTATTTCTACTATGAAGAATATTTATGATTGATTGGTTGATTTAGGAGGCCTACTAAACTGATCCTTTTATTGATCTATTGCCAATGAATTTGTTAGGATATCCGTAATTGTTGAATAACCCTTACACAAGTAGAAAACGTGAGACCTTACAAAGGGATTATATGGAGCAATTGTGTGTAGGAGAAATACTAAGTGAAGCGATCGTACCGATTTTAACTGCTAGGACCGAACCGATATTCATAAACCCTAATGCATTCGATTGAGTTACATCTTTTACGCGTACCTAAAGGTGACTCAAACGAATAGAATCCGATAGCTAAGTGTTCATGTTCTTCGGTGATATTAGGAGTCTTGGGGGTAGATAAGCGTACCTGTTACCCTACGGTTGGTGATAATCTATGATTAATGACGAATAGATAAGTATATTACTTTGATGAATGTTTAGTAACAAAGAAGGATTCCCCGATCATACTCATCATCCTTGATTATATCTTTATTAATTAATTTACTTTGGTTTATTTGCAACCTACAAACAAAACCCCCCATTTGTGAAATTTGACAACTGAATACTCCCTGCTCTTCGTGGAAGCGATGCTTGCTTCCATTGTGTTACTAGTTAATTGTGTGGAAATAAGTGATTTAATTTGTTGCACTCACGACACGCATCAAGATCATACTTTCTACAGGATTTGTAGAAAAGTGTGAGTTAGGCTCTTTTACTAGATCATAACGTGATTTGAGGAGAGCTATCTATTTCTCCATTTCTTCAATCCTTGAGAGAGCCTCAATAAGATCTATTATTGAGTCATTAAGTATCATTATCAATAGTTTCTCAATCTCATTACTTTACTCTAGTATTTTATTGAGTAGGGTATTACTTTGTTATTTTGATTGAAGCATTCTATCAAAAAGAATAATACAGTCTAGTAATGCAGACTGAATAGAGAATCCTCATTAGAACCAGGGAAAGTAACAAAGCTTACAGTCTTTTCAACTGATTTATCAAACGAATTCAAAAACCTGTTTTTTTCAACTATTTTTCAAGAGTGGTCGGGGATATTCTATGACAGAGACATAAGTTTCCATAAAGAGTAATCTCTGTACCAGTTGGGTTCTAAATCCTGGGTAGTACGTACAATGAGTCTTTTCTAGGGTGATGAAAAACCATTCTTTGACTTATTGAATGCATGTCTAGACCGTTTTCAAATACAGACTTGTTAGGTCTAAAAGTGTTTGCCCGCTCTGATACCAATCGAAAACACGGGCGTACCAAATATACGACCAAGTTTTTCGTTTGGCAGCCTTTATGAACAAAACCTAATACAATTGAAATAGACCAACTTAATGATCCTTGAAAATATGTATATAGAGTTTATATATCTACCTCTTCTCAATCAGTATGAGACTATGAATCCGTGAACCTGATTTTTAAGAAGATCAATATCCAAGATCAATCTAGTCTTATCCAAATACTCCAATTGGAATTTTGCCAAGTAATGAAACTTATTATCTATCTTTCAAGATAAAAATTCTACAAGAAAGAGTCTCGTAATCGATCACAATTAGATGGATGTATCTACTTAGATTGAATACGTATAACTTGCGTATATCAAATTGTAAAGATAAACATTATAATACGGAAAAGTAAAAACACAAGACACCAGAATTTTTGTCAACGAGGAAGCCTCAACTGCAGAAAAAATGGGACCTCGTCCAAATTTGAACACCGAGATGTATTAACCAACTCCGTACACTATCCTACTATTAGACTTCAGAACAAAATGTCTTTGATAACCATGCTCCTTACGTCTCTTGAACCTCGCATGGCTCTAGCACTTGATTCCCTTAGCTGACGTCCTTACAACCTAAGAGTTGCTTCAGCCACAATGAAGACTTATAATACCAATCTGACTCTAACAGATAAGCCTATTTGATTTCCATTTAGAAACCTAGATTCTTAACCACCTCTCAAGAATAATCTTCAAAAGATCAATTATCGGATATCTATCTTGAGGAATCACAAAGTCTGAGACGAACCGAACTTTGCGATTTTTATCCATCTTGCCTGAAAGAGATTACAAAAACCTCATTAATAGAAAAGCAAAATCAAGATACACGAACGATCACGTTAAAAGATAGTTGCAACTGGCTTCACAAATCCCTAAAGTGAAGTCTTTTAGTCGTAAACCTAATTATGTTTCTCAGAGGAAACCTAGTTTCATAGAGGATGACTCTAGATTAACTAGGAAAAAAAGCGTCAAGGATTGAATTTCCAAGTTGAAATAACATCTCTATTTATAGATTTTCAAGACTGAGTGTTTCTTAGAATTCAAGCTAAGATAACTTGGGAATCAAGCAAATACTTTAGATCTTGAAAATACAGTATAAAAAAAACATTATGGTCCGATTATGGAACCATGTATAATGACTTGTTGAGTTTGGAAAATATGCCTTGTGAACAATAAACAATATGATGTTCATAAAAACACTTAAGTGATCAGTGAAATAAACATGTAAGTGTTTAAGTGAACAATAAGCAATAGTATGTTCATAAAAACAATTATGAATTTAATCATGATGCACACACATAGGTTTTTAAGTGATCAATGAAGTCTCAGAAGTTTTAAAGAGAGTCATAGCAATGCTAAAAATATTTAAAAAATAAGTCTTTGAGCTTCTGCTAAACTTACTAGGACAGTTGGTGAAACGTTTTGTGAACCGTAAGTATAGTTCACGAGTCAGGGATCTACGGTTCATGAACCGGTTCGCCAACCCTTACTCGGATCGAGAACTCAGATGAACACAGTTTGCGAACTGGGTTCGCCAAGCGTTCTTGTCTAATAAACTCAGACAGACACAGTTCGCCAACCGGTTTCGCCAACCTTAATCCTATTATACCAAACTTTAAATAATGTGGGAATGTTATAAAGGCCCCTACTTTTTAGAGATCTTCGTAAATACCCTTTCCCATTATACATATACCCCTCACTTTTTAGAAGGGAATTATTTATTTTCATAATTCCACAAAGGCCCCTCGTATGCTAGTTAAGTGTTAAAGAATCGATTTATTCTTTTTCATTTCAGATCGGAAAATTCTCTCTCTACTTTTCTCTTCTCCACTGTCACCCACCACCACAACCACCAGTATCGTTTCTCCGCCGCCGCAACCACTACCACAAACATCAACAAATCTCCGACACCGCCATCACTATCTCAATCGCCATCGTCAACAGATTTATCGTCATCTTGTTCTTCTCGTTTTATTACTTATTTTCAGATTCAGTTTCACTAGATCTAGAGATCTGATTTTAGGCTCCATTTTCTGGTAATTTCGATTTGAAGATTTGAAATTTTTATTATTGAAGCTTAAAAATTATCCAATTTATGTAATTTATGTTTCCTATTTATCGTTTTGTTTCATTGTTTATGATTTGATTCAGCTTAATTCTTGTGTTAATCGTGTGATTATTGATCCATCTCTGAAACACATATCAATCTTGTTTGTTTTAGGTTATGATTTTGATTTTGTTTTAGGTTCTATAATCTAACCTATTTTTTGATATTTATTTTGTTCTGTATCTGCATGGAAATTGACCTAGATATCATTGCATTCATAATTTCATATTGAGGCTATTACTTGTTCCCAATACATTTTATAGGTACGGTTCTTAAAATGGCACAAAAAATTGGTTTGGATTTTAGTGAATAGATCATAATGTTGCGGAACAAGTATGAGCAGGTAAGTAAAAAAAATGCATGTCTGTTTGTTGTGTTCATATTTAATTGATTGCAAAATTTAGTACTGGATTCTTGGTATAATCGAAATGGTAACTAACTGCTGATGGTGTTGTGTGTTGGCTAATGGAATTGAATAGTTCTCATGAGTACTGAATTCTTAAAATGAATTTGTGAGAAACCAAACATGAAACCTTATGCATGGTACTGTGTGGATGATGGCATATCAGTGTTATTACATGGGGAGATATTTGATTTTGAATAATTTTTCTTGTTATAATCAAATGTTAACTGAACGCCGAGTTTTAGATGTCGAAACATCGATATATTGAGTAGCTATGTACTTATTTGCATACTAATTGAATTTGCGAAGACGGAAATTTGAAAGTATATACTGGTTAAAGGAGTTGATCCGGAATTAGTATTTGGAATGCTTGAATTATTAAGTTAGTTGAGTTTTTGGAGCCACTTGCTTCTGTTTATATTTTTCAAATTCCTTTAGAGATTAGTTATTACTGTATGCTTATTGGTAATTAGATTAGATGATTTTATATATTACTACTATGCTTATTGGAAATTGGTGATAAAAACAACAGAAAAGTGAGTCTGCTATTGAAAGTTGTTGACTGAATGATCTTATATATTGCTATATGCTTATTGGCACATTCAAGACACTGATGATTTTCCTTTTAAAAATGTTAGGTTGATTCCATCACAGCTAATAAAGTCATGGCATCAATTTTGCATTTTCCATGATGGTTGCACTAGAGGGTAAAAAAGAGCTGACAAGTCGAATGTTACTGGCATAGTAGCTTCTGATGGAAAGTCGAGTATAAAACGTGGTTGCGGAGAGAGAAGTGAATGCTGGTGGCGTTGGAGATAAAAGCACTAATGTTGCAAGGTGAGCATTGAACAAATAGGTGCCTTTATATATTATTCGACATTGTATTAACTGCGTAGTAATTACACTATGAAAAGTGCAAGTTCATGGGGAGGGAGATGATGTTGTCGTTATCATCAACAAAGAACATGGTGAATAGCATTCAGATTTAAATAGTCGTAATATATGATTTTTTGACGACATCAGTTAGTAAAGAACTAAAGATTAAATGGTCGTAATATAGGATTTTACATGTTGTTGAAAATTGCTGGATTTCAATAGTAGATTTTGGGGACAACTTGAGAAAGTTTCTTTCATTTTTGGAGGCAACTTGAGCTAGTTGGTTCCAGATTCGGAAGCAACTTGAGCTAGTTGATTCCAGATTAGGAGGCGACTAGAGATAGTTGGCTCCATTTTTTTTTGGGAAACTTGTTCCTGAATTCCACTTGGAATCCTCATGCAATTGTCTCATTTTAATCGTTTTTACTGGAAACAAAAAATAGTTAGAAGATGTGTTCGTTGTTATCTTATAGTAACAACTTTGCCTCATTTTATCAAATTAAATATCAACTTTGTTCTCTTATAATATCTACAGAGCTATGTACTGTCTACAGGTTTAACAAACTCTTATGTACTGATTTTGTGAAATTATTGTAAAATGTGCAGGCTCCTAGCCAAGCTTTGACAAGGAAGATCACTTACCACATACTTTTGCTGGAACTAAATAAGTCGTATTTCAGTGGGTGTCGAGGTATGTATGGGACTATTTAATATTATTATTACTTACAACTGGATGGTGTTCTTAAGTCTTGCATCACCTGATCTAACAGAGATTTCCCCTTGTGTACTCTTAGTTGTTATTATATGATAATCAGGTTGTGCAAGATGGGTATGAGTTCTTTACAAAAAAATAATTGGTGAACAAGTTGCTTCCATCTTTGGAAACAACTTCCCATACGTTCTTTACAATATGGGTTTAAGAACCACTACTATGTTAACTAGCTAGGACAGAAATGATTCCATCTTGAACATCTTCTATGCTTGTGTATCCAGTCAGTGAAGAGCAGAACAACGAGGATGTGATACTGTTTGGTGGTGGTTCGAATTGTTGATTGTGCACTGAAAAGAGATATGAAGTGGCAGGTGCTGGTATGTGATTTTGATATGTTACTTTGTATTGACGAATCTGTGGTGCAATGGTAGCACAACTGACTATATGTCAGAAGATGTGTGTTCGACTCACACTAGGTTCACTTTTTTGTGTACAAATATTATTTTTTGGAGACAACTTGTGATAGTTGCCTCCATATATGAAGACAACTTGCGCTAGTTGCTTTCACTTTTGAAGACAACTTTGTGCTAGTTGCCTTCCTTTTGAAGACAACTTGAGCTAGTTGCCTCAGATTCGGAGACAACTTGAGTTAGTTGGCTCCATTTTGTTTTGCAACTTGTTCTTGTACACTATTTATTGGAAACAACTTGATCTAGTTGCCTCCGGTATGGACACTATTTATTGGAGACAACTTGAGCTAGTTTCCTCCGATATGGACACAACTTCTGCTAGTTGACTCCACATGGTAGTGGTGGTCGTCGGCGGCGGTGGTTGGCGGCGGCGGTGGTTGGCGGCGGCGGTGGTGGTTGACGGCGGTGGTGGTTAGCGGCCGCAGTGGGTGGCGGTTATTTACGGCGGCGGTGTGATTGGTGGAGGTGGTGGTGGACAGTGTTGGTGTTGGTTAGCGGCGGCGGTGGTTGGTGGTGGTTGGCGGTGGTGGACAGTTGTGGTGGTTGGCGGTGGTGGTGGTTGGTGGTTAGCGGTGGTGGACAATGGTGGTTGGCGGTGGTGGTCGTCGGCGGTGGTGGTGGTGGTCGTCATTGGTGGTTGGTGGGCGGCGGTGGACATTGGTGGTGGTGGTTGGCGGTGGACAGTGGTGGCGGGTAGTAAAGGTAGTTTTTTTTTTTTTTTTTTTTTTTTTTGAATAATGGTTAGACTTTTTGTAAATATATTATATAAAAGAGGGCATTTTAGTAATGTATTAAGCTTAGGGGTATTTGTAAAGTTCAAAAGGGTATATTTGCAAGGGACCTCATAGTAGGGGTATATAGATAATCTTCCCTTAAATAATCAGTTCACCACAATTTTCCAACCAGGTTCGTGAATTATTCCTAACTAAACTTATGGTTTGAGAACTGGTTCGCCAACCTTCCTGTATTTATGAAATCAGATATCTATGGTTTGCAAACGGATTAGCTAACTTACCCTGAACAGAAATATTAGAAGTTTATGAAACTCTCTATTATGATGTTTGAAACATTCCCAAATGATTAAATAAATTGTATAGGTTATTTTAAATTAATCCACAAATCAATTCTCAAACAATAATTGTTTCGAACTAATATTGTTAAGGACCTTTAAACATCTACGCTAAAATCATTTTCGAAATTTTTAACAAGACAAGCTTGACTCGAATTTTCTTTTTTGTAAATATACATGAAGTAATATGACATAGTCTCAATAGATATAATGGTGAGGTAGTGAATAAAATACAATGGTCCAGTCTTCACATACCTGATACAGAAGTTCTTCAAATGTCTTCTTCGATCTTCGGTCTTCGAAGGTGATGACTGATACTCAACTACCAACTTCTAACCTAGTCGGAGACTTGACTTAGTACACCAGAAATCAAGAAATAGTTTTGATCATCTAACATTGACAACAAGATTGAGATAGCAAAACTTATGGGTTCAACCGAGCGTTTCTCTAACAATGAAGATTTCCTCTTCACTCATTTGCTTTAATTATTTTAAACTAAATTATTTCGAAATTCGAGAAAGATAAGATGTACATCAGACAATGTCCTATCAGGGAAGAATGAACTCCCTTAAAATCCTATGTGGCAGTTGTTTTGTTTGACGTGTAAGGAAATAGTGGAAGATTATGCTCAATGGGAAGTGATGTTAATTTTTTAGTTATTGATATATAGAATCGCGACCGAAACCTGATTTACCGATGAGCGTTTTCTAAAAGAATTTTTTCTTTTTTGGGTTAATTATTCTTACGACCCTAGAAAATATGGGTCTTACTCTTTTGGCCTTAGGGTCCATGACCCTAAAACAATTGTTATTGTGGGAAGACCAAAATAACCTTTTAGTTGTTGATATTTCCTGCACAAATTCTAGTTGTGGAATTATCTACATAACTTCATATTAATGTGTTTATTCAACTTTAAGAAATAATGTTTTAAACTCTTTTTCTTGATTTAACTGATCGTGCATATTTTTTGCACATATCAGTTGTGTATATATGCTGCACAAATTATGGAATCGAAAGAGAGTTTTTTTGTTCCTATAATGACGTAGATAATATAAATAATTATGGAAGTTTAATTATTAAATAATTATGGTAGCTTAATTAATACTGTGGATAATAGCTACGTAATATCTATGGATAATAGTTGCACACTAAAAAAAAGTTATGGATAATATGTGCACACTAACACAATATTGTGGATAACAGCTGCACTCCGGAAAATTCTAAATATAAGAAGAAAGTTCGTTTAAGGATTAAAAAAATCTAGAAAAACGAATATTTCATATTTTTATTTACGCTCGTTGTATAGGTCTTTCAAAAGATTTCTAAATATGTAAAAGTTGTCAAATTCCTATGTATGATTTGTGAGATATGTTACATAAACATTTAAGTTAGTTTGACAACTATACACCTAAAAATATATGTATATCCAATTTTATCAAATTTTTACACATAAGGGTATTCCTACCATCAAAATCTTTTATTTACTGACACCATTAAACATCTTTATTCATATATCCCTCCTTTTTCAAGGGTCATTTGAATAAAGCGGGTTAAAAAAAAATTGAACGTATTTCAACCCCAGGACATAGAGTAAGAGAGTGTGAGAAGATGACCAAAAACATAATTCTAATTTATATGTTTTTTTTTTAATCCTAATTTGGGGCACACAAGAAAATTTAGGGGGATACGAAATAAGACAAAACTAGGTCATGAAATAGAAATTGTGTATAACCCCTTATCTATCTATTTTCTTATTCCTAGTCCTTATTCAGATATTGGTTTTCTTACCTTGTCCCAACCTATAGGATGAAGCATTTTAACTGACGAATCACGTCCCCAGAAAAAATTTCTGGTGATACGATCTATTTGTTTGTGGACATTAATAGGAAGGTTTTGCGTTTGCTTAAGATGATTTGAGGTGGGAATTAGGGAGGTTTTAATTAGTACGAGTCTTCCAGCTGGAGTTAGGCATTTCGTCATCCATCCTTTGGCTTTTCGAGCTAATCTTTGCAGGAGAGGCACAAGTGTGTGGATAGATGCTCTTCCTTGCTTGAATTGGACTCCTAGATGTATTGGAGGTTTTGATGTTGCTTCACTCTTATGGCCCGCCGAAGTGCCATAAGAGTGAAGCAAGTTCTTAAGATGAAGATTACTCTGAGCATAAGCTTTATATGTGATTAGAAGATTATCAACATACATTAAATGAATAATGGGTGGTTCTTTTTTTGATATGCTAAGACCCTGAACCAACTTTTGATTTTGAAGTTTCCCCAAATTCGTGGACAAGATCTCCGCACATATTATGAAGATGTATGAGGATAGTGGGTCCCCTGTCTAATTCCTCTAGTTGGTGTGAATATATCCATGTGGTGTGCCATTTATGTTCACTGAGTATGTAACAGTTGTGACACATAACATAATGTAGTCTATAAAAATTGTCGGGAATCCTAGTTTGTCTATTTCGATGAACTAGGATTTTTGCAATGATTTTTTAAGTGACGTTACATTGCCCTATGGGTCTGAATTGAGAAGGTTTTGATGATTTTTAAGGTGATCCACTTTTTTGATGGGTGATCCACTTTAGGCATGAGCGCCAAGTTAGTGTGATTCATGAGTGGGTGTATATTAAGATCATTGAAAAAACTTTGAACCGTAGCTATCAATTGGGGATGAGTTGTTTCCCAAAAAACTTTGAAAAACTTACTGGTGTAACCATTTGGACCCGGAGCACTCTCAGAGTTTACGGAAAATAGTGCTTGTTGATTTCCGTTGCAGTTAGTAAGAATGTCCATTTGTCTAGGAGATAATCTGGGATTGATATCTGGGAAAATCTCTTCATAAATTGCCATAGGTTGAGCCGTATATTTTTCAGAGTAATGGCTAAGAATGAGTTGAACCACATCTTCTTTCTTATTAATCCAATTGTTTTGTGAGTCTTGAAGTTGTTGTATATTGTTGCAGGCTCGATGATTGGTTGCTTTAGTGTGAAAGAAGGTGGTTAAGGTATCCTGATTGTAGCCATTGAATTCTAGATCTTTGTTGCCAGTATGTTGCATGGCATTGTAGCAGCTCAGTGTGATCCTTTTTTAGTTGTTTTTCTTGATGTAACCAAAATTCCATCTTATTACCCGATTGGATAGCACATTGATGTTGAGCTATTTTAATGTTTGTCGTCGATTTTTGTATTGCAGTTGGAAGGTGCCCGAAGGTTTCTTTGTTCCATTCCAAGAGAGTTTGTTCGGTGTTTATGACTTTTAATTGAAGTTGTAGAGTAGGTTCAATATCTTGTTGTTGTATCCAGGCCGAATCAATCACTTGTTTGAGTTGCGGATGTGAGAGCCATAAGTGTTCAAACTTGTAGTTTTTTGTCCCCTGCCAATCTATTGCTTTTCCTTGTAATCAGATTGGGGCATGATCTGATGCTATTCCTGGAAGATGAGTAATTGCTGCATATAGATTTGCAGTACACCAATGTTGAGTTGCCATTGCTTTATCCAATCTCTCTAGAATGTTTTCTTGTCCCATCTGGTTGTTTGTCCAGGTATCAGGATCTCCTCGGAAGCCCAAATCTATAAATCTTATCTGATCCATCATTGTGAGGGGAGGTTGAGATTAAGCATAAGTTACTTGACTTCCTCTTTTTTTTTTTTTTCTAATTGATCCAAAATGTCATTGAAATCTCCTAGAAATAGCCATGGCATAGCTGGATTGATGTTGTTGAAGATTGATGGGAATTCTTGCCAGAATATTTTTCTCATATCTGGGTATGGTAGGCCATATATACTTGTGCACAGCCATGGTTGTTCAGGGGGTGATGGGGTGACCAAAGCATTGATGTAGTTTTGCGAATGTGGGAATATTTGGATGTTGAAGTTATCTTCCCACATTAAGCAAAGACCACCTCTCCTTCCAATTTTAGGGACAAAGAAGTGATTTTGGAATTGTAAAGATTGAGCTAGTGTTAGAATATGATGATGATTCGCTAAAGTTTCAGAAAAGAAAATGATGTTGGGTTTGTGAAGGGAAATAAGTCCTCGAAGGTGTTGTATAGTAACTGGATGGTTTATTCCTTGACAAGTACAAGCTAGGGTGGTCATTATGAAGGAAGGTAAAAGCTGAGTATAATAAGCTTGAAGTACAAGATTCAGGGAATGGGAAAATTCTGGAAATGGGGGCTCATAGAAATTTTAAATGGCCGTTAGACACTACACCAAAACAGCCTTTTTGTGACGTATATTAACGTTGCGCATAATTTGTGCAACGTTTATAACTGTTGGCAAAACGGCGTTGCGCATTGGTGTGCAACGTATGATATACGTTGCACAAATTAATTTGAGCAACTCTTATAAACGTTGCACAATTGTTGGTGCAACGGTTTATTTTTCTTATTTGTGCAACGTATATTTTAATTTGTGCAACGGTATTATTAATAGAATAACACTTTTGTGGGTCCCATTTTGGTTTTTTGTCAACGTTTTATTTGTTTGGTCGCAGATATATCCGTTGCTCATTTTAGCTTTGTGCAACGGATGTTTTTCCTTCGTTTATATACATTGCAAAATTATTTTCAGGTCAAAAAAAAAGGTGTCGCCGGCTTTAGTTCCGGCGGATTTCTACACCTGCAAGCATATACCATTCTAGATGAACTAGAAGACCCAATTTAGAAGGGAACCTCAATATCATTAAAATCAATCAAGAACTATTATTGAACATCAAAATCCATCAAGAACAATTCATACATCATAGTAGATAGATGAACCATAAACCCATACAATATTAAACAACTTATACAAAATCCCAAACGTTATAAACACAAGTTTCTGAATTTGAAACTATGAAAACCCTAACCTTGATTTGACTCTGGATGGAGTGTAGCAATAAAAAGGTTGGATGATCAGTAGCAACAACTTTGTAGGGTTGAAGAGGTGACGGAGGGGGAATGAAGTTGGTGATTCCTCTCAATGGTGGTCTCAACTTTGAAGGACCTAGTGGTGGCTTCTTCTCTGTTGGGGCTCTGGAGGGTACTGTGGTTTAGTCGAATATGTAGCAACAACTCGAGCTTCCTGTTGGAGTCTGATTTTTCTCTCTTCTGCAAGTTGATTCTCAGAGTCTCGTAGCTGTTAAGGATTTCAAAGAATTGTCTACTTGTAAGAATTTTGAGTTATTTCAATTGAACATTTTGGAAGAGAGCAAATGAAATAAAAAATGTATATTTATATTTCTTATCATGTTGTTGATACCTTCTCCTGGAGACTTCTACAGAAAATGTCTACTTTGCTTTCACACACAACAAACCTTAATTGCAAGGACTACAAGCTATCCTGCAACTTATTTGTTTCTTTTTCGTTCTGCTTTAACCTTTCAGCCTGTTACAAGTGGGGAAAGCAAAGTTAATGTTAATGTAGTGGATAAAGAGGTGATTCAATTATCGTAAGATAAAGAAGTAGTTTAATGTTTCCATTATTTGTAACTTGAAAATCTCGGTAGGATCTGATTGTTTACGTGCAGGACCATGCTCAATTACCTTGACCCGACTTGCAAAGTTCAGAGAGCAAAGGGTCTCCCCTGAATCTGCAGAACTTGGGCTAATCTTGACAAACATCAGGGTCTTGCAGTCTCCTCCTGCATTTTTTTTTTTGTTCCAGTCAGTTACAGACTTTACACGAGTACAGAGAACTGACTCAAGGAATACACAATTGCACGTTCAATTTGTTCCTAGAGAGAATTAAGAACACTTACCAAGGGAGCTCTGCAACAAATGGGTGAATTTAGAACTCTTGTAAGGAATGTGAGATGTATTTGATGCTAGAGCAGATATGACATCACCAAGGGCAAAGAGGGACTTATTAATGAACTGTGACTCCTTCAGCCTTTCACCCTCGACTTTAGTTCTTCCGACACGCTCACTACCTGCCAAATCTACGAGCCAGTGGGACTCCTAGTCCTCTGCCCATTCACCAAATTATCACCCTTCACAGTAACACGGAACAAGCTGCATATATGATATATTTGGATTATCGGAAGATGGTAATTTTTATTTCATCTCCATATAACATAACTCAAAACATCAATTTTAAAATATTAATAAATCCTTGATTCACTGACCTAACTAGCTTACACATACTATTATGGATATCCACAATGTTCTTCGGATAAACTATGAGGGGATAGAATCACCAATTTCTACCAGAATATAAGATGAATTATTGCTTACCAATGAGAGAGGCTACTGAGTTCATTATAATTTATCGATCCAACAACTCTGTTTCGACTTCCAGTCTGTAGCAGCTCCCACACCTCAACTGTATTGTGAACACTAGCTATAACTAGCCCTGGCACTTCTTGTGTTCCCACTTCCCACTGCTGATTGCTTTATCTCCAACCTTGAATACATTAACCAACATAAATACTTTGCTATTCTTTTTTAAAATCAGATTTCACAAATTAATAAAATTGAAAAGGTTGAAGAGAACGCCTTACTTTCTGGGATGTTGGTTGGACTCGTCCACAAGAAGATCACAAATTCTCTCATTATAGACTTCCAAAATGCTAACAAAAATATCATACCACATGGTATCACTTCGCTCCTCTAAAATCCGAAAGAGCTCTTCCAAGGTCCTATAGTTGACTCCTTTATCATCTAGAGTTCCTTCCATTGTATATGTCTTGCCAGTACCTGTCTACCCATAGGCAAATATGCATACGTTGAACCCATCCAACACAGAAGTCACCACCGGCAACGTTTGGGCAAAAACAACCTTTGCAAATTAAACTTAAATGCATAGATATCATTTAACAGAAGCACGGATATATAAAATCGACAAAACTAAGTGTTGTACAACTAAATCTTCCTAGTTAGACTCAATCCAATCACCTTGATTTCAGTGGGGACCAAAGACATGATCAAACTTGAATTGTTTTTAGAAGAGTCAGCGCTTGTAATCTGCAACTCAGTATCTATAGATGGGTCGAATTCAACTACAGAATAAAACCCATTTGCAACCCATAATGCGAGATGCTATCTGCTCATGTTCTGACACAATTTTCCTTCAAGAGTTAATATCAATTTCAAGGTTAAGTACAAACACCCTGCAGATAATATAAGCATCAGGTTAACTCCAGTAAAAGTTTCGGACCCTCGCCAACATTTGCCTTGACCTGTAGTACCAATTACCATCAATCAAAAAAATCTAACAACCCATGCTTATCAATAAAGAAGATAATATAAGCATTAGGTTTACTCCAGTAAGTTAAAGTAAGTTGATAATGTGAATGTAAGGACTTAGACAAAAGTATACTGTCTCATTGGAAATGGGAAGGAAACAGCCAGAGATATAAGCACCATGTTAACACCGGTAAGTTAAAGTTAGTTGATTATATGTGTTCTATGAACACTTACACAAGGTTACATACCAGATGGAGAGACTTCTTATGAATACATTATAAAGCATCTGTCCAGCGCCTAAAAATTTCTGCAATGTCAACATTAGGATGAACCAGACAACTTCTATCATCCACTCGGGAAAGTACTTCTTCACTTGATTGGATACGAGTTGAAACCTTTCCATTCACAAGTTCTATCATCTGCATATGTTGATGCCGTGTCACCAGAGTGAATAAATAAGACATCGAACTTGACAACTTCGATCCATCGCTGCAAGCAAAGATGATCCGGATATTCGGTACCTGAATGAAATTGTTGACTTTGCAGAGTTAGTCAAGACAAGTACCAACTAAAATACTAAGGAAAAAAAAAAGCTTCACCCATGTTCACGATGAGCAATCAAATCCTCAATACGACACGAAGCAAGAACTTCATGCTGACCTAAGTAATAAACAATAAATTGATGTTAGAGTTAAACTTCAGTAGGCACAAAGTAAGAACTAGTACAATTAGCCCAGACCCAGTTAGGGGAAGTTTACAACTAAAATGGTTATTACTACTGGATTACCAATGTCAATAGTATGTGCTTACTCTTGCGCGGAAGTAAAGACTCCCATAAGCGATTTGCCTTGGGAACCAAATGTAAATTTTGATCCAAGGAGCTAGAAACACGGTTTCCCCATAGTTCCCCATCTAACTTTGCTTTGTTTCTCAAATCCTGTAGCTTTTCCAGCTCTTGCTGCAGATACGCCTGTGTTGCAGGAGTTGGAAAAGAATGTAAGAACCTAAAAAACACGATATACATAATAATACGATTCATTGGAATTCAAACCCACTCGAGGGGGAACAAACAGGAGTTACTATTTACCTTTTCTGCACAACTACCATGAAATTCAGCAGTCATTTCATGAGCCAAGTTAGACCACATAGCTTGCCGGTGCACAGCCGTCTCAGCATTCTTCAGAAACTTCCTTCGGTCAAGTGCTATCATAGCCTATTTTAACACAAAAAAGTCATGATTGATCAAGATGAAAGTTATGAAGTTAATTGAGTGATAACAGCATAGATAAAATGTTTAAAGTCTAAGAAAAATAATAATGAACCACGGATAAACTGAGGTAAATAGTCGCGCTCAATACGTCAATACCTAAGTAAACAAACAACAAAAAGAAGTAAGAAGTTGAACATTCAATACAAAAAAATCAAAAAGCATACAACATCTTGAGTGCTACTAATACAATTACAAACAGGATATTAAAATTTCTACAGCGAACAAACCTCCATCTACGAGAACAGCCAACAAGCTCGATACATAAACACCTTCAGATACCAAAAGCCCACAACCCTGCGACAATACACAAATACCATACTTAAGAATTTTGTTGCTTCATACCAACACAGAAACCAATATAGACAACAATAATAATTACAGCTCTGTATCTTCAAACATGCAAGCTGAAATCTATACTTAGTGAAATATGAAATCTATACTTAGGGAAATTTTGTTACTAAACCAAAACATATGACAACTGAAACCAAAAATTACCAAAAGACTCTACACACAAACTAAAAATTTACACACAAATGGCTCAAAAATAGCATCTGATGACTTAAAATCGACCCCAAAGCCACAAACCCAACCATAATACACAACAACTCTTCACACATCTTAGTCATTCACAAAAACTTCAACTTCAACTGAATCAAAACATAACCAATTCTTCAAAACTACCCATTACAAAAAACAAAAAAAAAAAAACAAAAAGAAGAAGAAGAAGAAAAAAAGAACGCCAAAATCACAATCCCTAACGCTTTCAGATACTATTCATAGAGTTAGGTCAAAATCACAAACTATCAAATGATAAAAAAATAAAATTAACCAGAGTTGAACGTTTATACCTAATGATAATCCTTATTGAACTGTCAAACTGATGCTGAATCAACTATTGAATGGTTTGATTTTAGATTTCAGGGAAAAAATTTGATTTTCTAGGTTTTGATTAGGTTATTTGAGATAGTAGATCTGTGATGAAAAAAGATGGGTTTTGATTAGGTTATCTGAGATGTTGAAATGAAGGTTTTGATTTGAGGAAACATCTGAAACCTAAGAAGATCTATGATGAAAAACGACCTTCTCTTTTCTCTTCTCGGGAAAAAAATTTGTCTGAAAAATAAGAGAGAGAGAAACAGGTGCATGGGAATACTAAAGGGGGAAAATATGTCTAAAAAGAAAAAAGAAAAACAGAAAATTAAAAAGAAAAAACCGAACTATTAAAAACCCATATATATATATATGGGTTTTTAATAACCCATATATACATATATATATTTGTGATATGCCAAAATGCACAACAGTTATCTCCGTTTTCCAAAACGTTGCACCACTAGTTTTTTAATAAATCAAAATTAATTTAATTTTCGCAACGGATATATTGGTGCGCAACGGATATAAACGTTACAACTGGTACAACGCTTATATCCGTTGCACACCTCCGAAAACTAAGCGTTGCTAAAACCAGGATATGGTGTAGTGAGACTTGTGAAATGAGAGTGGGTCCAACCAGTCCAAAAGGATTTTTTGAAGTGCTCTAAATTGAGGTGATTGACATGAGGAGGAATTAGAGGTAAATGGTGTGTGAGGATGAAAGCTGGATTTTTAGGTTATTTGTCCAAACACGGTTGTCACTGGGTTTTAGGTTCGAACTTGTAATGAAGGTATTGAGAAAATTAGCGAGTATGCTCTGTAGGTTTAAAGGTTTTGAGGGAAAGGTTACCTAGATACATTTTTGTGTCAAAGTTGAATTTATATTTACCTAGATACATTTTTGTGTTTCCAATGCATATACTCAAGTGCATGTATGCAAATTTGTCTTTTGGTCTATTCATGACAGACCTCCATATAAGAACACAAAATTGGTTAAAAAGACCAAAATTAACAATTTCTGGGTGAAAAAGACATGTAAAATTTGATAATGTTTAAATGGACGAATTTGTAAAAATAGCCGGGATGTAAACAGTTTCATCCTCACTCTTTTTTAAATACTTTTTCTTATTTTTAATTTACATCAGGATGCATCCAATTTCATCCTCACTCTTTTTTAAGTTTAAGCCAGGATGAATCCAGTTTCATTCTTGCCATCTTTTTGGTGTCCATTTCACCCATAATAAATTTTACTCGTCCATTTGAACCATGTTTTAAGAATATTTGGACAATTAACCCAATTTCCGAGATAAGAATAACCCCCATATAGGAATATTTTTTTGTTGTCCCTGGGATATTCTTATATAGAAGTTTTACTATATCATGAGTTAAACTGAATTATCAAAGAGGACCAAACCAGTTAGAGCTGAAATGATACAATTCTAGGATTAGTATAAATACTTCAAGACTGTTGGAACCTACAGATTAAAAATTAAGCTGAATCCTAGCAACCAGAGCTGTTAGAAGACACTGATCAAGAAACTATGTATTTCGTGAAGGCGAAAAAAATTATCCTTTCGATGCTCGTTGATGTATTCATTTTTTCTAATCGACTAACATAACCAAAAAGAAAAAAAGAAGAAAAAAGTTGATCGGTGAATGTCAATAGCTAAGTAGTTTAGCTACAATATTTTTTCAATTTTTAATACTATTTACTAGGTATCACGCCGGCCTGCGGCCGGCGCTCAATCTCTTGTCGATTTTCGAAAAGTTGATCTAAACTGTTGTTGATTTTCCATGTTCGGCTGGGGCTCAACCATTTTAGAGTTTTGTTTATTGTTCATTTGTTTGGTACATTTGTTGTTTTTCGAAAATATCCCCCCCCAATAGCATGTTTAATTAGTTGGACCATAGTATCCGGATAGGGGCCAGGGCCATAGGAGAAAATTTAAAGGCAGCTGTAGTGCCCAAATATTTAGTTGCTCGTACCATATTATAGTGTGTTAGTTAGTCTGGTCACAGTAGCATTTCTAATTAGTTGGACCCTAATATCCGGATAGGGAGCCGGGGCCTACGGCCCCGACGGTGGAGAAAATTTAAAGGCAGGTGTAGTGCCCAAATATTTAGTTGGTCGTACCATATTATAGTGTGTTAGTTAGTCTGGTCACAGTAGCGTTTCTAATTAGTTGGACCCTAATATCCGGATATGAGGTCGGGGCCTACGGCCCCGGCGGTGGAGAAAATTTAAAGGCAGGTGTAGTGCCCAAATATTTAGTTGGTCGTACCATATTATAGTGTGTTAGTTAGTCGGGTCACAATAACGTTTTTAATTAGTTGGACCCTAGTATCCGGATAGGGGGCCGGGGCTGTAGGCCCCGGCGTTGGAGAAAATTTAAAGGAAAGTGTAGTGCCAAATATTTAATTAGTTGGTTGTATCATACTATAGTGTGATAGTTAGTCGGGTCACAGTAGCATTTTTAATTAGTTGGACCATAGTAGCTGGATAGGGGGCCAGGGACTATGGCCCCGGCGGTGGAAAATTTTTAAAGGCAGGTATAGTGCCCAAATATTTAGTTGGTCGTGTCATACTATAGTGTGGTAGTTAGTCGGGGCACAATAGCGTTTTTAATTATTGGACCATAGTAGATGGATAGGGGAAAATTTTAAAAACAGATATAGGGCCCAAATATTTAGTTGGTGGTATCATATTATATTGTGTTAGTTAGTCGGCTCACAGTAGAGTGTTTAATTAGTTGGATCATAGTAGCCGGAAAGCCGGGACCTACGGCCCCGGCGGTGGAGAAAATTTAAAAGCGGATATAGTGCCAAAATATTTAGTTGGTCGTGCCATATTATAGTGTGTTAGTTAGTCGGCTCACAGTAGGGTGTTTAATTAGTTGGATCATAGTAACCGTAGGGCCGGGGCCTAGGGTTCCATGGTGGATAAATTTTAAAGGCAGAAGTAGTGCCCACATTTAAATTAGTGTGTCAGTTAGTACTGTCTATAATAGTCGGGAGCATATTTAATTAGTCGGTCCTAATATTTAGTTGGTCATGTCATATTATAGTGTGTTAGTTAGTCGGGTCACAATAGCGTGTTTAATTAGTTGGATCATAGTAGCTGCAAGGGGCCGGGGCTTACGGCCCCGGCGGTGGATAAATTTTAACGGCAGAAGTAGTACCCACATTTAAATTAGTATGTTGATTAGTCTTGTCTATAATAGTCGGTAGCATGTTTAGTTAGTCGGGAGCATATTAATCCGTCGGTCCCAGTATTTAGTTCGTCGTGCCGTAGGCCCGATGGTGGAGAAAATTGAAAGGCAGATATAGTGCCCACAATAGAATTAGTGTGTTAGTTGGTCCCGTCTATAATAGTCGGGAGCATATTTTGTTAGTCGGGTCATAGCAGAACGATCCCAATATTCAGTTGGTCGTGTCATATTATATTAGCCAGGTGGGCCGCGGGCGTGGAGAAAATTTTAACGCAGATAATGCCCACATATATTAGTTAGTTGAATCATTTTATAGTGTGTTAGTTAGTCGGGTCACAGTAGTCTGTTTAATTAGTTGGATCATAGTAGCCGAATAGGCCGCGGCCGTGGAATTTTTTTTATGGAAGATATAGTGTCCACATATTTAGTTATTTGTATCATATTATAGTGTGTTAGTTAGTCGGGTCACAATAGCTTGTTTAATTAGTCGGATCATAATAGTCGAATAGGCCGGGACCTACGGCCCCTGCCGTGGAGAAAATTTAAAGGCAGATTTGGTGCCCACATTAAAATTAGTGTTAGTTAATCCTATATGTAATAGTCGGGAACATATTTAGTTAGTCGGGTCATAGCAGAACGGTCCCAATGTTTAGTTGGTCGTGTCATATTATAGCGTGTTAGTTAGTCGGGTTACAGTAGCGTGTTTAATTAGTTGGACCATAGTAGCCGGATAGCCGGGGCCTAAGGCCCCGGCGATGGAGAAAATTTAAAGGTAGGTGTAGTGCCCACAATAAAATTAGTGTGTTAGTTAGTCCTATCTATAATAGTCGGGACCATATTTAGTTATGACAAATATAAAATCTAATTAGTCGGTCATGCAATTTTAGTATGTAGTCATAGCACAACGTCCCCAATATTTAGTTGGTCGTGTCATATTATAGTGTGTTAGTTAATCGGGTCATAGTAGCATGTTTAATTAGTTTGATCATAGTAGACGGAAAGCCAGGGCATACAACCCGACGGTGGAGAAAATTTAAAAGCAGATATAGTGCCCACATATTTAGTTGGTCACACTGTAATATGACACGACCAACTAAATATTAGGACCGACTAATTAAATATGCTCCTGACCATTATAGATAGGACTAAATAACACACTAATATTAAGCAACACACTAATATTAAGCACTACATTTATCTTTAAATTTTCTCGATTAGGGGCGACTTTTTTATTCCCAACCCATATACACCGTTAAGGGATGTCCAAAAACGGGAGAATACCATAGGTTCCCCGGTTACTACCATCCTCTCTGCTTCTATGACAATACTATGATCCAACTTATTAAACACGCTATTGAGACCCGACTAATTAACACACTATAATATGACACGACCAACTACATATTAGGAACGACTAATTAAATATGCTCCTGACCATTATAGATAGGACTAAATAACACACTAATATTAAGCACTACATTTATCTTTAAATTTTCTCAACCTCTCGTCGATTTTTTAAAAGTTATATAAAATCTATATTAATTAAAGATACTAAACAATAATAGAATTGAACGTTAACAGAAAATACTAAGACAAATCCCTAAACCTTTTTAGAGTTTTGTTTATTGTTAATTTGTTTGGTCATTTAGTTGGTCGTGTCATATTATAATCTTATTTTCTATAAAGTTTTAGTCGGTAATAAAGAGGTTTTAACAATGAACTTCAAATGGGCGCCGCGTGTTTTAATTATTTGGATCAAATCGTAGGTTAGGTATTGTTATAAACTTCCGAACTCTTCATTTCACGGAAAATTTGGTTAAAAATTTAGGTATCCTACCGATTATATAACGGGGCCTATGGGAAGAACAAGTATTAGAGACGCATAATCCTGTAATATCCTAGTGGAAATTTTTTAAAGGCAAAAGTAGTGCCGACATTAAAATTAGTGTGTTAGTTGGTCATGTCTATAATAGTCGGGAGCATATTTTGTTAGTCGGGTCATAGCAAAATGGTCTTAATATTCAGTTGGTCGTGTCATATTATGGTGTGTTAGTTAGTCGGGTCACAGTATCGTGTTTAATTAGTTAGACCATAATAGATGGATAATGTGCCGGGGCCTAAGGCCTCGGCGGTGGAGAAAATTTAAAGGTAGATGTAGTGTCCACATTAAAATTAGTGTGTTAGTTGGTCCTATCTATAATAGTCGGGAGCATATTTAGTTGGTCGGATCATAGCAGAACGGTCCCTATATTTAGTTGGTGGTGTCATATTATAATGTGTTAGTTCGTAGGGTCACAGTAGTGTTTTTAATTAGTTGGACCCTAGTAAGCGGATAGGGGGCTAGGGTCGTAGGCCCCGGCGGTGGAGAAAATTTAAAGACATGTCATTACCCATATATCATTTAGTGTGTTAGTTGGTCCTGTCTATAATATTCGGGAGCATATTTAGTTAGTTCGGTCATAGCAGAACAGTCTCAATATTTAGTTGGTGGTGTCATATTATAGTGTGTTATTTAGTCAGGTCTCTGAGCGTGTTTAATTAGTTGGATCCTAGTAGCCGGATAGGGCCGGGGACTACGGCCCCGGCGGTCGAGAAAATTTATAGGCAAATATAATGCCCACATTAAAATTAGTTCGTTATATGGTCCTGTCTATAATAGTCGGGAACATATTTTGTTAGTCGGGTCATAGCAGAACAATCCCAATATTTAGTTGGTCGTGTCATATTAGCATGTTTAATTAGTTGGATCATAATAGCCGGATAAGGCTGGGGCCGTAGCTAGGATTGTCAGCATTCCCTTTGCTACGGGTGCAACTAAGATGATATATGTGTAATGACATGTTTTTGAAGGCAAATACAATGCCCGCATTTAAATTAGTGAGTTAGTTGGTCCCGTCTATAATAGTCGGGTCACAATAGCATTTTTAATTACTTGGACCCTAGTAGTAGGTCCCGGCGGTCGAGAAAATTTAAAGGCAGGTGTAGTGCCCACATTAAAATTAGTGTGTTAATTAGTCATATCAATAATAGTCAGAAGCATATTTAGTTGGTCGGGTCATATCAGAACGGTCCCAAATATTTTGTTGGTCGTATCATATTATAGTGTGTTAGATAGTCGGGTCACAATAGCGTTTTTAATTACTTTGACCCCAGTAGCCGGATAGGGGGCCGGGACCTATGGTCCCGGCGGTCGAGAAAATTTAAAGGCAGGTATATTGGCCAATATTAGTTAGTCGGGTCATAGCAGAACGGTCCAAATATTTAGTTGGTCGTGTCATATTATAGCGTGTTAGTTAGTATGGTCACAGTAGCGTGTTTAATTAGTTGGATCTTAGCAGCCGGATAGGTCGTGTCATATCATAGCAGCCACATGCCGGCTCTCAACCTCTTGTCGATTTTTTTCAAATCGAGTTTGAAGATTTACTTATTAGTATTTATTGTTCATTTGTTTGGTCGATCAGAATCTTCTCATGCAATTTTAGTCTGTCGATAATAGTCGGGAGTCTATTTAGTAAGTCGGGTCATAGCAGAACGGTCCCATCATTTAGTTGGTCGTGTCACATTATAGTGTGTTATAGTGCCCACATTAAAATTAGTGCTTTAGTTGGTCATGTCTATAATCGGTGGAGAATATATAATTAGTCGGGTCATAGCAGGTTGGTCGTGTCATATTACAGTGTGTTAGTTAGGCTTAGTTTGGTATTGACGCAGCTTTTGTAGAAGCACTTTTCTGTTGTGCGTTGCTGTGCCGTGCTGTGAGAAAAAAACAGTTTGATGTTTGGTAAAATATTAACTAAAGTTAAAGCTGATTTAAAAAGCAGTCAAAGTGTGTTTGGTAAATTATCAAATTCAACCATTGTTATTGTAGCAAATGACAAAAGCAGACATATCTTTGAAAATAGTTTTATTCGATTTTATTGGCTTTAAAAATAATTAATTTTTTTTACTATTCAATATAAATATATATAATATTAAATTTACTAATTGTTACTATTATTATGATTGTTAAAAAAAATTTATTTTACATAACCACTTTTTAATATATATATATATAATTTTCAAAAAAAAAAATCAAACTAAAATTAATTAAGTAATTATTTAATATTTGTTTTTATTTTCATTATTGATAACTGAAATAAAATGGTAAATGAAATAGTTTGAAAATAAAAAATAATAATATTTAAAGACTAAAATATAAGAAATAAAAAATTGATTGTATATAATTTAAGGGTAATTTTTGTCATTTTTAAAATAAAATAAGGACAAAAAAGATAAATCATGCATTAAATTTAGGTGAGACCAAAGCTTATGCTTTTGTAGCTTTTAAAAGCTCCTCCTCCCCAGCTTTTGAAATTTGAGAAATTTGGGAAGTGCTTTGGGTAAAAAGCACTTTGATTTTTTTTTACCAAACATCAATTTCAAAAATTATTGACATATATAGGTTTTGAAAGTGCTTTTGGAAAAATAAAAGCATTACCAAACTCATCCTTAGTCGGATCACAATAGCGTGTTTAATTAGTTGGATCATAATAGCTGGATATGGCCGGGGCCTAAGGCCCCGACATTGGAGAAAATTTAAAGGCAGATATAGCGCCCACATTAAGATTGTTGTGTTAGTTTGTCATGTCTATAATAGTCGAAGCATATATAGTTAGTCAGGTCGTAGCAAAATGGTCCCAATATTTAGTTGATCACGTCATATTATAGTGTGTTAGTTAGTCCGGTCATAGTAACATGTTTAATTAGTTGGATCATAGTAACCGGATAGGGCCGGAATATTAAATTAGTCTACCAGGAATTTGATGGTTATAAATGAATATACCGATAAACTAATGCATCATAAAATAAGCAATATCACTAAAATCATCAAAAATTATGCGATAGTACCAAAAATCATCAAGCTAGTATTTAAAATTAAAATATAAATTTTTTTAAAATTATTCGTTAAGTGTTTAATGAGGTAACATAAGCTACCGAACTGCAAAAAATGGACTAATCTTTGAGTTGATTTTTGAAACTAATAGGTGTAATTCTCAAAGTTATCATCTTGCCCATACCCCAAAAATCCATCTTCCCACTGTTGCTGGAAGCACAAAGCACACTAAACACAGTAACTACAGCACAAAGTAGGTGGAATAAGCACCATGTTTTAACCATCTATCCGAAGTCAGTTCTGTTGACAAAGCATAAGAAGATAAAAATAAGAACTATAACTTACAGGCCCATAATTGCAACAGACTATATGACCCTCGCAAGAAGAATTTGTTAACATTTTCAAGAAGCAGTGGAGTTGCACCTCAAATCAAAATTTCCTCATAGTCACGTACCAAACAGGTATAAGCCTTCATATAATGCTCATCATTCCAAACTGATCCAGGTATATACCCAAGTGATACTTTCTTAGTTTTACAAATGGTACCTTTTCATGTAACAATTGAAACATCGTTAGCCTCGAAAGTTTGAACAACAGAGCTAAAAAGATAATAGGTAAGATACGCTAATACACATGACGATAACAATAAATATTTTACACAGCATTGCAACCAATGCATTGAGTCTATTAGGTAAGATAATTTTTACCTCCTTCAAATATTCCATTAAAGAATCAGTTAGCAATATAGTCATCATATTCTCATTGTGCCACGTAGAACACTTCATAATTTTACTGTTTTTCAACTTACGCCTACCCCAAAAACGTACAACACTTGCATATATTAATCTTGCCGTTTCTCAAACAATAACACTTACCAATACATGCACTATGTCTACTTACTCTCCTCAGATCGTAGATCTCTGCTGCATCTAGACTGATAAAGACCCTTCTCGTGTCCCTACTGTCCTGCCATATGTCTCAGGTTATTCTCACTTTCTCTGTACACCGTGTGTTTCTTCAAGAGTCACGTTCTCCCCGCCTCTTTTCTCGTCCAGAGCCATCAGTGGTGTCATCATAGAACACCATCTCATAACTGCAAAAGAGTTTTTGATAATGTTAGACTTTTTAAGTAACGAAGGGAACTCTCCAATTTAAATTGTAGGTTATTAGGAAAGATTGCACACACTTGCTTCTCCCCATTTTATAGAACATACTTTCATAGTAGGGTAGCCAGTGCAATCTTTGGCCTTGTGATCAAGGGAACCACATTTGAAACAACCTCTCCCTGTAGCAGAAAACACATGAATTGACACAATTAAATCTCTAGTACAAACAAAAATTTCGTGAATTTTATATAGGAAGCCGCAATGAGAATCAAAATTCGGGGCACATGAGGGAAGCAATGAGTTAAAAGATTCAAACAATACTAAAGGCAAACCCATGAAATAATTTAAACCCCAAATCATGATGGTGGGAATCTAAATGTAAATAGATTTTAAATGTCTACGTCTTTCATCTGTATAAACATCCCTAAAATGAGTTGTCCGTCAAGGTCATACATTTACCAGTTTGAGCATTATCCATCTGCATTAAAAGAGTTAGCACATACCTTTCACGGAGACCAAAAGATTAAGTGAACAGAAATGCAAGTGCATCATTTAAATCACCAGCTCAGGCACATAATCCATCCCTCGGACACCTTAGATCAACTGGTTTGTTATTCTTCTCCAGATGTCAAGGAGAAGAAATTTTCCTAAATTACGTATCTTCCCTATCATTGTCTTTGATGACCTTAGTATGGACACCTTCTTATGGATGCTCATTTCAGATTGTAGAAGTTTACACCTTCCGCTTCTCTTTCCTCAATTTACACTGAAATAAAAGAGAGATTAAAAGAAATTGTGCATCTAATGCTCAGAGATGTTGCCATCAACATGAAGGGAACTGAAAATTTGCACTAAGAGTAAGATAATGTGAACGGAAATTTACACTGAAAATACGAATAAGTTGACATGTGTGCTTTTAACTATTGATACACGACAATAAAAAAGATAATAACATGTTATAAAAAAATAGATTATCAGCAACATATGCAACAAACCTACATTCAAAAACCTTCTTATCCATCACCTTGTAATCGGATGTTGGATTTGCAATTGCGATTCACCGTGTGTTGACAAAGAAAATCCAGTAAACACAAAAGAGAATTACCTTGAGAAAAAAAAAGTAAGTTATCACAATCTAAACAGAGAATTAACGTATTGATTATTACCTGTGAAATCAACAAATAGGACGTTCTGCTATTGGAAAAATCGAACAAAAAAATCAGCTGTCTCTCTTGAAACCCAAGATTTTGATAACAACTTATAAGCGACTGACCTCTACAAAACTTCACATTCTCATCATAAGTTTTTCTTCACGCTGGATCATAACCTGATAAGCTTCTCGAGGTACCTTTTGCCGAACTTACTCCTAGTCATTATTCAAGCAACAGTTTATCTACTTTCTAGACATTCTTGTAGATCAAATTCAAAAGAAAAATCAGTCTACGGTAAACTAACACCACAAATCAGTTACATAGATTTTGAGTATTAGATATACATGATATAATAAAACCCAATAGGAAAAACCATTACAATTTACTTTACTGTACACATCTGTGATAATTCATTGTTTTTCACCGTCTTTCGCCACAATTAATTTGATTGACGCAGACCAAAAGCATTAACCCTCGAGCTATAATTCATTATTTTATATCCAAGTTATGATTTATGAAGAGAATGGTACCTGCTGTACCATGGTTTCTTTACCACCCTTGAACCATTAACCTGATTCTTTATCACCTCTTCATCTGTGTATATCTCTGTTGCTTCAGGTTAAGTTATTCAAACAATACTAATCTCTGCTACAAACCAAACTCCATTACCATGAATCCATTGTACATCCAGGTCACTGCCGCAAACAAACACAAAAACATGAGCATGGGTTAAAATAAAATTCCGAGAAAATAACTAAACCTACGGATCAAAATTGATGAACAAAGAATCAAGATTATATTTTTCCTGGATCTGATTCCTCTCTACCTATCATTGTAAACATTAATCAAATCAATTACTATATTTTGATGAATCCTACTCCTACCCTTTTATCCACCTGCAAAATCAACAAAAATTGGTAACCCTGATCAAAATAAAGGACAACAATCACACATCATCATCAACTTATACCCATCTAAACAAAGAAGTTCAATTTACGTTCAATTTACATAAAATTGATGAGTCAGAGAAATTGAAATTGAATTCTAAATCGTAACTATAACAGCTTTATCCCTTTGGCTGTCCTTGTATCTTTACCTTTCTTCCTACAATGGGACTCATGTTCCCACGAATGTTACTTTCTCTAGGTGGTATAGACTACTACAGTGCTCTTTAGTTGGGCATATAGCAAAACAATCAAACTCTGAAATCCTAGAATGTTTTTGTGCTAATTCCCTAGGCAGCAGAAAGCTAGATGCTTATGCTTGCTCTGGACAGCAGTAATCACAGTGAAGGTTAACCAAGAAAACTGGACCGCCAGAACATACAACAATAACACCACCAATGAGACTAACGTATCTATCTTTCCACACGATTCAAATTACAGCTACAAACTGATTGGGAAATATAAAGAGATATATATACAATCCGATCGATTTTGGGCACCCAGAATGTAACAATATATGACTAAGCAGTAAAAGTGACTCATAAAACACCAAATCAATTACCATGATGGTTGTCTAAGCTGATCGTCTAACTTTGCATTAGAGAACAAAGTGTCACCAAAATTTCTTATTCGACAGGAAAAAAATTACAGCAAGTTAGAGTTAGAATATAGCATCAAAGTATACCCTAAAACCCCCAAATTTAAAACTTTGAGAATGAAAATTTCAGAGAAAAATTTACCAATTGAGGTACGATTTTGATTTTGATTTTGATACTCTTTAAGGAAAGGACTTAGTTTGATTAAACATCAACTAAGAACCCATAATCAAAATCAGACCAACAACCCATCTAAAAATTAAGATCCCATAACTCACAGAAGTAGAAGAACAACCAAAAATTAATCACCTGAAATCACACATCTTGATTTGTTGACGTCGTTTGAAGATTAGGGCTAGGAAACAAATTAATAAGAATCAGTTTCAGCTTCTCTTCCCAAACCAAACCCTAGTTTCTGAAATTCTTCAATTCTCTTAACTTAATCATCAATCTCAGTTCTCCATAACCCTTATCTCAACAAACCCATATCAATTTCAACTCCGATTCCCTCTTCAGTTTCATCTGCAATTTCTTCTTAAACCCTAAATCACCAAACACCGATCGAAATATCATCCATAAGACCATCAACTCTTCAATCGAACACCATGGAGTGTGTGAATCTCGTTTTCAGGCTTCATATGATAGGATCGCCGAAGAACATATTGATTCAGAAGAACTTTTCTGCTGCTTCTCTTTATAAAATTTTAGTGTTAGGAAAGATGGTATTATAAACAAAATAACACACTAATCGACGGCCCCGGATTACTCCTAAGGATCTGGACGGACGGATATATATTGTAGAAGAATACAATAGAAGCACACTTGATGGTGAATTGAATTTTTCTTCTCTTCCTTGTTGAACATGAAACCCTTATGGTTCACTACACTTAGTAATTATGTTTCTTCGGAGAGGCAAAGAGAGAACAGAAAAGAGTGTTCGTGCAAAGATAATAGGATTTATATATCGCACACACCCCATATTTCCCAGCCGTCCGATGGAAAAACCAATCCGGAGTTTCCCGACCTTCGGATCAAGGTCCTCATTAAATGATGTCCGTCTGATAGCCCTGGCTATCATGGACACAAACCTCGTACCTTTTTATAACTATGATGCTTGTTGATATGTTCTATTATTATAAGCTCTTTTTATCGGCTCTATTTCGTTTCCCATATTCCTATTTTCATTGATATGGGATAGAAAACAAAGAATTGGGAATCCGTTATCCACCCCGTAGGACATTGATGATAGATTTGCCCTCGTATAAAACGGTACATTTCCTGCCTAGGAGGTCTGGGTCACCACATTTTGGTTCAAACGAAAATATGGCATTTTGCCCGGCAGCAGTTACAGCAAATACCGTCGTGGTATCCTGTCCTAGCTCTTCATGTTAACTTAGCTCTTGCTTACCAAATACTACCTCCGTTTCTGAGAAAATGTTACTTTCACTTTTTCATTTTAGCCAATAATCTCCCAATCTCCCAACAAAAGCTAAATCAAGTCACTCAGGTGCCCTTTTATTCACTATCGTCATAGTTGTGTTTTTTTTTTTTTTTCTTAATCGATAGTTCATACTAGTTGTGGCATCTCTAGGAGGTAGTGCGGATCTTGTACCACCGGGGCATAACTGGGTGGATTAAGGCTGCACGCACTCAAAATTACTCACCCAAGAAGATAATTGTAATGGTTCCCACTGTCCCGCTGCTCGACTTGTGTCTATCAGGGTCTGGGTTGCACGGACGCGGACATGACACGATGCTGACGCGGACACTATAAAATTTTCAAAAAACTAGGACGCGGATACGTATGTACATATTTTATTTATATATATAATCATGTATTTATACAGCAAAGTCAAGTATTTCGACCTAAAAATTAGAAAATGATGTTATATATGTATAAATTTCAAAAGAAAAGAAGATATCGTTTGTTTATACACGCCGAATGTCAAATAATCAGTCACTATTAAACACATAGCACAATCAAAATGCATTCTTAGATCAACACATGTCCAACTAAAAGTATATGTGATGTCATTTCCAATTACAAAATCCGAATAAAGACCTAAATTATTGATCGAAATGTTTGTCTTTCTTCATTTGGTTAATAATAGGAAAAATAAAGGAAAAAGTTTATATGAAAATGAAAAAAAAATGCGTCAGACACGCGTCATCGGTGCGTCCAAACCAGACGCGCGCAGGACGCGCAAATTGGTGCGTCGGACACGCGTCATGTCAGCGTCCCACGCGCGTCCCGTGTCCGCCGCGAGTCGGACGCAGACACGACTCAAGAAATGGAGCGTCCGTGCAACCCAGATCAGGGTTATTGGTTAGGGAACTCTATTTGCTTTTCCACACCATCTTGAAATTGTTCGTACATAAAATACGCAGGGAAACACATCAAAGTGGCATGGTCATGGTGGAGGCACGAATATGATATCAAGACAAAAACACCAACAGATGCACAAGATAAAAGTAAACCAATTAACGCAGGCCAATGGCTCTTGCATAAACAGAACTCAGTCAAAAGCTTTTGGAACCGTGTCACATTGTTTCTACTAAACACAATAATATAGCATTCATTAAACTCATTTCACAGTTTTTAAGGAAGAAAATGATGGTCCAAGTAACATTACAGACAGCTAGGAAAGTAGGACATTTAGTTAAGAATAACATAACCAGCCCCCAGTAAGAACAAGAACCTCTTTTCACTGACATAATAGGCATAACACACTAGATGTAAAATGAACTAAACCACCTGCGGAGGCGACCATTTCAGAGCAAAAAATACGATGAACCAAGACGGGATTGTTGATTTTTACCCAGGCTACCTCCACGAAGGCATTCGAGATCCATCACTTGAGAATGATCCACGAAAAAGATTTACCTGAAAATTGTACCAAATCAGGGGAACCATTCAACCATAAGTCCCTAGTATCTCACAAATAAGGCTTTAAAACAGATATAAGAAAGAAAAGAAAAACTTTCAAGACGAAACTCACCCTAGGTCCATAACGTTTGACAAACCACTCTGAGATCTTGGAATTTGATGCCTCGAACATGGTTTTCTCAAGTCCAAGACGACTTACAATTTTAGCAACAATGTCGGCCCTCAAAGAATCAGCATATTTGCACACATCGTCAGCATCAATCATGATCATGTCAGCTCCTGCTTCCAAGCATCTCGCGGCCCTTCTGATTAACAAGTCCGTGTCCTCAACTATTTCTGCGTAAGGAAACAAGAAATAACTACCATTATAGACGAGATAGAAACTAATCCATGATCAGCTACAGAATCAAGTATTCCCCTTTCAATTATACACTACAGCTCGTCTCATTATTCATGTCACTACCTAATAGAGGAAGTACACTAGCTCAACCCTTATATTTAAAATCTTATCAGGGAATTCCTATAAAAGACTTTCTGTGTCACACTTGCAGTAAGAAATAGAAGTTTACTCTACATGTCCCTTTGTTTTCGCAGACCAAGAGACCTCAGATGATTCCATAACAAATTGGAAATTCAGAACCACCACACTTCCTAATGGTGTTATGCTATGCTAACCCGATTCCTTGTATCAACTTGTTATGGCTATACAAGAGGTATATGAATGCTTGAAAAAACCGAGTATCAGTACTCTTCTCAATATTGACAGTGGGAACTCAAGATTATTTAATTGTTATCTACAATTCTATCTCTTGGCAAGCCAGGTTTCCTCTATCAAAATCCAAATTGGTTTTAGAGGCTGTAAACTCCTTCTACAGAGAGCAATCAAGCCTGACTAAGTGAACTTACGAAAATCCACTTGAAATAAACTCGCCACAAGCTCTTCCCATATCTGAGAATGCTAATGTAGTGTTCATTGTCTAGTTGGTCATAAGAAGAAGAAGAAAAATAAATTGTGCTCTCACGCATTAACCGCATTAATACATCTCCAGTACAAGACAAATGATAGATTGGTGACTGCATTCATACAATTTAAATACAAGACAAACCATAGACTCGTGACCTGCTGACACAATAAAGTTTGTACTCAAAACTTGTGTATCATCTTTCTAGCAGGTAATCACCAAATGCACTTTTCATAACAGTCAAAATGGTCCCACTGCAAATGCCTCCAGTGAAGTGGTAAAATCCGCTGGGAGGGGATAACAAACCAGAGTTTAAAAATCATCCGTTCCTAAGTAATTCCTACCAGGATGATCAGAAGAAAAATCAAAGAGCACCAATCAACAAAAGGGCTCCCTACTCTTTTGAAGTACTACGATAATTTGGATTGCAAAACCAAAAATATACCAATGACAGAACTACACCACCAACCCATCTATGATAAAATTTACAGATATAATGAAACAAGTCTCAACAACCCGCTCATTCATTCCCTTTCATCACATAAACACAAGGGAATATATACCAGTGGTGGCATGTTTGTATAATTACCATACTAAGACCTAATCTTAGTCTAGGACTGTTCATTCAATTCTCGTCTAAACACATGCAACAAAAAATTGGAACAAAGAGCAAATCCATGAAGTCGAAAGTAGTACCAGATGTTCGTGGAACAGGAAAAATATATGCCCCAAAAGCCCTGTCACCGTCAACCGGCAAATCTGCCTTGTTAAATTTCACAGTGAACTGAGGTTTAGCTTTGAGGCCACAACCTTTAATCAAGCGAACAAATCTCAATAGAGCTTCTTCAGGAACTTTAAGTGAATCCACGTTAAGTTCAATAGTGTCAAACCCAAGTTCCTTACAATCCTGTCAAAAATCCAAGTCAAAAACAGAAAACCTAAAGCTTCATTCATTCTATTCCAACAATAATAGAGATGTTGATGATATACCTGGACATAGTCCTTGAAAGCTGATGGTCCTTGACGAAGTAAATGTTCAGCCCAATCACCAGTACTTACATAGACATTATGTTTATGAGCCATTTCAGTGATTTGTTTGATAAAACCCTTTGTCATCATACTATGAGAACCACCACAGAATTTCAAACCATCCACGAAATGTCCTTTATACTCCAAGATATCCTGCAAATTCCCCCCAGGTAATTTCAAGTTTCCCGTTCAGTGATCTCAAGAAAAATAAAAGAAAAATGAATTTTAATGAATGTAAAGAAACCTGAAGGGCATTTTGGGTGAAAAAGCTATAATGAGGTCCTCTCATCTCTGTAACTCCATAGGTTCTTGGTTTTTCAGGCCGATCTTCTTCATCCTCATCGTAGAAGCTGCTTTTCCACCCGTAAATTGACATCTCTTTCTTCTTCTCCAACAAAAAATGAATTCATTCAGGTGGAATAATTGTCTGATCTCCTCTCTTTCTATCTCGCTGAAACAAACAACATTTGTCTCTCAGTAACCTCCAGTGTATTCTAGAACCTCCATTACGTGTCATCGCACCACACCATGGGTATGTAGAGAAAGGCCCAGTCTAATTACACAGACCCAATGTACCGGCCGGTGAATCGGTGATTGTTGGGGCATTTCTGGAATTTCCCTTTGAATGTAGACCTTAAATGATGAGAACATGTACCCTTTGACCAGGGGAATCCTAATTCCTAGTAAATGATTAAGTTACCCTTTTGCCTTTATAACTAACCATCATGCTAATCCAACATCAAAAATAAAAACCTAACCCAGCTCAGCCGATTTTTTTATTTTCGAATTCTCTTCTTCTTTTTACCATAAATAAATATTTTGTCGTCGTTGATTGATCTCTTCCTAAAATGACTTTCTCTAAGGTGTACTTTGAAAGTTTTTTCGACACATCTCTTAATTTTTGAACACGTGTGATTGATAAATCTAGTCGAATTAACAAAAGAGGAAATCAAAAGAGAGTTGCAGCCCAAAATTCGGTCAGAAAATTTAGCAAAAATAACCAAACAAGTTAACCGAACTTCTAGGTATGCAGAACACCAAGAACAGTTCGATTAGGAATTAATGATTTTTCTCCCCACCAAACTTTTAGGTTATAGAAGACTCGGTTTAGTTTGGTTCAGAGACATAACTAATCTCCCAACCGAGCTTTTTATTGTGTTTCAGCTAACTTAATTAGTTCGATTAGGAGACATAATTAGTCTCCTAACCAAACTTCTTATTGTATTTCAGTTATCTTAGTTCTGTTGAGAACCTATGGCTTCTAATCGAACAACAGATTTCGGCAATGTCGAAATATTATTAGCCAACCGAACTTTAGAGATTCTCCAATGGTGGTTGTGTGTGTTTCCTAGGTGGCAACACAAACAAGACATTCTCATTCCAATTTTTCCTTAAGTTTAGGGAGGAAAATAGTTCATCTCCAATGGTGTTGTTTGTGATTTTTTATGAATTAAATGTTAATTTTATTTTTAGTAATTTTTAGATTTTACAGATTTAAAAATGGTTATTTAATATATTGGAATTAATTTAGGTAAGCAAAAGCTTACTAGGATAGCTTGACATTGTCAAGATGAATGTCTAAAACTAGACATTCACCTTGACAATGTCTAACAAAAATTAAGCCATGTCATCTTCACATTGATTTAAGAAGTTGGGGTTGGAGAAGAATTTTAGGGAAAATGAATGTCTATCCTATGTGGACTTAGACATTTATGTTTACATACATTCCATTGGAGAAGCTCTTAGGTTCGGCTAAGAATTTAGTTGATAGAGGGAGATTTATGGATAATAAATATATTATTTTATTATTATTTGTATTTTAATAAAAGTAGTTAAAAAATAATGAATTTTCGGATTTAATATTTACGGTAATTTTAGGATAGTCTATATTTATTAGGGAATTTTGGGCTTATGTAGTGTTATATCAGGGAATTTTCGGATTTAAAGGGAGTTCCATATATTTTATTAGGGAATTTTAGGATATAATATTTAGGGTAATTTTAGGGAGTTTCAGCCCAAAATAAGTTAGGGAAGTCGCCTAAAGGTAGTAGATTCCTTGGAAAATAAGTTTTTCATATTTTTTAAAAAATTAGAGTTTGTTTAAGGGAGTTATCTATATAAGGAGTTATTACAAAAAAGAAAATCAGGAGACTTTTTTTGGTTGGTTTTAGATTTTGAATTTTATTCACAGATTTACCTCGAGGTATGAATAATAATCTCATATCTATAGTCGTTATTCGAGGGTGAATTAACGAGCTCTAGATAAACCATATCTATAGTCGTTATTCGTGGGTGACTTAACGAGGTCGAGATAAACCCATAGATTTTACGATATCTCCCAGAAGGTCAACTAATTTCTACAATTTCTACCCAATCTATCGGTTAATTTTAATATTTGATCCCTCTGCAATTTTATTTTCAATTTAAACGCTTTCAATCTGCATCCATTAGTGCCAGAGCAAAGTCGATCCTAGGGTTATAAGATGCTTCTATGACTAAGAGTTTGGGTTAATAAATTATCATCAATATTAACAAACAAGAAAAATTGTGAAGTGGGAATGTTGATACCGGTTATTTTCATGGTCTTGTGAGAACTAGGTCTTTGCGAAATAGAATAACTGCAATCAAAAATGAAAATATAATTTGGATGGAAAGCAGAAACCAGATAAAAGAAATATTTTTTTTACACTTCTCTAAAGTGGCGACTACTACTAATACTGAAATTAACATTGGTCCTTATGCAAACTCCTTTATATGAGGAAATATAAGAAATAGTTTTTAAAATGACTCTGTCTTCTTCTCCGGGGCCGGATGGCTTACGAGCTGTTTTCTTTCCGAAAAGATGGGATTATTTTCATTGGATATTGTTTCGCATGGTTCAAAAAAATTAACTATGGATTTCTCATTAATGAAATGAATAATACTTTCATTTCTATGATATCGGAAACCAAAAATTAGGATGATTCTAGTCACTTCAGGTCGATAAGTTTATGCGATACCACTTATAATATCTAAATTGTTGGCTAGCAGAATAAAACCTCTGTTAGATACACTGATTTCTCATTTTTAGTCGGCTTATGTTCCAAATAGGCAGATTTTAGACAACGTAATAATAGTTCTTGAATTGATACACACTATGAAAAAAAAGAAAGAAAATAGGGTAAATTTATTAAATACCCTTAGTTTTGACACCCAATAAATATACCCTTATACAACAATATAAATACCCCTATCATTTAAATACATTATCCCTTAAAAAACAGATTACCTTAATACCCTCACTTACAATATTATTTTCCATTTAAAAATCTTATCCATTAAAAAATAATTTTTCCTATTATTTCACATCCACCAGCAGCACCATTTCACCACCACCAACAGCACCGCCGCCACCACCACTCCACCACCACCATCGCCACCACCACCACTTACTAAATACAACCACCAATAATATTCCACCACCGTCACACACCACCACCACTGTTGTTGCCGCCGCCGCCACCGCCGCCATTAATATTAGGTGTCAACAACTGAAGTTGATCCAAAAAATAAAAAGTTCAAAAATATTTGTCAAATTTGGTTGTTGATTCCATTTTTCCATTGTTGATACACAAACATTGGTTGTTGACTCCCTAAAACTAAGGTCAATTTCTATTGTTGATACACAAATATTTGTTGTTGATTCCATTTTTCCATTGTTGATACACAAACATTGTTTGTTGACTCCCTAAACTAAGGTCAATTTTTATTGTTGATACACAAATATTTGTTGTTGACTCCTTACACTAAGATTAATTTCTATTGTTGATACACAAATTTGGTTGTTGATTCCATTTTTCCATTGTTGATACACAAACATTGGTTGTTGACTCCTAAAACTAAGGTCAATTTCTATTGTTGATACACAAATATTTGTTGTTGACTCCTTACACTAAGATCAATTTCTATTGTTGATACACAAATATTGGTTGTTGACTACCATTTCTATTGTTGATACACAAACATTGGTTGTTGACTCCCTAAATAGTTGATGGAGTAGTATTCAACAACTTGTCGTCCAACCTCACCACCACCACCGCCAAAGACAGCAAGTACAACATTTCCAACACCACAAACAACCAGAATCACCATTATCTTCATGAACAACTTTAATTAATCATTCCAACCACAACCAACACAATCTCCATCATCAAAATTCATCGTTCTAACCTAACCAGCATCACCAACACCACCAGCACACAGAATATCCACCTACATGATATGGTGTAGAATACATCCTATTTATTATCTATTGTTTATGCTTTCTCTGCTATTTTTCTTGTAAATTATGTATTTTAC
Organism: Papaver armeniacum; assembly: GCA_023531295.1. Classification (NCBI taxonomy): domain Eukaryota; kingdom Viridiplantae; phylum Streptophyta; class Magnoliopsida; order Ranunculales; family Papaveraceae; genus Papaver; species Papaver armeniacum. The sequence continues at coordinate 479,069 of JAJJWW010001751.1, read as the reverse complement.
GCTTGTTTTGAGTTTTGTAGCTACTTTGGAGTCGCACGGAGGAAAAGAAGAAGAAATCACCGAATTTGAGCCAAAAGGGCAAAAAGGTCATTTTACAGGCAATTGATATATGGAGCCTGGTCAAGGTTAAGGGCCAACTTTTGGAGAAGTACTAAGGGGCGACCACATGTGTTATAGGGCACTCAATTTGGGGTGTCCCCTAGCCTGTGTAGTGGGGTATCCTTATCCATCCCCTACTTTTAACCCAACCCAGTTCAGTCGAGAAGATATTTCTCTTCTTCTCATTTTCACCTGAAACTAAAAGCAGCCATGACTGCTAAAACCGAGAGAAGATCGATGATGGTTTGGGGCTGAATCGAATCAAGAATAGAGATGAGAGTTTGAGATTGGTTGCTGTTATGATGTTAGAAGTGAACTCAGTGGATAGTAGAAGTGGGATTCGATTTAGGTTTAGGGTTTGTCTGGAATTGAAGTACGAGGTCGAGATTAAATCGAATGAACTAATGGTCATTTGTTGAGAAGAAATCGATGTTCTTGAGTGAAACCGAGATGGGGTTTGTGTTGATTTTTGTTGAATCGAGAGAGGCGATCGAGATGCAAAAGAAATTTAAGAACAGGCCGAGAAGAGGAATGAGGGATTGAGACATTGTTGTTGTTAAAATCGAACAACAGATGGCTTGTGGTTATGAATTGAGTTAGTTGAATTGAGTTTCTTGCTGCTCTTTAAGTTCGAATGAGAAGAATGGATTAAACCTGAGAAAGAGATCGAGAGATGCAGAGAGTAATGGGTTTGAGTTGCATTTAAGATGGGATCTTTGAATCGAGAAGAGATTCCTGATGAATTCAAGAGCAAGAAGTACACAGAATCTCTGAGACTGAGTTCGATGAATTACAAGGAGATTTGCTGATGAATTAGAAGGTGGGCTTGTGGTTGATTTAGCCGTGTTGCCGGTCTACATATTGGGATTGCAGCTGCAGAGTGGAGTGTTGGTGGTGCTGTGTGTAAACTTGGTGCTGCTAAGAGAAGAGATTAAATGGGTTTGGTGGTCGGAATTGCTATTCAAACCGAAGTTGAGAAGGAGGAGATGGCCGAGCTGTGATGCTTTGCTCTCGGCTGATGGTAATGTGTGTTGTTTCTGGTGGACTGTGATTGAGAGCGAGTGGCAATTTATGAAGCTCGAGTCTGGAGATAGATGAATGGGTGGTGCTGAAATGAGCATGGAATGAATTGCACAATTAGATGAATGTTAGGCTTGTTACAGGGAAGCTGGAATGGAGTTTGTTGAAGGAAATGGCCTGACATCTGGTGTTAATGTTGTTCAATGGTGAAACTCAGGTGCAGGTGCAATATTGTGGAAGGAGACGACCTGGTGCAGTTCTAAAGTGTGAACTAGTGAGAAGAAAGTGGTTCAAATATGGATGGTGAGTGTAATGGATGAAGTGACAAATGATGCAGCTGAGTTGAAATCAGGATTTGTGGATGCTGGGTTGCACTAGAACTGTGAGTTAAGGTGTTAATGCAGTGAACTGAACTGCAGATGAAGCTGGTTGTGTGTAATGAGGCCATGGAAGATTGTGTTGCAGCTGAAATAAGAACGGTGTTTCTCAATGGAGGTAATGGTGGCAGTAGCTGTGAAGGTTACAGGACAGGATATTGCAAGAAGATGGTGCAACATACAGGGCCATCATGGTCGGATTTTCCCAAATTGAAATGCAATGATGGTGCAAAGACAAGTTCAGTCCGTCGCAAAGGCTTTGGCCACTCAAATTCCATCCACCGAGTAAGATGATGATCCAGACCACGACCCGAGTTGACTCAGCTGGCTACTTCTTCCCTTGACCCAGTTTGACTGACGGTTGACCTGTTTGACCGTTAGTCCTAACGGTGGACTGACGGAATATTCCGTCGAATATACTAGTGACGGTGAAATTTTCAGGTGGCCGGCGGTGACGTTTTCCGGCAGGATTCCGGCCATAATACCAGCTTTTCCTACGACCAAAATTCCGCACTTTTCTATGGACTTCTCTCATGGGTGTGAAGACTTGGACTAGGAATTGGATGGAGAATTGGGCTCAAATTTGGAGAGAGAAGATGGAAGATGAGAAAGACTAGAATTTAGAAATTGAATTGCAAAAGGAAAGGGTCTCTATTCCTAGGAAGATTTGGAGAACATTGAAGCCTATAAGTAGAGAAGTTCTCTACACACTTTGATATCTTCTACACATATCTTTTACACATCTCTCTACACACACAACACTTGTGTTTTTGCTAGCTTTTGAAAATTCTTCTTCTTAATTATTTGTGTGAACTTGAAAATTCTTCTTTTAATTATTATTTGTGTGAATTTCAAAAACATGAGTAGCTAATTTTATTATTGATTGAGGATGAATTCCTAGTTCTTAATATATGATTTGAGTTTTGTTTCAATTCTATCTTGAAGTTTTTCACATGATTATCGATTGTTTTTACTAATAGGAATGTTTATTCATTCATGATTGATTGATAGGTTGTTTAGAGTGCACGCTAAATTGATTTGTTGATTTGATCTAAAGCTAGTGAAAGTTAGGAGATAAGTAATCGTTTCTTGACTCTTTACATAAGTAGCAAACACGATACCTTGCGGAGGGATTCCGTGGAGCAATTGTGTGTGAAAACAACGTTAGCAAGTAGACCTTGATCTAAGAGTCTAACTACTAATATTGACCTAATAAGTTCATAAATCTTAATGCGTTTATTTAAATTACATCTAGAGTGATCTACTACTAGGTGGTTTGGTAAATAGAATCCGTAGTCGAGAACTTCCGTATCCTAGGTGATACAAGGGATTTAGGGGTTTAGCAATCGATCTAGCTGCTTTACCTACGGTTGGTGATAATCTGTGACTAATAACAAGTAGAAAAGAACATAACTTTAATCATTGTTTTGCAACGAAGAAGGATTCCTTGGTCTTGTCTTTCTTATTGCTTTCAACTTTATCTTTTAATTGCTTTGTTTATTTTCTTTTGCTTTTTACACTCCCCTTTCGTGACAATTTTTACAACTAGAATCTCTTGCTCCTCGTGGGAACGAACTTGACTTCCATTATATTATTTTTAATTGAGTGGAAATATTAATTAATTTGATAGCACCTACGATACGCATCAAATTTTGGCGCATTGCCGGGGGAGCAATGGACGAATTTAGTTGTTTTTATTTTTCTTTTTGCTTTATTCTTGCTTTGTTAGATTCTATACCGTATCTAACTTAGTTTTTGAGAATCTTGTTTCAGGTGCTATACCTTTGGTGAATGCTTAAAGAGGGAAGACCGAGTCCAATACGTCTTCGATCCGGCACTCAACTAAAGGATTTCATTCGAGCGGTTAACACTCCACTTCCTCCTTCTTCATCAAGTGATTTCACAGATTCGGACAAAGAGGAAGAAATAATGGCTGAACGTACACTCAAGGACCTAGCTTCTCACAAGCTTGATACACAACGATGGTGTATCCAAACTAACTCAACCTTCGAGATCAAGCCGGGGTTGATTAGAGAGTTACCAAAGTTCCATGGCATGGTGAATGAGGACCCAAACAAACATCTTATGGACTTCTATACCATAGTTATGGCTATGCTTCCACCGGAGACTAATGAGGATGGAGCAATGTTGAAAGCTTTCCCGTTTTCTTTGGCGGGCAATGCTAAGGAATGGTTATATTATTTGCCTTCCGGAAGTATCACAACATGGAATGGGATGAAGAAACTTTTCCTCGAGAGATATTTTCTCGCATCCAAAGCTACTCAAATTCGCAAGGAGATTTGTGGATTGAAACAACATGTGGGAGAGTCGTTGTATGAATGTTGGGAGCGATATAAGAGGTTGGTGGCAAGCTGTCCACACCATCAATTTAGTGACGTTATGATACTCCAATACTTCTACGAAGCTCTCCACCCAAGTGATAGGTCTCTTCTTGACGCCGCGGGTGGTGGTGCACTAATGAACAAGACTTTGACCCAAGCTAGAGAGTTGATTGAAAGTATGGCGGCAAACTCGCAACAATTCTACTCAAGGGATGAACCAATGGTTAGGCGAGTGCATGAAGTAAGTGATTCTTCATCACATCTTGATCAAAGGATGAGTAACATGGAGATAATGATGCAAAGGATGGCCGCGGTAATTATTCCGGATGGTGAGACCGAACAAGTGAATGCTTTATATCCAAATCAAAGACCAAGGTACGATCCATACTCCAATACCTATAATCCCGGTTGGAAGGATCATCCCAACTTTAGTTATGCAAACAAGCAAGCGGCGGCTCCTACTCCATATGAACAACAAGGTGGTTTTCAACAATCACGCTTCCAACCTCAACAACAAGGTGGTTCTCAACAATTCCAACCACAACAAGTCAAGGAGCGTGATTCTTTGAATGATGACAAGCTCAATGCATTAATACAAGGTGTGCAAGGTCTTACTTCTATGTTCCAACAAAGCCAACAAAAGACCGATTCGGCCATCAAGGATTTACAAACTCAAATGGGACAATTGGCGACCGATGTGAACTTATTAAAATCTCAAGCATCCACAAAACTTCCTTCACAACCATATGTGAATCCAAGAGAGAATGTTAATGCGGTTACTTTAAGAAGTGGAAGACAAGTGGAGGGTCCAAGTCATCATGAAGAAGCTATTGAAGAGGTAGTCAAAGACAAGGAGGAAGCCGCACCAAAGGAGAATTCCACACCAACCGACCAATCCAAGGAACCGGTTTCTACTTTCACTACTCCACCTCCTTTTCCTAGTTGTTTTGCTAAATCCAAGAAAGAAGCTCAAGACAAGGCACTTATGGATATCTTCAAGAAGATTGAAATCAACATCCCATTCATTGAGGCCATCAAGACAATTCCAAGGTATGCCAAGTTCATGAAGGAATTATGCATCAAGAAGGATAGGTTGCTTGATAATGAAATTACTAAAGTTGGCGAGAGTGCGTCGGCTATGCTATTGAAGAAGATGCCTACAAAGTGCACGGATCCCGGTGGTTTCACGGTGCCAATTACTATTGGTAAGAAAAGGTTTGAACATGCTTTACTTGATTTGGGAGCTTCCATTAGTGTGATGTCGGCCGAAATATATGACTCCTTGAATCTTGGACCTTTGAAAGAGACAAGCGTTATTATCCAATTAGCGAACAAGTCTAACATATATCCAAAGGGGCTTGTAGAAGACGTGCTAGTGCAAGTAAATGAGCTTATTTTTCCGGTGGACTTCTTTGTGGTGGATATGGATAACAATGAGAACCGATCATCTACTTCTTTACTTCTTGGGAGGCCATTTATGAAAACCGCAAAGACGAAGATTGATGTTGATAAGGGTACACTCACTATGGAATTCGATAAGGAGATAATACACTTCAACATATTTGAAGCCATGCGTTACCCAAGTGATGTGCACTCCGTTTACTCCATTGATGTGGTTGATTCATTAGCGCAACAAATGGTGGAATTGAACCAAGAGGATGAACTTGATGTGGTGTTGCAAAAGAGTATTGAATTGGACGTCCATGGCTTGTCTAACTTGGATGTTGAAATCTCCAAGGAATTGGTGGAGATGTGTGGTGCTTTGGCGACATTGCAAGAAGCTAAAAAGGGTAATGTTTCATATATTTCTTTACCCGTGAATGATGAAATACTTGTACCATCTATTGTGAAGGCGCCCAAACTAGAATTGAAGCCACTTCCGGATCATTTGAAGTATGCTTTCTTGGGAGATAGAGATGAGCTTCCGGAGATTATTGCAAAGAACCTCACACCGGTACAAGAAGACCGTTTGCTTAGAGTCTTGAGAGAGCACAAAACGGCTATTGGGTGGACAATTGCGGACATCAAAGGCATTAGTCCATCCATGTGCATGCATAGGATTCTCATGGAAGAGAACGTGAAGCCGGTACGTGATGCTCAACGTCGGCTTAATCCTCCCATGATGGAGGTTGTGAAGAAAGAGATACTCAAATTGCTAAGTGTGGGGGTAATCTACCCAATTTCCGATAGCAAGTGGGTTAGTCCGGTACAAGTGGTACCAAAGAAATCCGGAGTCACGGTTGTTCGAAATCAAGACAATGAACTTGTTCCTACAAGAGTTCAAACCGGTTGGAGAGTGTGCATTGACTATAGAAAGCTTAATTCCGCAACCCGAAAGGATCACTTTCCTTTACCTTTCATTGATCAAATGTTGGAGCGGTTAGCGGGGCATTCTTATTATTGCTTCTTGGATGGTTATTCGGGATACAATCAAATTGTTATTGCACCGGAGGACCAAGAGAAGACCACTTTCAGTTGTCCGTTTGGAACGTTTTCATATAGACGGATGCCGTTTGGCCTTTGCAATGCGCCGGCTACTTTTCAAAGATGCATGGTAAGTATATTCTCGGATTATGTGGAGCGCATCATCGAGGTATTTATGGATGACTTTAGTGTTTATGGCAATTCTTTTGATGGTTGTTTAAATAACCTTGAACTAGTTCTTAAACGATGCATAGACACGAACCTTGTCCTTAATTGGGAGAAATGTCACTTTATGGTAAACCACGGCATAGTACTTGGTCACATTGTGTCCTCTCGAGGGCTCGAAGTGGACAAGTCAAAGATAGATTTAATAAGAAACTTACAATATCCCACTTCGGTGAGGGAAATCCGTTCTTTTCTTGGCCATGCAGGTTTCTATAGGCGGTTTATCAAGGATTTCTCCAAAATCTCCATGCCGATGTGCAAGTTATTACAAAAGGAGGTACCTTTCGACTTCAACAAAGAATGCAAGGATGCTTTTGACAAATTGAAGGAAATGTTGACAAGTGCGCCAATTATCAAATCACCAGATTGGAATCTTCCGTTTGAATTAATGTGTGATGCTAGTGATTATGCGGTTGGAGCCGTTTTGGGTCAAAGAGTGGACAAGTTGTCCCATGTTATCTATTATGCATCTAGGACCCTTAATGATGCACAAATCAATTATTCTACCACGGAAAAGGAGTTATTGGCTATAGTTTTTGCGTTGGAAAAATTTCGATCATACTTGGTGGGTACAAAGGTTATTGTGTATTCCGATCATGCCGCACTAAGACACTTAATAAAGAAGAAAGAAGCTAAGACAAGATTAATCCGGTGGATCCTATTGTTACAAGAGTTCGACATAGAAATTCGTGATAAAAGGGGTGTGGAGAATACCGTTGCGGATCATCTTAGTAGACTTGTTATGTCTAAAGAGGAACTTCCATTACATGACCGCTTTCCGGACGAACAACTTTTCTCCATGGAAGAATCAACACCTTGGTATGCGGATATAGTGAATTACTTGGTGACAAGGAAAGTACCTAATACAATGTCTAACTTCCAAAAGATGAAACTTAAGAAGGTAGCTAAGCAATATGTGTGGGATGAACCATACTTATGGAAATATGGGGTTGATCAAATAATGCTAAGGTGCGTGCCTAATTCCGAATTTCAATCCATTCTCTCATTTTGCCACACTTTTGCTTGTGGAGGCCACTTTGGTTCGAAACGTACCGCTCTCAAAGTTCTCGAGAGTGGATTTTATTGGCCCACCTTGTTTGAAGATTCATATGTTTTTTGTAAATCGTGTGATAGATGTCAACGAACGGGCAATCTAGGTGTTCGAAATCAAATGCCACTCACACCAATTCTCGCCGTTGAGATTTTTGATGTGTGGGGTATTGATTTTATGGGCCCTTTTGTCAATTCGAATGGAAACTTTTATATACTTCTTGCCGTAGATTATGTTTCGAAATGGGTGGAAGCTAGAGCCACCAAAACTAATGACTCTCAAGTTGTTTGTGATTTTGTAAGGGAAAACATATTCAATAGGCATGGAACACCAAGAGTGGTGATAAGCGATGGAGGCTCACATTTCAAGAAGGCTTTCCACGCTCTCCTCAAGAAGTACAACATAACACACAAAATTGGTACGCCTTACCATCCACAAACTAGTGGACAAGCGGAAATTTCAAATCGTGAGATCAAGTCCATTCTTGAGAAAACGGTGAATACCACAAGGAAAGATTGGAGCTTTAAGCTCAATGATGCACTTTGGGCGTATAGAACGGCGTATAAGACACCGATTGGTATGTCTCCATATCGGTTGGTTTATGGCAAGGCTTGTCATCTTCCGGTTGAACTTGAACATAAGGCTCATTGGGCGATAAAGAAATTCAACATGGAATATGATGAAGCGGGGAAACAAAGGAAGTTACAACTACATGAGTTAGAGGAGATACGTAATGATGCTTACGAGAGTGCCCGGATTTACAAGGAAAAGACCAAGCTTTTTCATGACAAGATGATTTCTCGTAAAAGCTTCATCGTGGGACAAAAAGTCCTTTTATATCATTCTTGCCTTAAACTATTTCCTGGAAAGTTAAGGTCCCGTTGGATTGGACCATATGTTGTTACTAATGTTTTTCCTCATGGTGCGATTGAAATTACTAGTCTTAGAGACAATTCGGTTTCCAAAGTCAACGGCCATAGATTGAAGCCATACTATGAGAACATCGCTTATGTGAATTTTGATGAACTTTCATTTGGAGATGCACTCCCTCTGGAGGAGTAATGTGCCGCAAGAGCTAAGTCGGGCCGTCGACTTTAAAACAAGCGCTTAATGGGAGGCAACCCATAGGTTTTGTATTTCTTATCCTTTTGCTTTTTATTTTTGTTATTTGTTTTTCTTGTTTCTTATCATGTTAAAATTTCCCACCTTGACTTTACTAGGAGGATTCAATTACATTGAGGACAATGTAAGGTTTAAGTGTGGGGGAGTGGTTAAGCATGTATTTAAAAAAAAAATTTACAAAAAAAAAATTAAAAAATTTTGAAAAAAAAAAGAAGTTTTACATAAAACTTCCAACTTTTAAAGATTTTAGAGTCACTAGCATACTTCTAGGTATGTTTACATAGAGATTTTGTCCGACATAATTGAACTTGAAAATGTTAGAGAACTACATTCGGATTTCTTGCTTGTTTGAGTGTTAAATAATGGATTTAATCATGCCGGTGATGCGAATTTGGTGCAGGGAGAAATGCGTTATTAGAGTTGCTGATCAATCATTAGTGGAGACTACCCGTATTCATATCATGTGAGGCACCGACCAGAAATTTTTCCATCTACTAAAGAGCTTTCTTTTGAGTGTGTGTCACCGTAAGTAAATTCCGGGTAGAATGGTGAGCTACCCAACCTCCCACCAATAGAAGCACTACTCTTTGATCTCTTGAGTGCTAATTTTGTCAATCATGAGGGTGACGTCTATAGATGAAAGCTTCCTTCTTGTAGTTCGATTTGCAGTTAGCACCATTCTCTCTCTCGACAATAACGGATCCATAGAAACACTCTCATCATCAACAAGGAGCAACATCAAAATCTACAAGGAAAGTTGGAAAAGTTTAAGGTTTACAAGCAACGTAACGAGAAAAAGAGCAAATTTCATATTCAAGTAAAGCAACATATAAATGAGCGGATTTTACATATATGTTGAGGACTTACAATACAATGAGGTAATTTTATATTCAAGTATGAAGACTTATTCACAAGAGCGAAGAAAATTAAAAGGTGAGAATTTTTGAAGTTTATGATTTCAAGACGATACAAGTTGTGAAGAATCAAGCGGTAAAATACTTCTCCCACGGCCATGGTTGTATTTAATTTCTCTTGTTTCAATTCAAAAAAAAAAAAAAAAAAAAAAAGAAGATAAAAAGATAAAAAAAAAAAGAAGAGAGAAATATTTGTTCTTATTTTTATTTAATGAGCCGTGGGGAAGGAAAATCTATAAGGAAGTTTCAAGCGACAAGGATTATTAAGGTAAAGAGTTACAAATTGTTAAGGATTTATGAAATTCGAGAGTTTATCATCAATAGTTGAAACCAAAGACGAAGACCAAGGAGATCAAGACGAGGAGCGGAAGACGTTTCTATTGGATGCCGTGAGAGTGGTGTTATCATAATTGGCGATCGGATGTGAAGGTGAGTAAGTAATCTCATCCTCGATAAAAGTGGTTGATTTCCTTTCTTAGAGATCGTCAGAAAAATGGTTTTTCAAAATGTTAAAAGATGTGGGTTTTTAAAAATATTTCGGAAGTTGTCCTTCCCACCATTCAAGTGTCGCAGGATTTCTCTCTTCATTCCTACCTGCACACATGTGAGACCCATAAAAAGCCGTCTTTTTGAGTGCAATTATCATAAAATCCTTTTTGGTGAGGCGAAGTCGAGGCGAAATGCTTATTGATCGTTTCTCAAACACGCGTTCTATCATTATGGTGTGGTTATTTCTCACTCAACATTTAAGAATGAGAATATGTTCTTTAGTATTTCTAACTTCTTATTACTAGAATGCAGAAACTCTATGTCCTCATAGATCTTTGGATGCTTGGGACGCTGGGCGCTTTGAAGTTGTGAGTTTTTAGTTTGATTTGCTCGAGGACTAGCAAAGTCTAAGTGTGGGGAATTTGATAGGGTGTAGAATACATCCTATTTATTATCTATTGTTTATGCTTTCTCTCGCTATTTTTCTTGTAAATTATGTATTTTACGCTTGTTTTGAGTTTTGTAGCTACTTTGGAGTCGCACGGAGGAAAAGAAGAAGAAATCACCCAATTTGAGCCAAAAGGGCAAAAAGGTCATTTTACGGGGCAATTGATATATGGAGCCCTAGGCAAGGTTAAGGGCCAACTTTTGGAGAAGTACTAAGGGGCGACCACATGTGTTATAGGGCACTCAATTTGGGGTGTCCCCTAGCCTTGCATGTAGTGGGGTATCCTTATCCATCCCCTACTTTTAACCCAACCCAGTTCAGTCGAGAAGATATTTCTCTTCTTCTCATTTTCACCTGAAACTAAAAGCAGCCATGACTGCTAAAACCGAGAGAAGATCGATGATGGTTTGGGGCTGAATCGAATCAAGAACAAAGATGAGTGTTTGAGATTGGTTGCTGTTATGATGTTAGAAGTGAACTTAGTGGATAGTAGAAGTGGGATTCGATTTAGGTTTAGGGTTTGTCTGGAATTGAAGTACAGAGGTCGAGATTAAATCGAATGAACTAATGGTCGTTGTTGAGAAGAAATCGATGTTCTTGAGTGAAACTGAGATGGGGTTTGTGTTGATTTTTGTTGAATCGAGAGAGGCAGAGATCGAGATGCAAAAGAAATTGAAGAACAGGCCGAGAAGAGGAATGAGGGATTGAGACATTGTTGTTGTTAAAATCGAACAACAGATGGCTTGTGGTTATGAATAGAGTTAGTTGAATTGAGTTTCTTGCTGCTCTTTGAGTTCGAATGAGAAGAATGGATTAAACCTGAGAAAGAGATCGAGAGATGCAGAGAGTAATGGGTTTGAGTTGCATTTAAGATGGGATCTTTGAATCGAGAAGAGATTGCTGATGAATTCAAGAGCAAGAAGTACACAGAATCTCTGAGACTGAGTTCGATGAATTACAGGGAGATTTGCTGATAAATTAGAAGGTGGGCTTGTGGTTGATTTAGCCGTGCTGCCGGTCTACATATTGGGATTGCAGCTGCAGAGTGGAGTGTTGGTGGTGTTGTGTGTAAACTTGGTGCTGCTAAGAGAAGAGATTAAATGGGTTTGGTGGCTGGAATTGTTGTTCAAACTGAAGTTGAGAAGGAGGAGATGGCTGAGCCTGTGATGCTGCTCTCGGCTGATGGTAATGTGTGCTGTTTTTGGTGGACTGTGATTGAGAGCGAGTGGCAATTTATGAAGCTCGAGTCTGGAGATAGATGAATGGGTGGTGCTGAAATGAGCATGGAATGAATTGCACAATTAGATGAATGTTAGGCTTGTTACAGGGAAACTGGAATGGAGTTTGTTGAAGGAAATGGCCTAACATCTGGTGTTAATGTTGTTCAATGGTGAAACTCAGGTGCAGGTGCAATATTGCGGAAGGAGACGACCTGGTGCAGTTCTGAAGTGTGAACTAGTGAGAAGAAAGTGGTTCAAATATGGATGGTGAGTGTAATGGATGAAGTGACAAATGATGCAGCTGAGTTGAAATCAGGATTTGTGGATGCTGGGTTGCACTAGAACTGCGAGTTAAGGTGTTAATGCAGTGAACTGAACTGCAGATGAAGCCGGTTGTGTGTAATGAGGCCATGGAAGATTGTGTTGCAGCTGAAATGAGAACGACGTTTCTCAATGGAGGTAATTGTGGCAGTAGCTGTGAAGGTTACAGGACAGGATATTGCAAGAAGATGGTGCAACATATAGGGCCATCATGGCTGGATTTTCCCAGCTGAAATGCAATGATGGTGCAGCACAAGTTCAGTCCAGTGCAAAGGCTTTGGCCACTCAGCCCATCCAGCTGAGTAAGATGATGATCCAGACCCTGACCCGAGTTGACTCATGATAGGTGTAAAATACACCTAATTTACTATCTAGTAGTTTATGCTTTCTTTGCTATTTTTCTTGTAAATTATGTATTTTACGCTTGTTTTGAGTTTTATAGCTACTTTGGAGTCGCACGGAGGAAAAGAAGAAGAAATCACCCGATTTGAGCCAAAAGGGCGAAAAGGTCATTTTACAGGAGATTGATATATGGAGCCCAGCCAAGGTTAAGGGGCAACCCTATTTGAAGGAGTACTAAATACAGATCAGCTAAGGATAAGGGGCTGGAAACTGGTTAGCCCTTATCAGAACTAACCACTTATTAAGGCACCCAAACTGGGGGTGGTTTTATGTGGGCGTTTTAATCCTGTTCGATTACCCTAAGTCAAGAGAGTTTTCTCTCATTTTTCTACACAGCACAAAAAGAGAAGCAAGCAACAGTGGCTGCTGCTGCTCTGTCCGATTCAAGTTTTCTGTGATCGATTCGTTGGATTTGAGATGTTGATATCGATCTCAGTAGATCGATCGAGAGAGGTAAGGGTTCGATTCATCGAGAAGGAGGAGGAAGATGCAACGGTTGTTACTGATTTGTGTTGCTGTTTTACACATGAGAAGAATAAGCAGAGGGTTTGAGCTGTGACGATGGGTTGGTGGTGGAATCGATCGATTCAATTCGACAGAGGAAGAAAATGGGGTGTGGTTTGATGTCACGTCTGTGACGGAAAGAAGTAGAGAGGATGAATTGGAAGAAATCAGAGATGGTCTCAGAGATGAAGAACAGATGTTGCTGCTTTGATTAAACAGAAGAGAGATCGGTGATGGTCTGAGAACAAGAAGACCCTGACGTCGATGGTGGTAGTCTTTGATGTGAAGCTCAGGGAGATAGGGTTTTGTGAATCGTGAAGAATGAAGATCGAAAGGGGTTCTGATGAGTTTTGGAGTCATTCTTTGTTGAACTCGTGAGGGTGGAAGCCTCGATGCTACATTGGTACTTGAATTGAAGCCATCCAAGCAATTGGGTATGAGTCAAGCTTGAAATGGTTGATACTAGATGAATGTTAGGATTGTACAGAAATGGAGCTAAGAACGGCCGGAATTTGGCACTGGAAGTCCTGTAATTAAACGAACTCTACCGGGATTTTTATTCTGGCGAGTCAACTCGGAAGCCAGCGGTTCAACTCGATTCAACCCAGTGACTCAGCAAATTAAGACGAATTAGACAGCTGATTCGGCTGATTCAGCCTTTTCCCTTGACTCACTGACTAACGGTTTGACTGACGGTCTGACTTTTTGACCGTTAGTCCTAACGGTGGACTGACGGAATATTCCGTCGAATATTCTCTTGACGGAGAAATTTCCAGGCGGCCGGCGGTGACGTTTTCCGTCCAAATTCCGGCCACAATCCCAGTTTTCCGGCGAGCCAAAATTTCCAGAATTTTCTATGGACTTCTCTCATGGGTGTGAAGACTTGGGCAAGGAATTGGATGGAGAATTGGACTCAAATTTGGAAAGAGAAGGTGGAAGAGTTGAGAAGAGCTTGGATTTGGAAATTGAATTGCAAAAGGAAAAGGATTCTACTCCTTAGAAGATTTGGAGAATATTGAAGCCTATAAATAGAGAAGTTTTCTACAACTTCTAGACACCTCTCTACACACACAACACTTGTATTTTTGCTTGCTTTTCTAAGATTTTTCTTTTTAATTACTTGTGTGAATTTGAAAATTCTTCTTTTAATTATTATTATTTGTGTGAATTTCAAAAACATGAGTAGCTAATTTTCTTATTGATTGAGGATGAATTCCTAGTTCTTAACATGATTTGAGTTTTTGTTTTTAATTCTATCTTGAGGTTTTTCACATGATTATCGATTGTTTTTACTAATAGGAGTGATCTTAAAGACATTCATGATTGATTGATAGATTGTTTGGAGTGCACGCTAAATTAATTTGTTAATTGATCTATATCTAGTATAAGTTAGGGAATACGTAATCGTTCTCGACACTTTACACAAGTAGAAAACACAAGACCTTGCGGAGGGATTCCGTGGAGCAATTGTGTGTAGAAACAACGCTAGAAAGTGGACCAAGCGAACCGAGTTTAACTACTAGTACTAACCTAAATTCATAAATCTTAATGCATTTTGGGAATTACATCTTGTAAGCGAACCTCAAGGTGGTTCTTTTGAATAGAATCTGATAACTAAGCGGACCTGTTACTCAGTGAAATTAGGGATTTTGGGGCTAGCTAAGCGGACCTGCTATCCTACGGTTGGTGATAATCATGACTAATAACAAGTAGAAAAGAACATAACTTTAATCATTGTTTCGTAACGAAGAAGGATTCCTTGATCTTGTCTCTCTTATTGCTTTCATCTTTCAACTTTCGATTTCAATTGCTTTGTTTATTTTCTTTTGCTTTTTACACCCCCCTTTCGTGACAACTTTTACAACTAAGATCTCTTGCTCCTCGTGGGAACGAACTTGACTTCCATTATATTATTTTTAATTGAGTGGAAACATTGAATTAATTTGATTGCACCTACGACATGCATCAAATTTTGGCGCGCGTCGGGAGCAACGGGGGCGATTTTTAGTTGTTTTTATTTTTCTTTTTGCTTTATTCTTGCTTTGTTAGATTCTTTACCGTATCTAACTTAGTTTGTGAGAATCTTGTTTCAGGTGTTATACCTTTGGTGAATGCTTAAAGGGGGTAGACCGAGTCCAATACGTCTTCGATCCGGCACTCAACTAAAGGATTTCATTCGTGCGATTAACACTCCACTTCCTCCTTCTTCATCAAGTGATTCGGACAAAGAGGAAGAAACAATGGCTGATCGTACACTAAAGGACCTAGCTTCTCACAAGCTTGATACATAACAATGGTGTATCCAAACTAATTCAACCTTCGAGATCAAGCCGGGGTTGATTAGAGAGTTACCAAAGTTCCATGGCATGGTGAATGAGGACCCAAATAAACATCTTATGGACTTCTATGCCATAGTTATGGCCATGCTTCCACCGGAGACTAATGCGGATGGAGCATTGTTGAAAGCTTTCCCGTTTTCTTTGGCGGGCAATGCTAAGAAATGGTTATATTATTTGCCTTCCGGAAGTATCACAACATGGAATGGGATGAAGAAACTTTTCCTCGAGAGATATTTTCCCGCATCCAAAGCTACTCAAATTCGCAAGGAGATTTGTGGATTGAAACAACAAGTGGGAGAATCATTGTATGAATGTTGGGAGCGATACAAGAGGTTGGTGGCAAGCTGTCCACACCATCAATTTAGTGATGTTATGATACTCCAATACTTCTATGAAGCTCTCCACTCAAGTGATAGGTCTCTTCTTGACGCCTGGGTGGTGGTGCACTAATGAACAAGACTTTGACCGAAGCTAGAGAGTTGATTGAAAGTATGGCGGCAAACTCGCAACAATTCTACATAAGGGATGAACCAACGGTTAGGCGAGTGCATGAAGTTAGTGATTCGTCATCACATCTTGATCAAAGGATGAGTAACATGGAGATTATGATGCAAAGAATGGCCGCGGTAATTATTCCGGATGATGAGACCGAACAAGTGAATGCTTTATATCCAAATCAAAGGCCAAGGTACGATCCATACTCCAATACCTATAATCCCGGTTGGAAGGATCATCCCAACTTTAGTTATGCAAACAAGCAAGCGGCGGCTCTTAATCCATATGCACAACAAGGTGGTTTTCAACAATCACGATTCCAACCTCAACAACAAGGTGGTTATCAACAATTCCAACCTCAAGTGAAAGAACAAGGATCTTCAATTGATGATAAGCTTAATGTCATGATGCAAGGTATTACGTCATTGTTTCAACAAAATCAACAAAAGACCGATTCGGCTTTCAAGGATTTACAAACTCAAATGGGACAATTGGCGACCGATGTGAATTTATTGAAATCTCAAGCATCCACAAAACTTCCTTCACAACCATTTGTGAATCCAAGAGAAAATGTTAATGCGGTTACTTTAAGAAGTGGAAGGCAAGTGGAGGGTCCAAGTCATTATGAGGAAGTTAGTGAAGAGGTAGTCAATGACAAGGAGGAAACCGCACCAAAGGAGAATTCCACACCAAACGACCAATCCAAGGAACCGGTTTCTACTTTCACTACTCCACCTCCTTTTCCTAGTCGTTTTGCTAAATCCAAGAAAGAAGCTCAAGACAAGGCACTTATGGATATCTTCAAGAAGATTGAAATCAACATCCCATTCATTGAGGCTATCAAGACAATTCCAAGGTATGCCAAGTTCATGAAGGAATTATGCATCAAGAAGGATAGGTTGCTTGATAATGAAATTACTAAAGTTAGCGAGTGCGTCGGCTATGCTATTGAAGAAGATGCCTACAAAGTGCACGGATCCGGTGGTTTCACGGTGCCAATTACTATTGGTAAACAAAGGTTTGAACATGCTTTACTTGATTTGGGAGCTTCCATTAGTGTGATGTCGGCCGAAATATATGACTCCTTGAATCTTGGACCTTTGAAAGAGACAAGAGTTATTATCCAATTGGCAAATAAGTCTAACATATATCCTAAGGGGCTTGTAGAAGACGTGCTAGTGCAAGTAAATGAGCTTATTTTTCCGGTGGACTTCTTCGTGGTGGATATGGATAACAATGAGAACCGATCATCTACTTCTTTACTTCTTGGGAGGCCATTCATGAAGACCGCAAAGACGAAGATTGATGTTGATAAGGGTACACTCACTATGGAATTTGACAAGGAGATAATACACTTTAACATATTTGAAGCCATGCGCTACCCAAGTGATGTGCATTCCGTTTACTCCATTGATGTGGTTGATTCATTAGCACAACAAATGGTGGAATTGAACCAAGAGGATGAACTTGATGTGGTGTTGCAAAAGAGCATTGAATTGGACGTCCATGGCTTGTCTAACTTGGATGTTGAAATCTCCAAGGAATTGGTGGAGATGTGTGGTGCGTTGGCGACATTGCAAGAGGCTAAAAAGGGTAATGTTTCATATATTTCTTTACCCGTGAATGATGAAATACTTGTACCATCTATTGTGAAGGCACCCAAACTAGAATTGAAGCCGCTTAGGACCATTTGAAGTATGCTTTCTTGGGGATGGAGATGAGCTTCCGGTGATTATTTCTAAGAACCTCACACCGGTACAAGAAGACCGTTTGCTTAGAGTCTTGAAAGAGCACAAAACGGCTATTGGGTGGACAATTGCGGACATCAAAGGCATTAGTCCATCCATGTGCATGCATAGGATTCTAATGGAAGAAAACGTGAAGCCGGTACGTGATGCTCAACGTCGGCTAAATCCTCCCATGATGGAGGTTGTGAAAAAAGAGATACTCAAATTGCTAAGTGTGGGGGTAATCTACCCAATTTCCGATAGCAAGTGGGTAAGTCCGGTACAAGTGGTGCCAAAGAAATCCGGAGTCACGGTTGTTCGAAATCAAGACGATGAACTTATTCCTACACGAGTTCAAACCGGTTGGAGAGTGTGCATTGACTATAGAAAGCTTAATTCCGCAACCCGAAAGGATCACTTTCCTTTACCTTTCATTGATCAAATGTTGGAGCGGTTAGCGGGGCATTCTTATTATTGCTTCTTGGATGGTTATTCGGGATACAATAAAATTGTTATTGCACCGGAGGACCAAGAGAAGACCACTTTCACTTGTCCATTTGGAACGTTTGCATATAGACGGATGCCGTTCGGCCTTTGCAATGCGCCGGATACTTTTCAAAGATGCATGGTGAGTATATTCTCGGATTATGTGGAGCGCATCATCGAGGTATTTATGGATGACTTTAGTGTTTATGGCAATTCTTTTGATGGTTGTTTAAATAACCTTGAACTAGTTCTTAAACGATGCATAGACACAAACCTTGTCCTTAATTGGGAGAAATGTCACTTTATGGTAAACCACGGCATAGTACTTGGTCACATTGTGTCCTCTCGAGGGCTCGAAGTGGACAAGTCAAAGATAGATTTAATAAGAAACTTACAATATCCCACTTCGGTGAGGGAGATTCGTTCTTTTCTTGGTCATGCAGGTTTCTATAGGCGGTTTATCAAGGATTTCTCCAAAATCTCCATGCCGATGTGCAAGTTATTACAAAAGGAGGTACCTTTTGACTTCAACAAGGAATGCAAGGATGCTTTTGACAAATTAAAGGAGATGTTGACAAGTGCGCCGATTATCAAATCACCGGATTGGAATCTTCCATTTGAATTAATGTGTGATGCTAGTGATTATGCGGTTGGAGCCGTTTTGGGTCAAAGGGTGGACAAGTTGTCCCATGTTATCTATTATGCATCTAGGACCCTTAATGATGCACAAATCAATTATTCTACCACGGAAAAGGAGTTATTGGCTATAGTTTTTGCGTTGGAAAAATTTCGATCATACTTGGTGGGTACAAAGGTTATTGTGTATTCCGATCATGCCGCACTAAGACACTTAATAAAGAAGAAAGAAGCTAAGCCAAGATTAATTCGGTGGATCTTATTGTTACAAGAGTTCGACATAGAAATTCGTGATAAGAGGGTTGTGGAGAATACCGTTGCGGATCATCTTAGTAGACTTGTTATGTCTCATGAGGAACTTCCATTACATGACCGTTTTCCGGACGAACAACTTTTCTCCATGGAAGAATCAACACCTTGGTATGCGGATATAGTGAATTACTTGGTGACAAGAAAAGTACCTAGTACAATGTCTAATTTCCAAAAGATGAAACTTAAGAAGGTAGCTAAGCAATATGTGTGGGATGAACCATACTTATGGAAATATGGCGTTGATCAAATAATGCGAAGGTGCGTGCCTAATTCCGAATTTCAATCCATTCTCTCCTTTTGCCACACTTTTGCATGTGGTGGCCACTTTGGTTCGAAACGTACCGCTCTCAAAGTCCTCGAGAGTGGATTTTATTGGCCCACCTTGTTTGAAGATTCATATGTTTTTTGTAAATCGTGTGATAGATGTCAACGAACGGGCAATCTAGGTGCTCGAAATCAAATGCCACTCACACCAATTCTCGCCCGTTGAGATTTTTGATGTGTGGGGTATTGATTTTATGGGCCCTTTGTCAATTCGAATGGGAATTTTTATATACTTCTTGCCGTTGATTATGTTTGAAATGGGTGGAAGCTAGAGCCACCAAAACTAATGACTCTCAAGTTGTTTGTGATTTTGTAAGGGAAAATATTTTCAATAGGCATGGAACACCAAGAGTGGTGATAAGCGATGGAGGCTCACATTTCAAGAAGGCTTTCCATGCTCTCCTCAAGAAGTACAACATAACACACAAAATTGGTACGCCTTATCATCCACAAACTAGTGGACAAGCGGAAATTTCGAATCGTGAGATAAAATCCATTCTTGAGAAAACGGTGAATACCACGAGGAAAGATTGGAGCTTTAAGCTCAATGATGCACTTTGGGCGTATAGAACGGCGTATAAGACACCGATTGGTATGTCTCCATATAGGTTGGTTTATGGCAAGGCTTGTCATCTTCCGGTTGAACTTGAACATAAGGCTTATTGGGCGATAAAGAAATTCAACATGGAGTATGATGAAGCGGGGAAACAAAGGAAGTTACAATTACATGAGTTAGAGGAGATACGTAATGATGCTTACGAGAGTGCCCGGATTTACAAGGAAAAGACTAAGCTTTTTCATGACAAGATGATTTCGCGGAAAAGTTTTGTTGTGGGGCAAAAAGTCCTTTTATTTAATACTCGTTTTACGTTTATTTCCGGAAAGCTTAAGTCCCGTTGGGTGGGACCATTTGTTGTTACTAATGTTTATGCTCATGGTGCGATTGATATAGTTAGCGAAAAAACAGGACAACAATTGAAAGTCAACGGCCATAGGTTAAAGCCATATTATGAAAACTTTCCAACGGAGCATGTGGACGTAATTGGACTTCAAGATGCACTCCCTCCGGAGGAGTAATGTGCCGCAAGAGCTAAGTCGGGCCGTCGACTTTAAAACAAGCGCTTAATGGGAGGCAACCCATCGGTTTTGTATTTCTTATCCTTTTGCTTTTTGTTATTTCTTTTTCTTGTTTCTTATCATGTTAAAATTTCCCACCTTGACTTTACTAGGAGGATTCAATTACATTGAGGACAATGTAAGGTTTAAGTGTGGGGAGTGGTTAAGCATGTTTTTAAAACAAAAATTACAAAAAAAAAAAAATTGAAAAAAAAAAAAAAAAAAAAAAGTTTTACATAAAAATTCCAACTTTTAAAGATTTTAGAGTCACTAGCATACTTCTAGGTATGTTTACATAGAGATTTTGACCGACATAATTGAACTTGGAAATGTTAGAGAACTACATTCGGATTTCTTGTTTGTTTGAGTGTTAAATAATGGATTTAATCATACCGGTGATGCGAATTTGGTGCAGGGAGAAGTGCATTATTAGAGTTGCTGATCAATCATTAGTGGAGACTACCCGTATTCATATCATGTGAGGCACCGACCAGAAATTTTCCATCTACTAAAGAGCTTCTTTTGAGTGTGTGTCACCGTAAGTAAATTCCGGGTAGAATGGTGAGCTACCCAACCTCCCACCAATAGAAGCACTACTCTTTGATATCTTGAGTGCTAATTTTGTCAATCATGAGGGTGACGTCCATGGATGAAAGCTTCCTTCTTGTAGTTCGATTTGCAGTTAGCACCATTCTCTCTCTCGACAACAACGGATCCATAGAAACACTCTCATCATCAACAAGGAGCGACACCAAAATCTACAAGGAAAGTTGGAAAAGTTTAAGGTTTACAAGCAACGGAATGACAAAAAGAGCAAATTTCAAATACAAGTAAAAGCAACATACAAAAGAGCGGATTTTTACATATATGTTGAAGACTTACACTACAATGAGGTAATTTTATATCCAAGTATGAAGACTTATTCATGAAAGCGAAGAAAATTAAAAGGTGAGAATTTTTGAAAGTTTATGATTTCAAAGACGATACAAGTTGTGAAGAATCAAGCGGTAAAATACTTCTTCCACGGCCATGGTTTATTTTGTATTTAATTTCTCTTGTTTCAAAAAAAAAAAAAAAAAAAAAAAAAAAAAAAAAAAAAAAAAAAAAAAAGAGAAATATTTGTTCTTATTTTTATTTAATGAGCCGTGGGGAAGGAAAATCTATAAGGTAGTTTCAAGCGACAAGGATTTATGAAATTCAAGGGTTTATCATCAATAGTTGAAACCGAAGACGAAGACCAAGAAGTTAAAGACGAGGAGCGGAAGACGTTTCTATTGGATGCCGTGAGAGTGGTGTTATCATAATTGGCGATCGGATGTGAAGGTGAGTAAGTAATCTCATCCTCGGTAATATGATTGATTTCCTTTCGTAGAGATCGTCAGAAAAATGGTTTTTCAAAATATTAAAAGATGTGGGTTTTTCAAAATTTCGGAAGATGTCCTTCCCACCATTCAAGTGTCGCAGGAATTCTCTCTTCATTCCTAACTGCACACATGTGAGAACCATAAAAAAACCGTCTTTTTTGAGTGCAATTATCATAAAATCTTATTTGGTGAGGCAGAAGTCGAGGCGAAATGCTTATTGATCGTTTCTCAAACACGCGTTCTCTCATTATGGTGTGGTTATTTCTCACTCAACATTTAAGAATGAGATTATGTTCTTTAGTATTTCTAACTTCTTATTACTAGCATGCAGAAATTCTATGTCCTCATAACTCTTTGGATGCTTGTGACGCTTGAGCGCTTTGAAGTTGTGAGTTTTTAGTTTGATTTGCTCGAGGACTAGCAAAGTCTAAGTGTGGGGGAATTTGATAGGTGTAAAATACACCTAATTTACTATCTAGTAGTTTATGCTTTCTTTGCTATTTTTCTTGTAAATTATGTATTTTACGCTTGTTTTGAGTTTTATAGCTACTTTGGAGTCGCACGGAGGAAAAGAAGAAGAAATCACCCGATTTGAGCCAAAAGGGCGAAAAGGTCATTTTACAGGAGATTGATATATGGAGCCCAGCCCAAGGTTAAGGGGCAACCCTATTTGAAGGAGTACTAAATACGTATCGGCTAAGGATAAGGGGTTGAAACCGGGTTAGCCCTTATCGTAACTAACCACTTATTAAGGCACCCAAACCGGGGTGGTTTTATGTGGGCGTTTTAATCTGTTCGATTACCCTAAGTCAAGAGAGTTTTCTCATTTTTCTACACAAAGACAAAAGAGAAGCAAGCAACGGTGTAACGCTGGCTGCTCTGTCCGATTCAAGTTTTCCGTGATCGATTCGTTGGATTTGAGATGTTGATATCGATCTCAGTAGATCGATCGAGAGAGGTAAGGGTTCGATTCATCGAGAAGGAGGAGGAAGATGCAACGGTTGCTACTGATTTGTGTTGCTGTTTTACATGAGAAGAATAAGCAGAGGGTTTGAGTCTGTGACGATGGGTTGGTGGTGGAATCGATCGATTCAATTCGACGAGAGGAAGAAAATGGGTGTGGTTTGATGTCACGATCTGAAAAAGAAGTAGAGAGGATGAATTGGAAGAAATCAGAGATGGTCTCAGAGATGAAGAACAGATGGTGCTGCTTTGATTAAACAGAAGAGAGATCGGTGATGGTCTGAGAACAAGAAGACCCTGACGTCGATGGTGGTAGTCTCTGATGTGAAGCTCAGGGAGATAGGGTTTTGTGAATCGAGAAGAACGAAGATCGGAAAGGGGTTCGATGAGTTTTGGAGCTCGTTGTT
The DNA here is from genome assembly GCA_023531295.1 of Papaver armeniacum. Lineage (NCBI taxonomy): Eukaryota > Viridiplantae > Streptophyta > Magnoliopsida > Ranunculales > Papaveraceae > Papaver > Papaver armeniacum. The sequence goes on along the minus strand of JAJJWW010001751.1, from coordinate 455,942 downwards.
TGTTGAACTCGGAGGGTGGAAGCCCGATGCTACATTGGTACCGAATTGAAGCCATCCGACGAAAGATTTGGGTATGAGCCGAAGCTTGAAATGGTTGATACTAGATGAATGTTAGGATTGTACAGAAATGGAGCTAAGAACGGTAGGAATTTGGCACAGGAAGTCCCGTAATTAAAGAACTCTACGGGATTTTTATTCTCAAGCGAGTCAACTTCGGGAAGCCGGGTTCAACTCGATTCAACCCAACTCGACTCAAAATTAAGACGAATTAGACAATGATTCTACCGATTCAGCCTTTTCCTTGACTCACCGACTAACGGTTTGACCGACGGTCGACTTTTTGACCGTTAGTCCTAATCGGTGGATCTGACGGAATATTCCGTCGAATATTCTCTTGACGGAGAAATTTCCGAGTGGCCCGTGGTGACGTTTCCGCCCAAATTCCCACAATCCCGGATTTTCCGGCGAGCCAAAATTTCCGGAATTTTCTATGGACTTCTCTCATGGGTGTGAAGACTTGGGCAAGGAATTGGATGGAGAATTGGACTCAAATTTGGAAAGAGAAGGTGGAAGAGTTGAGAAGAGCTTGGATTTGGAAATTGAATTGCAAAAGGAAAAGGATTCTACTCCTTAGAAGATTTGGAGAATATTGAAGCCTATAAATAGAGAAGTTTTCTACAACTTCTAGACACCTCTCTACACACACAACACTTGTGTTTTTGCTTGCTTTTCTAAGATTTTTCTTTTTAATTACTTGTGTGAATTTGAAAATTCTTCTTTTAATTATTATTATTTGTGTGAATTTCAAAAACATGAGTAGCTAATTTTCTTATTGATTGAGGATGAATTCCTAGTTCTTAACATGATTTGAGTTTTTGTTTTTAATTCTATCTTGAGGTTTTTCACATGATTATCGATTGACTGACGGTTGACCTGTTTGACCGTTAGTCCTAACGGTGGACTGACGGAATATTCCGTCGAATATACCAGTGACGGTGAAATTTTCAGGTGGCCGGCGGTGACGTTTTCCTACGAGATTAGGCCATAATACCAGTTTTCCGGCGTCCAAAATTCCAGAATTTTCTATGGACTTCTCTCATGGGTGTGAAGACTTGGACTAGGAATTGGATGGAGAATTGGGCTCAAATTTGGAAAGAGAAGATGGAAGATGAGAAAGACTAGAATTTAGAAATTGAATTGCAAAAGGAAAGGGTCTCTATTCCTAGGAAGATTTGGAGAACATTGAAGCCTATAAGTAGAGAAGTTCTCTACACACTTTGATATCTTCTACACATATCTTTTACACATCTCTCTACACACACAACACTTGTGTTTTTGCTAGCTTTTGAAAATTCTTCTTCTTAATTATTTGTGTGAACTTGAAAATTCTTCTTTTAATTATTATTTGTGTGAATTTCAAAAACATGAGTAGCTAATTTTATTATTGATTGAGGATGAATTCCTAGTTCTTAATATATGATTTGAGTTTTGTTTCAATTCTATCTTGAAGTTTTTCACATGATTATCGATTGTTTTTACTAATAGGAATGTTTATTCATTCATGATTGATTGATAGGTTGTTTAGAGTGCACGCTAAATTGATTTGTTGATTTGATCTAAAGCTAGTGAAAGTTAGGAGATAAGTAATCGTTTCTTGACTCTTTACATAAGTAGCAAACACGATACCTTGCGGAGGGATTCCGTGGAGCAATTGTGTGTGAAAACAACGTTAGCAAGTAGACCTTGATCTAAGAGTCTAACTACTAATATTGACCTAATAAGTTCATAAATCTTAATGCGTTTATTTAAATTACATCTAGAGTGATCTACTACTAGGTGGTTTGGTAAATAGAATCCGGTAGTCGAGAACTTCCGTATCCGGTGATACAAGGGATTTAGGGGTTTAGCACTGATCTAGCTGCTTTACCTACGGTTGGTGATAATCTGTGACTAATAACAAGTAGAAAAGAACATAACTTTAATCATTGTTTTGCAACGAAGAAGGATTCCTTGGTCTTGTCTTTCTTATTGCTTTCAACTTTATCTTTTAATTGCTTTGTTTATTTTCTTTTGCTTTTTACACTCCCCTTTCGTGATAATTTTTACAACTAGAATCTCTTGCTCCTCGTGGGAACGAACTTGACTTCCATTATATTATTTTTAATTGAGTGGAAATATTAATTAATTTGATAGCACCTACGACACGCATCACTACACCACAACAACCATAACCACCACTATCTTCAAGACTGATTTTATTTCATCATTCGAACCTGAACCAACACAATATTCATGACTGATTTTATCTACATACTACCACCACCAGCAGAAAATCAAACTAGAGAAAGAAGATAATCAATTGATAGATTGAAATACATACCTCCTTCATCGCCTGCCGCCACCACCATCATTGTAGATCCGGTATCTTCCTCCACCACCATCATCTTCTTCTAATTAAACAGAGATTTGATATCCTCCTTCACCACCACCACGACCTTCACCTCTATTATTTGAAACTAGGGTTGCTGATGGATCTTAAATTCGAGCTTGTTACTCTATCGATCGAGAAGAAGAACTTTCAATTGAAAAGCTAAACCCATTAAATCTATAAAAGACATCAAAAGAAGAGGAATATTAACAGTTGAAAATCGATCTAAATCAGGTGTTAATGCTGCTGCTTGTGATGGATTTGATGGAAGCATAAGAGGTGCTGCCAGAACTGATGACAAGATCGGTGGAGGTGGTGGCGGAGGTGACTCTGAATATGTACTGGCGGAGATGACGATAAAGAAGTTGATTTTCGGTTTTTAGTAATTAAGAAGAAGAAGTATCGAATAGATTAGGGGTATTAAAGGAAGTATCTTCTAATTGAATTTCCTTGTTTTTAGATTAGGGGTATTAATATAGTGAACAAGGGTATTTTTGAAGCCCATGAGAAGGAGGGGCATTTATATAATTCCCACAAGGAAATATAGGTTATTTTGGCTTAAAGATAGATATGTCTAAAGCGTTCGATATGTTCGAATGTAATTTTATCTTAGTTGTCCTTTGGAAAATAGGTTTTGGTCTTGAGTGGTGTAATCTTATTCACCGGTGCATAAGTATAACTACTTGTTAGAGAATTGCTCGGTCAAATTCACAAGTGTTGCTATCTCAAGCTTGTTGTCAAAATTAGTTGTCAAAACTGCATCTTGATTTCTAGTCTACAATTAGTTAAGTCTCCGACTAGGATAGAAATGTAGTTGAGAAACAGAGGATTACATCAGTCATCATTGCGTTTTACCGTTTGAAGGCGAAGATCAACCGAAGCTTTTGGATGACTTCATCAATCAAAGGTAAGTGAAGACTGAACCACCTATACCTCTAGTTATATTTACTTTCTATCATTTGAGACGATGTCGCATAACTAATTAGACTAGTATGCAATAGACAAGAATTTCGAGACAAATTTATCTTGGTAAATGGACATTTGTTCATACTTGATGAATTTCAGTTAAGGACAATTTTATTGTTCAGAATCAAAATCGTGATTCAAGTTTATCATTCGGAAATAGATTGGAACAGTGATACGTGTCATTGATGTTATTCAGGAATGTTTCGAATTGATTTAGAGAAATATAGAACTACCATTGATTCGGATACAAGACAGTGGTATCCGTTTTATTAGAAAAACTGTTATAAGTCTGAACCTGTATTACATGTATTCGTACAAGTAGCGGAGTAGTTATATAAATATGGACTTACAGATTAATGGTAAACATATTCTTATGTATATCATATTGAAAATATATGTGACTCATGAACCGGATAGGTGTGCATACTCGTATACAAATCATTCTTGAACTGTGGTTACTAACCAGGGGTGAGTATCCAAACCGGTACGCAAGCTAAAAAAGTTTTGTGTTCTAGAATTCGGTAGTTTTTTCAAACCGGAACGCAAATCGATTCAGTTCTGTGAACTCCGGAACCGGCAACAATCTTTGAGTTTCCAAATCGATAGGAAAACATTAAAAGTTCTGTGAACTCCGGAACTTAGGTTTGGTGGAAAGTTTGCAAAATGGTACGCAAACCTAAAAAGTTATGTGAACTCCGGAACTCGGTTTTGGTATAAAGTTTCCAAGCCGGTTTGCGAACTGTGACTCAACCGACTCACGAACTACTACGTATTTGTATTCGTACATCTACTTATCATGTTGATTATGCTTTCAAGTTTGTTTAAATTATTTATTTGAGATAATTAACATTTGATTAATTCTCTATAAACAATAGAATTAATTGATCACATGTTTGTGACTCAGAGTTAATGTCTTATGTAGGAGCAGAATATCGCGACATCAATACTTCACGAGATTAATAAACGACTACATTGCGAAGGAGTCGCAGGAAAGAAATATAATGACGCAATAGATGACGAAAGCGAACGTGAGAAAAGTGTGAAGACTTGGCGAGATTTAGGAGTGTCGCAAGGAAAAATATTTATAACACTCGCGACACTTCGCGAGTTATTCCCAGTAATAAAGGACAGCTTAGGTTGTCATCCATTTATGTATTACCCTATATAAAGGGTTGAGTCGATCTGTTGTGAGGAGAGTTCTTTTTGAATTGTTAAGCAAGTCATTAGGAGAGAGAAAATCTAGAGTGATTGTAATTTCTTTAGCTCTGTTTATCTATTGTAAACATTTCAAGAAGATAATCAATAAAAATATATAGATATTCATCTTCAAATGGATTAGTAAAGTAAATTCTTGTGAGGGGTGTATTGTGGGATTTCCTGCAACTACATATGCGCTAGAAACAGGGGTTGAGTAGAAGATCAACCTTGTGAATTGAAAAGAATCGGGAGTAACAAGAAAGAAACTTTGATAATTCTCAACAATTTACTAAAATTGAGAAATGGCTAGAAGAAGGAATGCATCAGAACAACCAACAATTGTGAGGAGAAGTGGGAGATTAGTTGGAGAAAGGAGAAATGAAGTAGGTGAACCATCAAGAATAAACGCAAGAGATAGAGAAGAAGTTCAAATTCAACCACCAATTCAACCAAGATCCGAATAGAGTAGTAGATTATGATAGGGTGAGCGTGCATACATGGAGATCGGATTCTGTGGAAGAAAGAGAAGAAGTGCAACAACTAATGAATAATGGACAAGAGGAGAGAAATCGAGAAGAAATGGGAGAAACATCTCATAGAAATGAAGAAATTGTAGCATTAGAAACGTTGAGACAAACAATACATGAAGAAAGGCGTTTAGAAGAAGAAGAACGCGCAAATAACAAGGCAAAACCACGAATTAAGAATGGAAAATAGGAGGCTGCAAAATAGAAGATCGAGAAGTAATAACAGATCAAGAATCTTCGCAGAAACATTACCTGCAGAAAATGTTAATGAAGAAAATTTGGAAAGGGAAATAAGTTTTGGCGAAGGAGGTCGTGAAGGAAGAGAAGTAATAGAAGATCGTTATATTCCACGTCCTGAAAATCCACAGAATGGTCAAAATGACGAAAATCAAGAAAATATGCAGCGTCAAGGGTAGAATGATCCAATTAATGAAGAAAATCAGGGAGAAGGAAGAAGAATACTGCGTGGAAGAGAAACACAGAGGAAACAAAAGGAAATTGAAGATGACATTGAAAAACATTATATTGAACAAGCGCGTTTAGCTCGCGAGAGGGAAAGATTGAGAGCAGAAATGGAAGAACAAGAATTGGAGGAAGCAATTCGGCAGAACAATCATGACAATCGAGAAAGAAGGCGCGAGCAAAATCGCAACAATGGAAATATTAATGAAGAGTATGAAAGAATACAAAGGAGAGTTGATAGACAAACAAGAAAAGAAAACGATAGATACAATGGTGTGCACATTCGCGAACGAGATGAAGGAGAAAGTCGCAGAGAAAGAAGAGAAGAGAATGTTGAACAAGAAAATCAAGATAGACGTGAATGCAGAAGGAGAGAAACGGAGCTAAAAAGACCAATGAATCCGAACACTGATGTAAATGAACAAATTTTAAGAGAGTTGGTGGAGATGAGAGGAATGTTGAACAGTAGAGGAGGTGGAGGAAGAAGACAATTGGATGAGGAAATCGAAGAAGATGCAAAAACCCCCTTTACTCTAGAAGTGCAATTAGATGGGATACCCCCAAAGTGCAATTTACCTGCATTAACTAGCATTTTTGATGGAACAACTTGCGCAATACAACATATCAAAGCGTATGTAAGATGTATGTTACGGTGGGAAAATCATGACGCTATATTGTGCAATTATTTCGCATCAAGTTTAACGGGGAAGCACCAAGTGGTTTGAAGGTTTACCAAGAAACACCATCACGTCATTCAACCATCTACAAGCTATATTTTTAGGGGCATACATAAGTAACAACTCCTCGCGACCAGGAATTGAAGATGTATTTGGGCTGAAACAAAGAGTTGGCGAAAGTTTAAGATACCTAACTGTGAGATGGAAGACGATGTCTAGCGAGATGGCTGGAAGAGTGGATGAAAGATATCTCATTTTATCATTTATAAACGCTATGTTCACAACCAATTTGCTATATATTCAAATTTTTAGAGTCAAGAATACGATCAAGATGACGGAGCTGCGAGAACTGCAAGAGGAATATATTGCTTTGGAAGAAAGGCAAAATGAGGTGGAGTCGTACCCGGTTGCGAATACAAGTTCAAATGCTGCGAATGCAAGTTTGTTACCCAAATTAATACACACAGTGGTGAGTACCTCGCAAGGGCAGCAAGAAAGAGTGATAAATGATGAACAACCAAAGTTAGTAGCCATGGGAAGCCGAGATCAAGAAGAGTTTGAAAGAGAAAGAAACTACTATAACCGTGGCGGCAATAACAAAATTCAGAGATTTGATCATCCGTAAGAAACTTATGGAAGTCAAAGGCAGAATTATCATGGAGGTCAGCGACGTCACAGAGTAGTATGGGAAGAAATCAAAATGCCACCATTAAATGCTAGTGTGGAAAAGATATGGGAAGCTATACTCTTGATGGAAAACATACATGCACCATGGAACATGGGGAATGAACCACCACCAAGTGATAGAAGTCACGAATTCTGCTTTTACCACCGTTTTCATGGACATCTGACGAATGACCGCAAAAACATAAAAAGAATCATCCTTAGAATGATTGATCAAGGAAAGCTGAATCACTTTCTAAAAAGTGAAGAGAAAGTTCAACAATTGCCACCACCACCATCAAAGGGGAAAGAAACGTTCGTAATAGAAGTTGGGGCGAAAGCTAAAAATTTATTTTGTAACTCCATTGTTCACTCATATCGCACAATTGAAGATTTTCATGATAATATACTCAGTAGGGTTTTTGTGAGGGATGTTGATAATAAAGAAGTGATGAACATTGCGAAGATGTCGCAGTTAAAAGAATGGCAAATGCAGATTATTTCTTTCAATGCAGATGAGATTCCAGAAGGCAAAGAGACGCATGACAACCCATTGGTTGTAAAATTGGAAATTAATCCAAAACCGGTAGATGGCGAAGACGATGAAGCGAGAATTGTTGGGCGATCAATAGAATATTGATTGATACTTTGGAAGCTCGAGTAAACATCCTCTTTTACCATACTTACAAGACTATGGGGGGAAAGGATGCAGAATTGATACCTTCAACATACAAGATATATGGTTTCAATGGCACAGCAAACAAGCCTAAAGGAGAAGTTCATATGAGAATACCCCTGCAAGGATTATCTACTGATATTCTGTTATCTGTGGTCGATGTGGAATCCCCTTATAATGCACTGATTGGAAGGCCATGGTTGCATGACATTCTGGGTGTAGCGTCAACATATCATCAGTGTATAAAATTTCCTCATCCTAGTGGTGTTGGAATTATAAAGGGAGATTGGACGGAAGGACAAAAATGCTATGAGATCGATGTGGAGAGCTGCGAAGAGAGAGCTGAGAAAAGAAAGGGTTGGAAACAACATGCAAAAGATGAGAAAAGAAGAGAAAGATTAATGGTGGATGCCATTGATGTAAGAGGAGAAGATACATTGCGAAACAAGTGCATGAAAACAGTTGGAAATTATGATGGAAAGGAATCATTAAGAGATTTGAATGGTGTAGAGGCAGAGAGTAGCAAGAGCAAAAAGTGTAAGAAGTGAATAATCATCAAAAAGCAACAACAAAAGATTTCAGAGTAAGAGGAAGAAACAATAATTGAAGAAGAAATATGCGAGGATCTCGCCATTAAGAATGTATGACAATTTGATTGAAGAATTGAAAAACAAAAATGATTAAACAATGTAAGATTGTGCGATAGTTTCGCAAACAAAATGAATGATTGAATGAATTAACAAAAATGAAAGAGTGAGTGAATGGGACGAACCTTTATGGCTTACACCTTAGTTCGGAAATGATATTTCGCAAGAGGCAAATGTAAGACCTAAAGTGCGTCATATTAGGGGGTATCTCTTGACATGGCTCGGGGAAAGGTTACACCGCTCCCGGAACCTGAGTCATGGAGATTTGGGGCCCATGAAAGCCTATCCGGGGAGATACCTTGGATTTCCAACTATATATATAAGGTTATACCACAGGTTGGACGCTTGAGGGTCTCTTCCAAGGAGTCGATGTATGCTCAAGGCGCCGGGGTACACGGTTGAGCCAAGAGTGCAGGGGCACTTGAAGTGTCTCGGCCATTCTTGGCAAGTCTTGGTATATCTTGCACTCGGCCCGAAGAAAACTCCACTTAGGGTGCAGTCTCGTAACCATAAACCATAAAGGTATAAGGGATAAGAGGCTGCGAAAACAACTAGTTGTTGTTAAGACCGGATGGGAGGATCTAGTCTTGTATGGCCGATGTACGCCTCCTTGAAGGGGCAACCAGGGAGAAGATAAGGGCGGCACCCTCCATTAGGGAGAGCGATAAGTGTCAAAAGACGCAAATGTCATGAGACTTTATTTTCGCAAGGAAATTTAGGCTTGTCATATTTGTGCAATGATCCCGTAGAGGCAATAATGCGCGCAAGGATAAGGCGAGATCAATGGGTTTTTGCATGAAAATGCAAAAACGTCCCGCGATTTCGTCGCAAAAACGGCAATGTCATGGGATTTTACACTCGCAAGAGTATTTAAGCTGTCATATTGTCGCAGATAAAATATCCTACAGAGGCAAAAATACTTAACAAATGATAAGACAAGGTCAATGGGTTATTACATGAAAATGTAATGACGTCCTGCGATTTTGTCGCAACGAGGGGTGGCGAAATAAGACCTTTAATTAGGAAGGCAAAATAAGACCACACAAGAATGATAAGCCAAGATCAATGGATTTCTTCATTCGTAAAGACATCCTGCGATCTTGTCGCAATAATGAACTTCAACATAACTAAAGATACGAGACATATATACAATTGAGGAAGCGAGTAAGCTTGCGAAAATGATTATGTTCCATCATAGAGTTACAAATAATAAAGGATGAAATCGAGATTTCATTACTCGAATATAATTGGTCAAATCACTCATTTGAAAATGAATAACGAGAGGCAAGTATGGGAATGAATAGGATAAAATCTTGTTATTCATTTCCACATGATGGATTTGTGTATTCATAATGATGGTCAGTTGAATTATAAAGAAGAATTGCTTGATGAATACGCGCAAGTAAAGAAAACGAAGATTGAATTCATATTTGACAATCCAAGAAGATTGAAAGAGTATGTGTATTACAAGAAGCAAAAGAAGAAAAAGAAGTTATTTCTTTGAGGATTCTTCTTCTTGGTCATATTCTTCGATTCCATCATTCCTTTCGCTGAGAATCTTCTTCTTCGCTAGCTTCACTATCGAGACATCCGAGAAAGGCGTATCTTCGGGAATAATATCGCGAAGACAAGGATATGAACTAAGAGGAATGCGGTGATCATTGCAAACCATTTCAATAGTTTGATTGCGAAAACGAATGCAAAGATATTGTTGAAATTCGCCACTTTGTAGCTTGCGGTTGTTTCTTGACTTAGAATACTTATTATTGCGAAGAGAAAGGCCTTCGAGAGTTCTCCTTTTTGAGACTCGAGTTCTTCAATCCTTGTTTGAAATCTCTTCTCGGATTACGCAAAACATATGATAATGAATTAACAACACAATAACGGTACTACAGAGATAAAGAGCAGTAAAGTATAATAAACAACCTTCTCTGTCAGATATCATGTCTTTAACCAAGGCAGTATGCTCGACATGAAGACTAACATCAACACCTAAGTTATTCCTGGCATTATTTAGAACCTTCGCATCCCAAGCGAATTCGTCATCATTGTTTATAACAAGAAGCGAACGGATTTGATCTTCTCGCTCATTAAGTATAGTATTCGACGAAGAGATTCATCTCGTTCAATTTGTACTTCGAGAAGAGACTTTTGAAATGTTGCTAATGCACATTGCACCCTTATTAGCAATACGATCTTTCTCATCTATAAGGCCACTAATTTTCTTCCTTAAAAGTTCGATTTTTCTATTGGTATCAAGATACATTTGTTTAAATCGGTTGGCTAAACCTAAACTAGCTCTATGCTCAATCTCTAAGAGGCGACATTTGGTTCGAAGTTCATTTAATGAAAGGGAATCAATTTTGTTTGACGAGTTACTTAAAGACTCGTTGAGATGGGTGAGAAGAACATCATTATCCATGGGCTCGGGAAATGAATGGAGAAGAATGGCTTCTTCGGAGAGATTATATATGTCTGAAAATAATAAATCGAGGCAAAGAATAGTAGGCGACAAAGTAAAGACGACTTGAAGAGTAAAAGTTTTATACCATAAAGTTGCTTTGGTTTGCGCTTTGAAGAGTAGACATCTTAGTCTTCCGAGAAGCGATTGATTTCAATTGTTGAATTCTTTCATCTTTCTTGCGAGACATCGCAACCTCAATTTCTAGTTCTCGGATCTTCTCTTTAAGTTGGAGATTTTTCTTTTCAAGGTTGTCGCGTCTTTTCTCGAGATCTGAGGCAACAACAAAGGAAGCTCTCCCAGACTATAAAGGAAAATAAAGAAATTGTTAAGATAAAGCTTATAATAAAAATTACAGAGAAGCAAAGGAATATGAATATACCAAAGCATTGAGAGCATTCAAGTGGCTGGAAGTCAATGTTCGGGAAACTCCGCGAAAAGATTCATTATCCTCTAATAGCGGGGCATCGCAAATATTTGCGAGAGCTTTGCAAGTTGCAGATAAGTGATAATCTCCCATTCCTTGCATGGAATCAGAAAAAACACTAGACAATTGCGCCATAGCAGAAGTAGTCGAGTGATTCTCTTTCGCGGAGGAAATACCAACCACATTTTCATCCTGATCAGAACTCTCATTGGATTGAGAACTACAATGAGAAGAGGAATGGGTTTTCCGTTTTTTAGAAAGCGGAGCAGAAGACTTGTCCTTGCGAAAAGTGATTTTATCCTTGCCTTTAACCTTAGCAGCTTCAACTTCTTCAACATCAACCTTCGCACACGCATGAAGATAAGAAACAGAGGCAACAATATTGTTTAAAATAACAAAAGAAAATATTTCTTACTTCATCCGTGAGCGATCGGAGTATCGCCAGGGTACTCGCCTTTGGATCTTCTTTATACTTCTTTCTCATTCTGGCAATCTATAATTTTTGGAAAGTTTAATAATTAAAAGGAAGAAAATGTCGCAAAGCGAAATTGAAAAAAGGAAATATACCTCTTTTGTCTTCTCAGGCCACTTAAACTCCCAAGGATGATAATTCGCGAGGTGTGCAGGAAGAACATGTGAACTGCGATGTAAGGTCCACTCAAAAATAAAGGAACAACCCACCATTTCTCATCTTTGGAATGACGAGGAGTACTATTGTTGCCCGAATGCCGGTCAATATCTTGCATGAGCGGTTTATCAAGATCAACATTATCTTTTTCTTCATCGAGCACCCAAATAGAGATTTATCATTTCTCATATTTATAATCAGTATAATTCGCAAAGAAGTTCTCTATAGTATACTTCTCGGGCTATCTCTAAATTTACAAATCTAGGATCTTTGACATTATCGGGATATAAAGATCCTTTGCGGCGCCGCATGTTGGCGAATTCAAGCATTAAACGGATGCAGTCACCACTCAACTGATAAACAGCTCGCGAGAATTTTTCATGAGCAAGGATTTCATAGAATAATGGTATCTCGGGATTGTATAGAGGAATGGGGAGTCCAGCGAGGAGTTGACCTAGCGAGACTATGATTTTATGATCATCACATTGATGATCGAAAAACAATTTTGCGAAAGTATAGATGAAGATTCTTGATCGGGAATGGTTGATAAGATAAAACCCTTTTCCTGTAACTTCTTTTGAACATCATTGAAAAGGGGTGCGTATGTACGACCAAGTGAAGCCATTATTAGAGTATGGGAATGAAATGAGAAGCGAAAATCAAGAGAAGGAAAAAGGGATTTACAGTAGCAGAAACGCAAATTGCAGAGGAAGGAAGTTAAAGGAAAGTTGCAGAGGGAAGATAAAAGAGAAAAAGAGAAGGGTAAGAAAACTATATATAGAGAAGAGAATCCTCGAGAAAACAAATGCATTTAATGCGAGATGGGACGTGAATGGTCAAGAATAAGTGGTTGAAAGAGACGTGTCAAGAAAAGAGTGGAAGAAGAAACACCTGTAATAAATTCCGTACATGAATAAAAAGGATAAAAGTGAAAAATCGCGAGAAGAATATGAGCAATTGCGGCATTAAAATATAAATTCTCATGAAATTTTCTCCTTCGTAGAAAAGACATGAGAAGAGGCAAGATGTAGGAGCAGAATATCGCGACATCAATACTTCACGAGATTAATAAACGACTATATTGCGAAGGCGTCGCAGGAAAGAAATTAAATGACGAAAGCCAGAACGTGAGAAAAGTGTGAAGACTTGGCGAGATTTAGGAGTGTCGCAAGGAAAAATGTTTATAACACTCGCGACACTTCACGAGTTATTCCCGAAAATAAAGGACAGCTTAGTTGTCATCCACTGTGTATTACCCTATATAAAGGGTTGAGTCAGTCTGTTGTGAGGGAGAGTTCTTTTTGAATTGTTAAGCAAGTCATTAGGAGAGAGAAAATCTAGAGTGATTGTAATTTCTTTAGCTCTGTTCTATCTATTGTAAACATTTCAAGAAGATAATCAATAAAAATATATAGATATTCATCTTCAAATGGATTAGTAAAGTAAATTCTTGTGAGGGGTGTATTGTGGGATTTCCTGCAACTACATCTTATGTTTTCATGAAAATGAAGATTAAGATTTTAATTTCAAACCGGCTAGTTTCGGCTAACCATGTTGAACATAGTATTTGTACACGTTTCGGTTACGGTCTCACCTAACTAGAGTGTATATCTTGTTTATGTAAATCATATTCAAAGTTTCATCTAACGGTGGATATTGTTTGCTTGGTTCCAAAGCTATCTTAGATTAAACCTAAAGCAATCTATACTTTGAATGTCTATAATGGGGAACTCCAAGCAACTGGGATTTTTGAATCCTGACAATAGTTTTTGGTGTGCCCTAGTTGTTTTGCGACTATAAAGACTTTATTGGGATTCGTGAAGCCAGGTCCAGTTATCTTTTCTTGATAACTCGAGTATCCTGATCTTGATTGTTTGTCGAGCTTGCTCCAATGACCAAGATAGATAGTGATCATCAAACTTCTCTTCGTCTCAGACTTTGTTGATTCCACGAGTTTTATACTTGTGAGGTGAATAATAATCTAGGCTGCACCAGGTGTTGCATAAGTCCGGATTTTGAGGATAGTTATACTTTTGTCAAATTGCTATTGATTTCCAACACCTTGATCATATTTTTAATTCTGATCATACGTTTCGATCGTAATCAGGAAATCAATTATATAGGCTTAATTTGTGGGAGGCAGATTTGGTTTAAAGTCTTCAATTGAGTTGAAGCAACTCTTAGTTGGTGTGATGTCATGCGAAGAGTCCTACTGGTATTCAAGATACGTAAAGAGCGCGACTTTACCTTAATCGGTGGGATACTTTTTAGGGCTCAGCTACATTCCAATCCGAAGTTAATTGGTAGTAGGCTAGTGTCTGTAGTAGATTAATACATTTTGGTGTTTAATCTGGACTAGGTCCCAAGGTTTTTCTGTATTTGCGGTTTCTTCGTTAACAAAACTTCTGGTGTCCGTGTTATTTCTTTTTCTGCATTATATTGTGTATCTTTATAATTGAAATATCACAGATCAATCATATTAGAGATATCCGACCTAGTTTGTTGGATACGACTTGATTGATTCTTGGACATTGGTCTTTGGTACCGTCCAAGTTATATCTTTGTGATTAGGTTCACGGATTTGATTCTGTAGTGCAATCTTGATAAACGTACCGCCAGACGTATCCAACAAACTAGGTCGGACGTATCTATTGTGATTGATCAATGCACAACCTGTGATACTTCAATTATAAAGATAAAAATATATAATGCGGAAAAAAATAACACCGACACCAGAAATTTTGTTAACGAGGAAACCGCAAATACAGAAAAACCCTGGGACCTAGTCCATATTGAACACCAAACTATATTAAGCCGCTACAGAGACTATCCTACTACCAATTAACTTCGACCTGGAATGTTGTTGATCCTTAAAAGGAAATCCACCGATTATGGTACATTCACGCTCCTTGCGCCTCTTGAATCCCAGCAGGACTTTGCGCAATTAATTCCCTTAGATGACGTCATACCAACTAAGAGTTGCTTCAACTCAGTTGAAGACTTTAAACCAAATATGCCTCCCACAAATTAAGCCTATAATTGATTTCATGATTTACGATCGAAACGGATGATCAGATCAAGCGTAGGATCAAGGTGATGGAAATCGATAGCAATTTGAAAGAAGTCTAGCTATCCTCAAAATCCGGACTTATGCAACCCGAAGTGCAGCCTAAATTATTATTCACCTCACAAGTATAAAACTTGCGGAATCATAAAGTTTGAGACGAAGAGAACTTTGTGATTTTTATCTATCTTGTTCAAGTGATAAATCAACAATTGAACAAGATCAGGATACTCAAGTTATCTAGATAAAAGATAACTGGACCTGGATTCACGAATCCCAATGAAGTTTTTGATAGTCGTTAAACCCCAAAAGGGTTTCTGGAGAGGACGAATCTAGATACAACTAGGACAAACCAAAAAGTAGTGTCAGGATTCAAAGATCCCAGTTTCCAACAGTTCCCCTTATATAGACATTCAAAGTATAGGTTGCTTTATGTTTAAGCTAAGATAGATTTGGAACCAAGCAAACAATATTCACCGTTAGATGAAAACTTTGAATCTTATTCGCATAAACTAGATATACTCTCTAGTTAGGTAAACCTTAACCGAACCGTGTACAAAGACTATGTCCAACATGGTTAACCGAAATTAGCCGATTTGAACTTAAAAGTTTAACACTCATTTTCACGTATACATAGACATTGATCTTGAGTCACAATTATGTGATCAAATAAGTCTAGTGTATTTATAGAGAACTGATCAAATGCAAATTATCTAAGAGAAATAATTTAATCGCAATTGAATCATAATCGACATAGTTGGCACGTAAATGCTCAAAGTACAAATACTTGAGTCGTTCGTTAATCGACCCAGTCATGGTACGCGGACCGGTTTGCAAACTTATAAGCAAATCCGATTTCCGGAGTTGACAGAACTATTTCAGTTCACGTACCAGTTTGCAAACTTAGGTATAACACTAAGTTCCAGAGTGGACATAACTTTTTCAGTTCACGTACCGGTTTGCAAACTTAAGACTTTTACCGATTCCGGAGTTCACAGAACCTTTTCAGTTTGTGTACCGGTTTGGGTACTAAACTGGTTCTAGAACATATAATTGTATTGGTTCGCATACCGATTTGAATACTTTAACTCCGTTCCCTTACCATATTTCCAGAATTTTTTTCATAAGAATATGCATACCTATCTGGATCACGAAACAAACATATTTTCCCATTATGTGCATATGAATATTTGTATCACACAAATATGAAAGTTGATATATAGATACTCTACTACGTGTACAAGTACATGTAATACAGCTTCAGACATATAACCGTTTTTCAATTTGTAATACTGATAAAACTGTCCTGTATTCCGAATATAATAGTTATATATTTCTCTAAATCAATTCGAAACATTCCTGAATAACATCAATGACACGTATCAGTGTTCCAGGCTATTTTCGAATGATAAACTTGAATCATGAATTGGTTCTGAACAATAAATTGTTCTCCACCGAAATTGATAAGTATGAACAAATGTTCATTAAGCTTAGTCATTATATTTCGAGAAATTCGCAAACTAAATAATTAGTTCTCGACTTGAAATTCTTGCATATGCAAGCTAGTCTAATTAGTTATGCGACAAAAGCCTCAAGGATAGAAAAGTGAATATAACTTGAGAAACAGATGGTTCAGTCTGCACTTACCTTTTCTTGATGAAGTTCTCCAAAATCTTCGGTTTATTTTCGCCTTCAAACAATAGAACGCAAATGATGACTGGTTGGTTTCTAAACTACCACTATCCTAGATCGAGACATAACTAATTGTAAACTAGAAATCAAGATATAGTTTTGACAACAAGCTTGATATAGCAACATGTGTGAGTTCGACCGAGCAATGCTCTAACACATGTTATGCGTTGGGGAAGACCATTCCCCAAAAGGACATTGTGATGAAAATTCTACGATATTTACCATCAAGATACAAGTTTAGGAAACATGACATCATGGAAGGGAATAACCTTGATACTCTTTCCAAGAATACTCTTGTTGGAAAGTTGAAGATATTTGATCATGAACTGCAATCCAAATTCGGAAAGGATATTGCGTTCAAGGCACTGAAAAACAATAAACCTCTTAAAAGTGAAAGTGTTGACAATTCTAGAGATGATCTTGTTGAACCTGATTTTTCAGATGAGGAACTTGATAACTTGATCACAAGATAGTTTAGAGAACTTCTTAGGAAGAGAAATAAACGATTCTCCAGAGAAAAACCTCCAACGTCAGTTAAGCCACATAATCGTATTTCTTTCAAAAACAGAGATTCTAACGATATTGACGATGAGGATATGCCTCGGTGCTTCAAGTGTAAAGGATTCGGTCACTTTTCCAATGAGTGCCAAATCGTAAGAAATACACTAGTAACAAGAGTCTTGCTGCAACACTTGATGAAACATCTGATCATTATGATTTCGAAGAGGATGATGGTTCAAGTGTAACACTCTTGGGAGAAATTGTCAATTTTGATGAATGTAGCAATACTCATATCAATCTGGATTTTTTGTATCCTAAAGAAAATTATGTTAATGTTTCAAGTACCCTGTCTAGCTACTAATGTTGTTCTTGAATCAATCTCCAAACTAACATGTCCTTATTATTTCAGTGAAGGTCACGTACTCTCACAATGTTTCAAATACAAACATAAACTAGGGTATGACAACAAAGTGCAACGGAGGGCTAGTCGTTTGGCAAACGTGCTTAAAATTGTTCAAAAGTCCAATCTTGAGGAACTTTAAGTTAACTCTTCTTCTTCTTCTAAAACATTGATTGATTCTAAGAAAAGGGGAAAATCTCAATTAAAGAGAAGAGTCCTGAAAAGGCGAGGGTACCCAAATATACCTCAAGCTAAAACTTTTCCTACCTATAAGTCATTTCTCCGAAAGTGATTTCCTATGGACTGAGTCGAGACAATACAACTAATCGGTTCACACTTCGTGTGATCGTCTATGGATACGAGATCGAGACAATACAACAACGAAGTATGTTTACTTGATAAAAGGGTTCGGACTTAACCAAACACAATAGGATTGCTTATCAAGTAAATAGGAATTATCGTTTGTGTAATTTTCTTTAATTATAATAAAACAATTATAATGCGGAAATATAAAGTAAATGACACAACAAGATTTTGTTAACGAGGAAACCGCAAATGTAGAAAAAACCCGGGACCTTGTCCAGAATTGAATACTCTCATGATTAAGCCGCTACACAAAATTAAGCCAACTTCGTATAGTTGAGACCAAGCAACTAAACCTATAGTTCACCTAGTTCCGTCTGTATTCCCACGCCTCCAACTTATGAATAAGTCACGTACTTGGAACAATTCCTTTGGTTCGTATTCCAAACATTAAAGGAACAACAAATTTGTTTGGTATCAACTCTCTTCAACCAAGTGATGTGAGTTCGACAAAGGATCTTCTGTTTATCTCAATAAACTCCTTCGTCAGGTTCTTCGATCTATCTTATTCTCAACTACCAAAGGTAATTGTTAAGATTTTGCAATCAATACTTTTAATCACAAAGAATTGTATTGATGCCGATCTACACAACTAATCAATCCAATCTATCACAAGGATAAACCGATTATAGTTGGATCCTCTTATACCGAAACAAGTATTGTTCATACCAAAGATTATGAACCCCAAATCAGAAATCTTCAATATCTTATTTGTCTTCAAATATTCTTAGATCTTAAATAAACACCTGCACACAACAACTTGAATCTCTTGTGATCAATCACGCACGGCAGAGTCATTAAAAATGGATTATCACAAGATCGTCTTTAGAACTAACAACGAGTCTAAAGATCCTGTCGAAACTTCAATGTAGTTTGAGTGAATATTATATCAGAAGAGAAGATTCTAAAGCATAAACAAACTAGGTGCAATCAAAGTTCAACCACCTTTAGTCAATCAAATCAATCGAAAACACAAGATAAACCGTAATTATCAAGTTTCCCACCAACGGTACTAATAGAGCTTCTCAATCCCAAAGAAGACTTTAAACTGAGCGGCCGTAAGAGATTTCGCCTAATTAGGTTACTTTCCTCTCCGAATAGGCGGCCACACCAGTAACAACACAACCGAGGAAGTTTGCTGTTACGAAGGATTAGTTTGCTAGAAATGCAAACTTCAAGTATTTATAGACAAGGAAGTTTGGACACCAAGGAATTTCCAAAACCGAAAATATTCTCAAAGATATTCAATATATTCCAAATTAGGTTTCCATAATTCCTGGAAATGATCGGTCCAAAATATTGACCGAAAATCTCTTTGGAAAATCTCAACTAGTAAATGCACATTACTAATTCTCGTTTTCCTTAAATAAAATTAAAACCTTAAATAAAATATTATTAACTTATTTATGTTTCGATCCTGGGATTTCCTTCTTGTAGCTATTAAGGAATAACTTTGAACAATAAAAGATAAACATTACTGCACGTGTTCAAAGTATGCCGACATCCTTACTTTGTAAGTCCTCTTTCATACTTACAACATTGAAGCTGATTTGCCACACTTCCAAACAAGTTTAGAATTGGTTCATCTGACTTTCAATAACTATGCGATTGATCAAGAAACACTCAATCACAAATCATAGGTTTAACGGTTTTACCAAAACAAGTTTCAGTTCTACGTCCATGTGAGCACTGTGCATAGTCACACTAGTTTCCCAAAATTCGGTTAACTAGGTACTAGGATCGGTTCCCCACATATATATGGTATCTAACTTATATGTGTTGCACATGTCCATAGGATCGGTTCCCCTTTGCCTAAAAACGTGTTACACATGTCCATAGGATCGGTTCCCTTTTCTGCTTGAAAAAGCGGGGGTACAACAACCACACCCAATATTTTGCTTAGCAATATGTATGGACAAACTCCAATATACTTTCTAGAGAATCAACTAGACAGTCAGACTCAATCTAGAGAAAAGCATATCAAATAGTTTATATCTCAATCTCTCGATTTGATCTTTACTCAAGCAAATAGAAATCTGCGAGTCTTTATCAAAGAGAGATAACTTGGATGGTACCAAAGACCAATATCCAAGTGTCAATCAATTTAAATCAACAACCAAAAGGTCGGATATTCTAATTGATTGAACAACACACAACCTGTGATATTTCAATTATATAAACAAATATAATGCGGAATAAAAATAACACGAGACACCGAATTTTGTTAACGAGGAAACCGCAAATGCGAGAAAAATCCGGGACCTAGTCCAGTTGAACACACACTTGTATTAAGCCGCTACAGACACTAGCCTACTCCAAATTAAATTCGGTCTGGACTGTAGTTGAACCCCAACCAATCTCACACTGATCCAAGGTACAGTTATGCTCCTACGTCTCTGATCGCAGCAGGATGCTACGTACTTGATTACCTTAGCTGATCTCACCCACAACTAAGAGTTGCTACGACCCAAAGTCGAAGACTTTAATAAACAAATCTGTATCACACAGAAAAGTCTACGGTAATAGATAAATCCGTCTCCCACGAATATACCTACGAGTTTTTGTTCCGTCTTTTGATAAATCAAGGTGAACACGAACCAATTGATAACCCGGACTTATATTCCCGAAGAACAGCCTAGTATTATCAATCACCTCATAATAATCTTAATCGACGCAGCGAAAAAGATATTGCGGAATCACAAACGATGAGACGAAGTGTTTGTGATTTCTTTTCTATCTTGCCTATCGGAGATATAAATCTCAAGCCAATTATTCCAATTGTACTCGTACGATAGAAACAACAAGATCAGATCACACAACTACAAGAAAAGTAGTATCGGTCTGGCTTCACAATCCCAATGAAGTCTTTAAGTCGTTAACCTGGTTTAGAGAAGAAAAACCCAAGGTTAAAGGAGATTCGACTCTAACTTATGCAACTAGTATCACACGTAAGGTGTGGGGATTAGGTTTCCCAGTTGCTAGAGTTCTCCCTTATATAGTCTTTCAAATCAGTTTGCAATCAATGTTAGGTTAGTAACAAAGCATTCAATATTCACCGTTAGATGAAAACCTGATTAGATTCAAGCTAATATTTCTCAACCGTTGGATCGAAACCTTAGCTTGTTACACACAAATGAAATGTCCAATTTTGGGTTTATGTAACCGTTCCCAAACATTAACATTTGTTGGTTAAACAATAGTTAACCAAATGGTTAGCCATATGATCACTTTCTTATCAACCATATTCTTCTTCACCATAACTAGTTCAAATGACTCAAATGAACTAGTTAGAGAGTTGCTCAATTGCTTAGATCTTATGTAACTACACAAGACACAATCAAAGCAAAAACGGTTTGATTCACTCGAATTGGTTCATGAATTTTATATCCATGGTTTGCAAAAGTATTCCTTAGTTTATATAAACATGAGTTCAAGAACAACCGATTTTAGATATAACCTACTCAAGTTCGCGGACTTAAGATCACAGAAGGAGTTCAAAAACTCCAGCAGAAATTCTCGGGTCGAGAACTTCCGCCAGTTCGCGGACTTGTCTCACGCCACATCCTGTTTCCATTGATCAACAAAGTTCGCAAACTTTGGTTCAAGGAATAAGGACTTATACATATATGTGTTTCCACAATAATGCTTATACCCTACCAATGGTTATGTAATCTAAACTCTCATTTCAATCATTGAAACATTCTCAGAGGACGTTATATAGCCATTATTCACATACCATTTTTCGTCAGAGCAATTTTCAGAGTGATTGAAACATAACATGACATTCGTCACTAGGTAAAGATGAATTTGGCTAAAGCGAAATCTTACCAACACATATTTCGAGAAACAGATAGGCGAGTTAAACTCGGCTCGAAATAGCAAATGTGTATAATGAAAGTATATATATCAAAACGACTTTTGTCTCAAGAATAGGAGATAGAGTAAATAGACTTTTGAGTGACAGATAAGTTCAAGTCTCCACATACCTTTTAGTCGATAAAGTTCTACCAGTTCCTTGAGTAGTCCTTCGTCTTATATGATGATTTCCATGGAGTCTTGAGCTCAACTACACTTTCTATCCTAGTCCGAGACCTTTAGCTAAAATAGGCTAGAAATCAAGACTTATAGTTTTGATCACTAACATTGACAAACATGCTTGAGATAGCAACGCATGCGAGTTCGACCGAGCAATGCTCTAACAATGCTACAAACTTGCTGCACCTCATACAAGGATTGATTCCCCTTTGTGATGTGTTGCACCTCTTCATAGGATCGGTTCCCCTTTACCCAGAGTTGGTCAAACACAAATCACAAACTCGATCAAACCATCTCAGGTGATTACTTAAGATCGGTTTCACTAATAAAAGTCATACCAATACATAAGTCAGGCCTTTGTGAATAGTTTTACCAAGAACACAAATAATTCATGAGCGGTTGTACTAAATCACACATATTGGTTGTTCACAAGATATGCAATAAATAACAATACCAATAACGCCTGGCGATTTCCTTTTCGATTCATAAACAAGTTTATGAACTTACTTCCTTAAAACACATGTAAAAACATTGTTTCCTAAGATGAAATCATCACCTCATACCCATACATAATCACAATAGCATTCAAACGATTATGTCGATGTCTTATCTACAAAGTTTAATGGTTAAGCAATAAACCTCGTTTTGTATTCCTTAATACTATGTCTATCTAGAGTGTTCATGCTTCACAGTTTTGTATTCAATATGCACGACTTGAAAGATACGTTAGGGAATGAAACAGTTCAAGTCAAATATCACTAACCTTAAGTGGAAGGATGATGTTGTCGTTGTAGATTCTTACTTCTTCATTTCTTCAAGTATTCGCAATACTTGTAATGTCTCATATAATACTTTCAATCTAACCTATACGAAGTTGACTCTAGTACATAATCAAGCGACTCTTAAAATGAGTTTTGGTTCACTAAAATATGACAACCAAACTTGATATACCAACGCTTGGTGGGTTCAACCGAGCTATGCTCTAAAAATCTCCCCATTTGTCAATTTTAGTGACAAAACTCTTACAATAATATGGATAAATAAATTACAAGAATTCATTACACATACGCTTCATTCCCGAATTAAACAGCACAATAACCTGTATACAATCAATCCTTAAATGCCGATGTTGACATTATAATAACAAAGCTAATACTCCCCCTAAATGTGAGATAGGTAGATTTCATCAATCCGCACGTCTGTGTTATACCAATTAATATGATATGCTACTCCCCCTTAGTCTATGCTTTCACTCTTTCGTTAGATAAACGTTTAAGCACCAATATTCTTTTCCTTAGTGATACCAATCAATATAAAATCAATGCCAGTATCACTTGTTTACTCCATATATTTCTCCCCTTTTTGTCACAAAATGACAAAGAAACGAAAAATAAAGGACAAACCGAAAAGAATCTTACAAATCTCAAAATAGACTTGCAAACCTATAGAGTTAAGCACGAGGGTTCCACACACCATTTTTGATAACCAATATCAAAACTGAAACTACAAAGTAATTTGTTTAAATATGTTATCAAGGAAATAATTTCCCGAAGCAATTTTCCCAATATAGTTTAGCAAACCAAAAATCAACTAAGTGTAATATTCGTCCAAATTTTAAGGGTATTTGTGTCATTTATTATTGAAGGTAAAATAGTCATTTTTTTTTCCTTAAAAGGGTATTCTGGTCATTACGTAAACCTAGTGCTGAGTGGGTACGTGTGTTGAATTCTTTTTGCTTCTAGATAACAAATTAGGTTGATTATTTATGTGCAAATAATTTTAATAGTCAAATACGACACTTGGCTTGATATTAGTTGCTCGGCTTAAGTTACTTTAATTAAGGACCATAATTTGTTTGGGTGTGCTAGGAAGAGAATGGAAAAAGCAAATTTAACTAAACCAGGTCACGTATGAAGTCCCACAGGTGGGATAAGTAAAACAAAAAAGAAAAAAGAACTTAAACGTGCTTAGGAGTTTTACACTAGTTAGAATTCTTTCCTAGCATATGTTAAGTCCTTATTGGCTGATTATGTGAAATTAAGAGTTAGAGGATTTGGGATTGGTAGGATGACATTAGCATCCTAGATGAGCTCGGTCAGTTGGTTCGTATGTAATAAATTTGGTGTAACATGTGGAGACCTAAATGTTTAACCATTTTGGAACGTGATGACTAGGTATACTGCCACCGTGTATATATATATTTAGACTTGTACTATTATCAGGGTTAAGAAAAACGTTAGTTTAATTTTCCCTAGCCGCACAAAGAAATAAAAGAAGAGATTAGGATATTAAAAGGAGACTTCAATCTGATTCGGAGCTTTAGGAACAGACGATAGGTTACGGAATACTTGGCTTTGTTATCTGGAGATTCCACTGTTAGCAATATAATCCTTCTTTAATATTTTTTTGGTACTAACGTTTGAGGTAGGCGCAACACAATCAAAAACCTTCTTTTTTATTTAAGTCTCTTTTAATTAAACTTATTTTGTTTTCATTAATATATGAATGATAATCGATGTTGTGAGTATGATTATAAATGTTGTGAGTATGATTGTGATTTGGGCTACGGTCCATGGGCAAAAGTGCGACCCCTAAATACGTTTTGATGGAGAGTTATCTTTGGGGCTCCCTGGGGCGAGCAGATTGATTGAATTTATTGTTGTTTATGGATGAGGTGTTTCCATGTGGTTGCGGTGTTGTTAATCATGTTAGATGTTTTTAAAAGGAATTGAAAAATATTGCATAAAATGTTTTGTTGCTTCTTTTCCTACTGGGTGTCACAACTCACGTCGTATTATGACAAAAATTCCAGATTTGATGCGTGACAAGGGAGTTGATCAACTTGGAGCCTAGAGAATGATTAGAGACGTCAAAAGTTATCATTTATGCCTAAAATTCTATTTTAAGATGTAATTAATCCTAGTTTGGATGCTGTAAAAATATTGTATGATGTTTAGTTGACTGATCTTCATTTTAAATTACCAATAGGTTTTGATATGATTATTTTTATAATAAATGTAAAACATCTTAAGGGATATTTGGTAAAATTTATAGAATTTATGAGTTGTATAACTATTTTTAAAATAATTCTTTATACGAGTGTTAAATCCAGAAAATATCTGGCCGTTTTAAATGTCTTATAAAAGTCCCAATTAAGAGCTATGATACATTGGTTTCTAGATCTTAGTGTCCACAGAGGAAATCACCATCAATGTTTTAAGGGAACATTATTTAAATACCACTCAAAAGTCGCCTCTTAAATTATACCCTTATACAATTTTTAAAAATACCCCTACCTTCTGAAAAGTGGAAGCAACTAGCACAAGTTGCTTTCAGAAGTGGACGCAACTTCATACAAGCTGCTTCCAAAAAGTGGAAGCAACTTTCTCAAGTTGACTCCAAAAAAATTATTGTTTACCCCTCGGGGGTATTTGTGCAAGATCAACAAAAATGGAGGGTATTTATAACATTCCCACATGTTTTAACTTTCTAAAATGACAAGACTCATCCAATTCTGAGTTGCGCGATATTTAATATAATTTTTCTAAAACAGAGTGTCACAGTTTTGTTTTCCTGCAGTTATGGTCAACTACGAGTTTGACTATGGTCAAAATGTCTTTAAGTTAAACTAAAAATCATATAAAAATTATGAATGGAACTATAGTTATTTAGGATTCAGAATGTATAATCATAATAATTTTTGGATTTTAATTGGGTTCAGTGAAATTCTTGGAGTGAACTGATGTCTTTTTCTGTTTTATGATTCTTCCTTAAACATGTGACTCTTTTGGATTAAATATGGAACGTTTAACGGTGAAATTAATTTTTATGGTAAACTATAGTTCTTTAGGGTTCATTTGGATTAAAAATCATGTCAAAGTAACGGTTAGATCTTTCTAAACGAATTTTTATGTATCCGCTGCGATAGAATTTCTGAATTGAACATAAATTAATTAAGCCCAAATAAATTATTGAATAAGCTTGGGCTTAGTAGCCGGGCTTCGGCTATGGTATAGAAGTAGCACTTCGGGTTTTCGGGCATGGGATCCGGGCACGAAAATCGGGGTGTTACACTAAGCACCTTAGTTCCTTTGCTAAACCGATTGTACAAATACAATCGCTTCGTTCGATAAGACCAAAATAAAGATAACTCTATTTTTCTCATCGGGTTCTAATTATCCGTATAACTTAGACCTTTCAATTTTAAACAATACTTATTTTTAAGGCATTCGATTAGACTTGAGTAACCGAAACCCCCACTTTGATAAGTCTAACTAAGATAACCTTAGTTTTTCTTATCCGGAATCGAATTGGACTAAACAACTCATCTCGTAAACCTTTTCTTTCGTTAAGCCATAAACAATTCATACAAACCAAATAAATCAACTTGCATAATCATTCACCTCAACCGGAAGCAATTGAAACAACATAGACATTATAGCACCGCAATTGCACCGAAATTTTGTAAGCCTAAACAATTGATACCACACAATAAAGCAAGATAACAATAGTTTTTCTTAACTGGAACCAATTAAATCACACACACATCCATGCACACATAATGGAATAAACATCAATTGTACCGAAATTTTGTTAAGCAAAAGCAATAAATTTATGAAATAAAAATCAGGCTTTTCTTAAACAAGAAAACAATTAACTAACAACATTGTTACCTCAAATTTCGCATCCACTTATCCAATATGTTTGCATCTTCTTCCAGGGAGAATTGATATCGAAATATCATTATGTTGTCATCCTTATGCAAAACAAAAGAATAACAACAACCAACCTTTACCAGAGAAAGGTTGAAAACCGATTTTTAACTATTGCAAGCAAAAAGTTGAAAACCCCCCAACACATATGCTTTTATGCTAAACCAAAACCGATTCAACATATTGTGACTTTTTCACATATTGTTTCTATCAGAACCCCTCATGATACTTTGATAAAGCCTACCAACATGGGATAGAACTTAATCCCGCTAAATCAAAAAGTCACCCAAACCATAAGGGTTCACAACATTATGAGATCGAATATCAAGCTAATAAAACCGAAATCAAACATACCATAAACATCCATAGCAATATCAAAGCATTCAAGCACAGGCTATGTAAATCAAAAACCATCACAAGAAAATTATAAATCAAATAATATTATTCATAATAGACCTAATACAATCATTGAAAGAGATCAAAAATCGATGTCTATTATTCCTTTCTCAGTTCTTGTGAAGATAGCTTTCAAAAACTGGATTCAAATTCTTTTGAGCACTTCCCTTTTCAGTAGATAATTTGTTCATCTCAAACAGTCAAGAATGAAGATTAGATAGTACTTCTTTTGAATCCTTTATCATCAGCTCATGATATCTAATGCAACCTTTAACAGTAAGAATCTGTTTTCTTAAAGAATCTTGAGAGTTATCATGAAGAGAGACATCATGAGTTTCAGTCATAACTGATGCACATAGTGCTAAATCATCAAGAGATGACCCTTCTTTTACCGATTTCTCCATGAAAATAAAATAGTCTTCTTTCGGACAGGAAGCGGATATATAAGATGGGAGAAAATCAAGGAATAATTTGGTTTATGGAAACCGAAACTATTTTATAAAAGATATCCATTATTTTTCACCAAAGAAACAGACATGAACAATCTTGCCCAGATTTATGCTTCCTCACAATCAGTGTGTGTTGAGGTGAGAATTATTCTCACCATAGTTAACAAAGACATCCTTAGGATGACTTATAAACACAATAGACTGTGTTTCCTTCTGTTCTTTCTTTCTCTTGTAATTGCAAGAGTTTCCAATATCCTTTAAAAATCTCATATATTTACCAGTCTTATTTATCCCCTTAAGAAGAGCTTTGATAAGTTTATTTTCAAAAAAGATTATAGTGAGATTATTTTCTCCACATGAGGAACTTATCATGTTGTCAGAAAAACTAGTTTCTGATTCTCTTGGTTTTTCACCCAATTTTTCTTGTTCAGATTTTACCATACGGGTTTTATCCGAGAGGAATTTCAAAAGGTTTTCAAGTACCATGCTTAACCTTTTATTTTCCTTAATTTCGAACTCACGTTTTTCTAGGATTTGATTAGACTCACAGAATCCATCATTGTTAGAGTTGGAAAGAAGTGCATTACACTTAGATATTTATTCATTGGATTTTTCCATATGTCTGAATCTACGGCACTTGAAGCATTGTACTTCATCATTATCCTTTTTATGGAAAACCGATAGTGTATCAGGAACATGTTTATCAATAGATAAGATGTCCTTCATTCGTTGCGCTAGAAGCAAAATAGTTGAGTCAAGCTCCTTTTCAACATATACCTTGTCCTCTTGGAAACGTTTCTTAGTTTCATTCTTGAGCAGAATTTCTCTATCAAAGATCTTTAACTTTCCTACGAGAGAGCTCCGATAAAGTAGAGAAAGATCATTACCTTCTATTATGGCATGTTTCTTAGACTCATATCTGGATGGTAACGATCTGAGAATTTTGCATACTATTTCCTTTTCAGGTATAGCCTTTCCAAGAAAGAAAGATGCATTTGCAGAAAGTTTAGAATTAAACTCCTCGAAAGTATCGTTATCATCCATTTTGAGATGTTCCCATTCAGATAAAAGGGAAAGAAGTCTAGCTTATTTTTCAGATTCATCTCCCTCGAATACGCTTTCAAGAATATACCATGCTTCTTTAGAAGTTCTACAGGTCAGTACATGATGTAGAAGATCATGACTAACTGTATGTATGATGGAATTCAAACCATCCGAATTCTGTTGAAAGAGTTCTTTCTTCAAGAGTATAAGACGCTAAGCGTTTAAAATCTGACTCCGAATAATCCATCGGTTTTTGGAATCCGTCTTCAATTAATAGCCAAGTATTAAAATCTCGGGATTGAAGAAAAGCTTTCATAGACGATTTCCATAATGGGTACTTGATCCCATTGAATCTTGGTGGTACGTTAACTGAATCACTTATCAGATTCATTCTTATAGGTTGGATCGCACCAAACACAGATTGTTAGATCTTTTCATGTTTGCCTGCTCTGATACCAATTGAAAAGGCGAGGGTACCCAAATATACCTCAAGCTAAAACTTTTCCTACCTATAAGTCCTTTCTTCGAAAGTGATTGTCTATGGACTGAGTCGAGACAATACAACTAATCGGTTCACACTTCGTGTGATCGTCTATGGATACGAGATCGAAAGAATACAACAACGAAGTATGTTTACTTGATAAAAGGGTTCAGACTTAACCAAACACAATAGGATTGCTTATCAAGTAAATAGGAATTAACGTTTGTGTAATTTACTTTAATTATAATAAAACAATTATAATGCAGAAACATAAAGTAAATGACACAACAAGATTTTGTTAACGAGGAAACCACAAATGCAGAAAAACCCCGAGACCTTGTCCAGAATTGAATACTCTCATGATTAAGCCGCTACACAAAATTAAACCAACTTCGTATAGTTGAGACCAAGCAACTAAACCTATAGTTCACCTAGTTCCGTCTGTATTCCCACGCCTCCAACTTATGAATAAGTCACGTACTTGGAACAATTCCTTTGGTTCGTATTCCAAACATTATAGGAACAACAAATCTGTTTGGTATCAACTCTCTTCAACCAAGTGATGTGAGTTCGACAAAGGCTCTTCTGTTTATCTCAATAAACTCCTTCGTCAGGTTCTTAGATCTATCTTATTCTCAACTACCAAAGGTAATTGTTAAGATTTTTCAATCAATACTTTTAATCACAAAGAATTATATTGATGCTGATCTACACAACTAATCAATCCAATCTATAACAAGGATAAACCGATTATAGTTGGATCCTCTTATACCGAAATAAGTATTGTGCACACCAAAGATTATGAACCCCAAATCAGAAATCTTCGATATCTTCTTAGATCTTCAATAAACACCTGCACACAACAACTTGAATCTCTTGTGATCAATCACGCAGAGAACGGAGTCTGTTAACAATGGATTATCACAAGATCGTCTTTAGAACTAACAACAGTCTAAATATCCCTATCAAAACTTCGATCTAGTTTGAGAGAATCTTATATCAGAAGAGAAGATTCTCAAGCATAAACAAACTAGGTGCAATCAAGTTCAACCACCGTTAGTCAATAAAATCAATCGAAAAGACAAGATAAACCTCAATTATCTAGTTTCCCACTAACGGTACTAATAGAGCTTATCAATCCCAAAGAAGACTTTAAACTGAGCGGCCATAAGAGATTTCGCCTAATTAGGTTACTCTCCTCTCCGAATAGGCGGCTACACCAAGAATAACAACACAACCGAGGAAGTTTGTTTGTTTGAAGGATTAGTTTGCTAGAAATGCAAACTTCAAGCATTTATAGACAAGGAAGTTTGGACACCAAGGAATTTCCAAAACCGAAAATATTCTCAAAGATATTCAATATATTCCAAATTCGGTTTCCATAATTCCTGGAAATGCTCTGTCCAAAATATTAACCGAAAATCTCTTTGGAAAATCTCAACTAGTAAATGCACATTACTAATACTCGTTTTCCTAAAATAAAATTAAAAAACTTAAATAAAATATTCTTAACTTATTTATGTTTCGATCCTGGGATTTCCATCCAGTAGCTATTAAGGAATAACTTTGAACAATAAAAGATAAACATTACTGCACGTGTTCAAAGTATGCCGACATCCTTACTTTGTAAGTCCTCTTTCATACTTACAACCTTGAAACCGATTTTCCACACTTCCAAAAAAGTTTAGAATTGGTTCATATGACTTTCAAGAACTATGTGATTGATCAAGAAACACTCAATCACAAATCATGGGTTTAACGGCTCTACCTCCATGTGAGTACTGTGCATAGTCACACTAGCTTCCCTAAATTCGGTTGACTAGGTACTAGGATTGGTTCCCCACATATATATGGTATCTAACTTATATGTGTTGCACATGTCCATATGATCGGTTCTCCTTTCTGCTACAAACTTGCTGCACCTCATACAAGGATCGATTCCTCTTTGTGATGTGTTTCACCTCTTCATAGGATCGGTTCCCTTTTACCCAGAGTTGGTCAAACACACAGACTCGATTATATCATCTCAGGTGATTACTTAAGATCGGTTTCACTAATAAAAGTCATACCAATACATAAGTCAGGAATTTGTGAATAGTTTTACCAAGAACACAAACAAGTCATGAACGGTTATATTAAATCACACATATTGGTTGTTCACAAGATATGCAATGAATAACAATACCAATAACGCCTGGTGATTTCCTTTTCGATTCATAAACAAGTTTATGAACTTACTTCCTTAAAACACATGTAAAAACATTGTTTCCTAGGATGAAATCCTCACCTCATACCCATACATAATCACAATACCATTCAAACGATTATGTCGATGTCTTATCTACAAGGTTTAATGGTTAAGCAATAAACCTCGTATTGTATTCCTTAATACTATGTCTATATAGAGTGTTCATGCTTCGCAGTTTTGTTTTCAATATGCACGACTTGAAAGATACGTTAGGGAATGAAATAGTTCAAGTCAAATATCACTAACCTCAAGTGGAAGGATGAAGTTGTCGTTGTAGCTTCTTACTTATTCACTTCTTCTAGTCTTCGCAATACTTGTAATGTCTCATATCCTAATACTTTCAAGCTAACCTATACGAAGTTGACTCTAGTACATAATCAAGCGACTCTTAAAATGAGTTTTTTTTTCACTAAAATATGGAAACCAAACTTGACATACCAACGCTTGGTGGGTTCAACCGAGCTATTCTCTAACAAGTCCGGAATGAACCTTTTTTATTGAAGGGTATTAATTCTATGCAGGAATCTAGTGGTTAGCAATCTAACGCTCACCTCAACATTATCTTATTATGTTGAAATGTGCATACTTATCCCACGTGCCCTTAAAAAAAGATAAGAATTGTACGCATCAGGGCTTTGGATCAAGGTTGAATATTATTGCTTGGATCTCCATCTCGTATCTGTGCATCTTAATCTATGCCCTAGTAATGGTATTGGAAATTTTGATCCACGAAACCTATAGAAGGATAAAAATGACATTTTTGTTCATTTTAGGTTTTATGTATTCTAGTGGGTGAACTCTTATGGTTCCGATATCCTGCATGATAAATATCTTGTACAAGAAGCTTTGCATGTTGAGCCATATATATTTGTGTTTCACAAATCCATTTTGTTCTTACGAATCATGGAGTCTCCAAGCACAAATCTTCTCATGGAACCTATGCTCCAACGGTTGTTGATTTTTATCCAACCAAAAAGGAAGAAGAGATGTCTTTTCTTTTTGTCTCATCTCTAAAGAGGAAAAGAAAGAGTCAGAAGAAACCTAGAGCAGATTACTCCAATCAGAAAAGGTTTGAAAATCTTCTTGATGAACTTAAGAAAACAAGAAGGAGGTGCAGCGGCTGGAGAAGATTCTACTGAAATCTCTCTAACTACAAGAAGTTATTGTTAATCAACAACTTTCCAAGTTTGTTGGAACTAACACCTTCATTCATGAAAAGTATGTTCTTATGCCGGTTGTTGATAAAGAGTTTACAGATTATAAAGAAATTCTTCAAGGATTTTAAATACTAGGAAACTTCTTGTAAGAATTTATTCTTATTTTTGAAAAGGATAACTGGGGTTTGATATAGGAAAAATTCTGATTACACATCTCTATTTCCAACGATTTTCATCTTGCATATTTTTAGATTTATTTATTTAATTCTAGAGTTGTTGGAAGATGAACTTGCAGTATGTAATTTAATTATTGCAAAAGTCTTATGAAATATTTGTGCCTTTACGTTTTCGTGAAACAACTAATATTTCATATATGCTCAGAAGTTAAATCTATTATGTTTATTTATAAACGAGGAATATAACAAACTCTTTGAGAATTTTCTCGCAGTATTGATCTACTTTTGATCACACTTTAAGTGTTTGTTACTGCTTGACACACTCCGTAAGTTTTTCTTATGTTGAGGCATATCGATCAAAAATTATCTTTTTGTTCGTAACTGGCATGGAGATTATTTTAATTCGATTTCAGCTACAAATCCATGTGATTTGTTAATGTCCAACAAAATCCTTCTTTTTATAAAGCAAGGTCACTCATGTTTTTCTCTTGGGAATGACATCAAATGGGGTAGAGCTCTTAAATGAACTTGTGCTTAATTGCAATATTTTTGTGGGGAGTGTGGAGCTGGAATTTGTAAGGGGATACTTGCATCTTTTTAATCTACTAGATGAGCGCTAATTATTTATTACTATGTGATATCATCTAAAAAAGTTGATACTAGGAGTTGCATTTTAACTATGTTATTATTTGGAATCTCAAAACTTCCTTAAGACTTGACATATTTTTTGATTGTTTTCATTACGATCTCGCAATTTTTCATACCTTTGTTAATTTTTTTGACAAAAAGGGGGAGAATTATTTAGTAGTTTCATATTACATATATATGGTTTACGGATCATTATGCAAGGGGTAGTGAATCAATAATCTATAAGTTCTACCTATTATGCAAAAGATGTAAGTATTGATTAAGGGGGAGAAACATATCACCGTAGTATTACTTCAGAGTTGAGATATACAATTGAACTTTGGAGAAAGGAATAATATTATGTTTATGTATAACAAAGATGGAGAACATTTGTTTTCTAAAGTTGTTATCATTATGGAATCGGTTCTTCAACAACAACGATGCTGAGTTGAACACATTTAGAATCATTGCAACTTGGAATTACGAAGAGTTCAAGTAGTTGAAGATGCCAAGGAAATCAAGACATGTTGGATTCAAGAAGTTGTTGAAGCTTTATCTTTTATCCATATGTATGAATTGTTTTGTCACTAACATTGAAAAAGGGGAAGATTGTTAGAGCATTGCTCGGTCGAACTCACAAGTGTTGCTATCTCAAGCTTGTTGTCAAATTTAGTTGCCAAAACTATATCTTGATTTCTAGTCTACAATTAGTTAAATCTCGGACTAGGATAAAAAAGTAGTTGAGAAACAGAGGATTACAACAGTCATCATTGCGCTCTACCGTTTGAAGGCGAAGATCAACTGAAGCTTTTGGAGAGCTTCATCGACAAAAGGTAAGTGAAGACTGAACCACCTATATCTAAAGTAAGATTCACTTTATATCATTTGAGACGATGTCGCACAACTAATTAGACTAGTATGCATAGAAAATAATTTCGAGTCAAGTTTATCTTGATAATTTCTCGAAATATAATGGATAAGCTTAATGAACATTTTTCCATACTTAATGGATTTCGGTTAAGGATAATTTATTGTTCAGAATCAAAATCGTGATTCAAGTTTATCATTCGAAAATAGCTTGGAACAGTGATATGTGTCATTGATGTTATTCATGAATGTTCCGAATTGATTTAGAGAAATATAAACTACTATTGATTCGCATACAAGACAGTGGTGTCAGTTTTACTGGGAAAACTGTTATAAATTAATTGCGCAGAGTCCTGCTGGGATTCAAGAAACGTAAGGAGCGCAAATGTACCTTAATCAGTGGTATACCTTTTAGGTCTCAACTACATTCCAGTCCGAAGTTAATTGGTAGTAGGCTAGTGTCTGTAGCGTCTTAATATAGTTTGATGTTTAATCTGGACTAGGTCCTGGGTGTTTTTCTGTATTTTCGGTTTCTTCATTAACAAAAATTCCGGTGCATATGTTATTTCTTTTTTCGCGTTAAATTATTTATCTTTATAATTGAAATATCACAGGTTGTCCATTGAACAATCGTAGTAGAGACATCCGACCTAGTTTGTTGGATACGACTTGGTTGACTCTTGGATATTGGTCTTTGGTATCGTCCAAGTTATCTCTTTGTGATTAGGTTCACATATTTGATACTATAAACGTTCTAATTGCAAGAGATAAAGATATAACTCTAAGATATTATTCCTTGATTGGGTTTAACTTTCGGAGTTTATTGAGTTTGTTCATACAGATTGCCTAAGAAAAAAATGGCGGTATATTTTGGTACCCCGCGTTTTCACTACTTCTTTTTGTGTTGTGAAATGGTTATCTGGGAAATATCTTTTCCCCCTCTAGATCAATAAGGCAAGGATAAAGGATCTCCTTACCTTTCTATTCTTTGTTTGGCAAGTTTATCCTATTTTTTGATGGATGCTAAATAAAAAGGGTTAAACCACGGTATTAAGGTTACTAAACATAGCCCTCCTATCAATCATCTGCGTGTTGGAGATGATTGGTTGATTTTTACTAATGCTAACCTCATTGAAAGTACAAACATTCTTTAAATTTTAAATACTTTTAGTGAAGGATCGGGCCAACTTAATCAAGGTTTTTTTTTTTAGTAGTAGATTTCCTAATAAATTTCAGAGAATCAAAATCAAAATCCTAAAAGTCCAGAAAATCAAGCTAGATGATAAATATCTCGGGGCTCCTCTTTTCATAAACACTTCCAAAATAGCATGTTTTGAGCCACTAATAGGTAAAGTTGTTGGTAGGTTAAAAGGTTTAACAAATAGGAATGTTTCTCATGCAAGCAGAGGAGTCCTCATTAAATCCACTATTGAAATGATTCTGAATTATCAAATGAATTGTTTCAGAATTCCGCAGTACACTCTAAATAAAATAACGACTCTTCAACGTGATCTTTTTTTTTCTAGGAAAAAAAGAGGGTAACTCGAAAGGGAAATACACAAAAGCCTGGTCTAGTGTGATGGTGGGTTAGGTTTCCGTAACCTGAAAATTACTAACTGAGCTATGATAACTAAAATAGGTTAGATGTTGATAACATATTCTAAATCTTTATGGGGTACTACTTTTATTGAAGTATTTCCCTAATGGCGATATTTTAAATAACAACTACAAAGCTAAACCTATTGATTCTTGACTTTGGAAATATTTTTTAAAAAGATTTAAGAATCTTAGGAAGGGGAATTTTTGGGAGGTCAATAATGGTACAGATATTGATATTTGGAAAGACAAGTGGATTCCAGGTGAGGATATTCTGGTTGTTCCCACCAATGAAGAGGTCGGATTAAGTTTCATCAAAGTCGGGGATCTTTTTAATGAACATGCTACTGATTGCGATTAAAAAAAAAAAACTCAAAATGTGTTCTACTGATGCTAGAATCCAAAAAAATGTTGTAATCCAGTTTGACATTAACTCTGAAGACATGCTGAGGTGGAGTTACACTCCACACCTGGATTTCACTATTGAGTCTCTTTATAAAAACTTGTTCGAGAATGATGGTACCAACTATCCTATAAATTCAGTTACTAGTACACTTAATTGGACTAGGCTATGAAAAATGAATGTTATACCCAGAATTAAAGTTTTCATTTGGAAGTGTCTTCATGACATTCTTTCCGTTGGAGATAGAATCCACGGGATTCTAACCAACATAGATAACTGTTGTACTTTGCGGAACTTTGAAATAGAGAACATTGACCATATATTTATGAATTGTGAATTTGTTAGTAATGTTTGGAAGTGTATATATGACATACAACACTAGTAGAGTCAAAACTAAAAGTCATACTTTTCACACCTGGTTCAAAAATTGGTTTCAAAACAAAAACAACTTCAGTCATGATGATGTTAACTGGGAAAATATTTGCGCAACTACTATAATTCGGTTTATATGGAAAGCTAGGTGCCAGAAATTCTTTGAGAAAAGAAAATCTTGTTACAAGTTTACGAGCTAGATTGTGAGTCATATTATGGCAGGCAACAACACCAAAGGAAAAAGGAAGACATGAACTGTAATACCAACAGAATATGGAAGTAATAAGAACATGGAGACGTAAAAAAAAAAACTTATTTTACTGTGGCTATCAACATTCAGAATTATGAAACTTATCTTATCTTATATGTGACTGATTTGGCAGGCAAGTTCAAAGGTGCCAGGTGCAGTGGTGCACCACAATGGGTGTTTGAAGACCAAAGAAAGATCATGATAATTGTGATGGGGTGGCTGATGTAGGACTTCCATTAGATTTAGGATTGATATTTTAATTATTAATTATTATTATTTTAGGTAATTCTTATTTTTAGAATTTATTTAATTTAAGAAATACTTTGTCTTCAAGCTAAGTGAATTAGGATTTCCTTAACTAGAGTTCTATTGTTTCTCTATAAATAGAGGACAAGTCTATTGTATTATAAACAATTATTGAGATTTCTCAACTATTCTCCCACTTTATTATCAAAATTCTTTATTGACGCTTCCGTTCTGCGTTAGTGGCCGACAAGTTAAAATGTAATATGTTTACAGTTATATGACGGGCAAAGGGGTGATATGGAGACTCAAATATTAGGGCAGGAAACATGAATCTGGAAGACTACATCAGGGATGCAGAATTTCAGAATATCTATAAAACTTTTATTTCCTTTAAGGTTGTGTTCTGTAATAATGTGAAAGACAATATAGTGCTCAATAATATGTATAGGCTAAGAGTTCTTTTTTTAGAGATTGGATATGGTCAGAAATGGAAGTAAGAAACATGAAGAACTGGTTTGAAGTCTTGGAAAGATTAGATCAGAATCCGAAGTCTAGTTCAAGTTGGTAGGGTGAAGACCAGTATAATAATATAAATGGAGTAGGTGAAATTGGGGATATGGATACCAATGAGTACAACACAAAGGTTATGGATCAGGGACATCTTGAAAATGTCGACAATGTAGATGGAAGGAATGACCAAGAAGGAAGTTTTAGTTAGGCCAGAAATGTTGTAAAGGATGGCGCAAAAAGGGGATTTTCAGAAATTCATGTTTGAAGCAGGAAATACGAGCCGAGTGTGCGGTAATTTGAATATTCTGAATACCACCAATGTAAATATTAGATATGATTCTCAAGATAATGGCCAATTTAAACATGTAACCTATTACCTCTTTTGCCAAAAAAATAAAATAAAAATGATGTATTGCATCCAACAACAAAGTCTCTATTATGGTTTGGTATTACAGGTCCGGCAAGTAAGCACAATGATTGTGCGTTACAGAGTTGCAGGCCAAGTCAGTGTGCAGCCAGAATGGCGCAACATTGCGTAGAATGTCAAGTGCTGAAATAACAAAGACCCTGCAGGGCCAGTGAAGCGCAAAGGTGGCGCTGCTGTAAAGACATTTAACTAAGTAATGAAGCTTATTGGCCGACACAATGAGGCTTCATTGAGGTATTGGCAAGACGAGGCCAAAGTTGACAGATGCAACATGCGATGTTGGAATTGAGGCATATCCGTGGAATTGAGTTGTCCCGAACTCAAGGATGATGCAATAAGGTAGATTAAACCAAGATTTGGTCTATGGAATTAGTTCAAGACTGGCCAAAACTTGAATAATGCAAACAAGCTAGTAATGCAAGAGTGGCATTACTATTGTCAAACAAATTGGCTAAGTGAAGCAGATGACGCATGAATAACTAGAGTGAGCTTAAGGAGTTGGCCTTAGTGATTGAAGTACAAGGATTGTCCCTGTGTAGGATCGTAATATCGCAACAAACAAGGTTCGCGGGATTAATAAACGACAGCATCGCGAAGGAGTCGCAGGAGCTAAAATAAACGACGCAATGAATAACGACCGGCAAAACATAAAGAAGACGTGAGACCTGGCGAGGGTTAAGAAGTGTCGCGAGAGTGAATGTTTGTGCATCTGCGACACTTCGCGAGACATTCCCGAAAATAAAGGGTAGCTTAGCTGTCATCCACTATGTATTACCCTATATAAAGGGCTAAATGAGTCTGTAAGAGGGAGAGATCTTTTTAGAATTGTTAAGCAAGTCAATAGGAGAGAGAAAGTTTAAGAGTGTATTAATTTCTAAGTGTAATTCTATTATCTTGTGTAAACATTTCATGGACTCAATCAATAAACATTCTTGATCTTACATCTTTCAATGGATTAATTAAACAAAATTGAGTAAGGGGTGTAGTGTGGGAAATCCTGCTACTACATATGCGCTAGAAACAGGGACTGAGCAGAGATTGACGTAGAAATTGGAAGGAATTTGGATTAACAGAGAAAATATTTGGAGAAGATACTCAAGAATTCATTGGAAAAGAATAATGGCTAGAAGAAGAAATGTACAAGGGCAACCAACGATTGTAAGAAGAAGTGGGAGACTTGCTGGAGAAAGGAGGAATGAAACAGGAGAATCGTCAAGGATGAATGTGAGAAACGATGGAGAAGATCAAAACCAACCACCGATCTCCCCAGTAGCAAACGCGGCAGGATTATGATAGAGTAAGTGTACATACTTGGAGGTCTGATTATGAAGACGAGAGAGAAGAGGAGCAAGCAGCTGGTGAACAATGGACAAGGAGAGCAAGGAATGAATGGAGAAAACGAAGAAATCGCAAAGCATTAGAAAGATTGAGACAAACAATACACGAAGAGAGACGGCTAGAGGCAGAGGAACGAGCAAACTTGACAAGACAGAATCATGAATTGAGGATGGAAAATATGAGGTTGCAAAATAGGAGATCTAGAAGTAGCGTGAGATCAAGTTCAAGATCGAATAGGGAAGAAAGAAGGAGAGTTTTACCAACAGAAAGTACCGAGGAAGAAACACAAAATCCGAGTACAGAGCATGGCGAGAGAAGAGGGGAAATAGATGATCGTTATATTCCTCAGCAAAATCTTCAAAATGAACGGAATAGGGATAATCAAGGAAACATGCAACTCCAAGAACCGAATGACCCAGATTCTTGAAGGGAGAATAATCTTGCACGGGAGAGAAGAACTGAGAAGAAACCGAGAGATCGAGGGTGACATTGAGAGACACTACATTGAACAAGCGCGGCTAGCTCGCGAGAGAGAAAGGATAAGAGAAGAAAGGGAGAATCAAGAGATGGAAGAGGCAATCCGTGAGAATAACCATGACAACCGCGAAAGAAGAAGGGAACAAAATCGTACCAATAGAAATATTAATGAAGAATATGAGAGGGTGCAGATGAGAGCCGAGAGACAGCCAAGAAGAGAGAACAACCGATATAACGGCGTGCGAATGTGAAAGAAACGAAGAAGAGCGTCGCGGGAAAGAAGAGGAGAAAATAACGAGCGGGAAGGTCAAAATAGGCACGAGCGAAGAAGGAGAGAAGTAGAGTTAAAAAGACCCGATAGAATCAAACTCGAGGCAAATGAACAAATCTTAAGAGAACTCGGCTGAAATGAGAGGATTGTTTGAATAGTAGAAGGGAAGGAGGAAGGAGACAATTAGACGAAGCCATCGCAGACGCCGCGAAGAATCCCTTCACGCTAGAAGTACGAGATGGGAGGAATACCTCCTAAGTGCAATCTACTGCGTTAACCAACATCTTTGATGGAACAACACATGCGGTACAACATATCAAGGCTTATATGAGATGTATGTTACGGTGGGAGAATCATGATGCCATACTATGCAAATATTTCGCATCAAGCCTAATAGGAGAAGCACTAAAATGGTTTGAAGGTCCGCAAGGAACACAATCACATCATTTAACCATTTACAAGCCACATTCCTGGGAGCATACATAAGTAACAGCTCTTCGCGACCAGGTATTGAAGATGTATTTGGGTTGAAACAAAGAGTTGGCGAGAGCTTAAGGCAGTTGACAATAAGATGGAGAACCATGTGTAGCGAAATGGCAGGACGGGTTGAGGAAAGATATCTAATCCTCTCATTTGTGAATGCTCTCTTTGCGACTAACTTGTTATACATTCAAATTTTTAGAATCAAAAATACAATCACGA
The DNA here is from genome assembly GCA_023531295.1 of Papaver armeniacum. Taxonomy (NCBI): domain Eukaryota; kingdom Viridiplantae; phylum Streptophyta; class Magnoliopsida; order Ranunculales; family Papaveraceae; genus Papaver; species Papaver armeniacum. Next base: position 415,379 of record JAJJWW010001751.1, on the reverse strand, counting down.
TGGCAGAACTGCGGGAGTTACAGGAAGAATATATTGCTCTAGAAGAAAGACAGAATGAAATGAATTCTTATCCAGTCGCGAACACAAGCTCGAATGCTGCGAACGCAAGTTTGTTGCCTCAATTCATAAATACAGTGGCGAGTACTTCGCAAGGACAGCAAGCAAGGAAAGCTGATGAGGGACAACAGAAGATAGTAGCCATGGGAAGCCACGATCAAGAGGAATTTGAACGAGAAAGGAACTATTACAACCGTAACAGCAATAATAAGATTCAGAGGCTAGATCATGTGCAAGAAACATACGGTGGACGAAGGCAAAATAACCGTGGAGGGCAGAGAAGTCGCAGAATAGTATGGGAAGAAATTAAGATGCCTCCACTGAACGCTAGTGTGGAGAAGATCTGGGAAGCTATACTTGTGATGGAAAACGTACCAGCACCTTGGAACGTGGGAATGGAACCACCGCCAGGCGATAGAAGTCATGAGTTTTGTTCTTACCATCGTTTCCATGGGCATCAAACAAATGACTGTAGAAACATAAAGAGAATCATTCTCAGGATGATTGATCAGGGTAAGCTAATCACTTTCTAAAGGGAGAAGAAACAGGCCAGACATTACCACCACCACCAGAGATGCACAGAACAGTGTCAGCGAAAGGAAAGGAAACATTTGTGATAGAAGTCGGGACAAAAGCTAAAAATTTGAATTGCAACTCTATTGTCCACTCCTATCGCACAATTGAAGATTTTCATGACAACGTGCTTAGTAGAGTCTTTGCGAGAGATGCTAATGATAAAGAAATAATGAGTCTGGCGAGGACGACGCAGTTAGAAAAGTGGCAGCTGAAGACTATTTCTTTCTCTGCAGATGAAGTGCCAAAAGGAAGAGAAACACATGATAGCCCGTTGGTTGTGAAACTAGAGATTAACCCGAAACCAGTTGATGGAGAAGATGATGAAGCAGAAGCTTGCTGGGCGATCAACCGAATCCTAATCGACACCTAAGTTCGGTGAATATTCTCTTTTACCATACTACAAGACGATGGGAGGAAAAGACGAGGATTTGATCCCCTCGACATATAAGATATATGGCTTTAACGGCACTGCAAACAAACCAAAGGGAGAGGTTCACATGAGAATACCTCTACAAGGACTATCAACTGATATTTTATTCTGTGTGGTTGACGTAGAATCTCCATATAATGCGCTGATTGGGAGACCATGGCTTCATGAAATCTTGGGAGTCGCATCCACATATCATCAATGTATAAAATTCCCACATCCAAATGGCATTGGAATTATACAGGGAGATTGGAAGGAATCGCAACAATGTCATGAGGTCGATGTAGAAAGTCAGAAGAAAGAAATGCCAAAAGAAAAGGTTGGAAGCAACATGTGAGAGATGAGCAGAAAAGGAAAATTGATGGTGGATGCTATGGAAGTAAGGACTGAACATACCTCGCGAGGTGAATGCCTAGAGACAAAGCGAACATTATGGTAATAAAGAAGCAAAGGATATGAGGAACAAAAGGCATAAGAAGTGAATAATCAGTGGGAGAAAAAGTAGCAATTGAAGTAATGATGTGCGAGAATCTCAGACCAAGAGTATATGGGAATTCAGTCAAGAAAGAAAAATGAAAATACAACAAATGAAACAGAATTGTGCGAATACTTCGTAAACAAATGTCAAAAATAATGAAACATAAATGATTGAATGATATAACAAATATGAATGAGTAAAAGAATGGGACGAACCTTTATGGCGTACACCCTAGTTCGCGAATAACATTTCGTAAGAGGCAAATGTAAGACCTAAAAGTGCGTCATATAAGGGGGTATCTCTCGACATGGCTCAGGGGGAAGGTTACACCGCTCCTGAAGCTTTGAGTCATGAAAATTTGGGGCCCATGAAAGCCTATCCGGGAGAGATACCTTGGATTCCCAACTATATAAGGTTATACCCTGGTTGGGCGGCCGAGGGTCTCTTCCAAGGAGTCAGTGTATGCTCAAGGCGCCGAGGTACACGGTTGAGCCGGAGTGCCCGGGATGGATGAACCTACCCCGGCCATTCTTGGCAAGTCTTGGCATATGTTGCACTCGCCAAGAAAACTCCACTTAGGGTGCGATCTCGTAACCATAAACCATATAGGTATAAGGGATAAGAGGCTGCGAAAACAACTGGTTGTTGTTAAGACCGGATGGGAGGAGCTAGTCTTGTATGGCCGATGTTTCGCCTCCTTGAAGGGGCAACCGGGGAGATGATAAGGGCGACGCTCTCCAATAGGGGGAGTGTCAAAACAGACGCAAATGTCATAAGGCTATGTTTTCGCAAGAAAATTTAGGCTCGTCATATTTGTGCAATGATCCTGCAGAGGCAATAATACTAACGCGAGGGTAAGGCGAAATCAATGGGTCTTTACACGAAAGTGTACGGACGTCCTGCGATTTCGTCGCACGACGGCAATGTCATGGGGCTTTATGTTCGCAAGGATATATAGGCCTGTCATATTGTCGCAACTAAAACATCCTGCAGAGGCAAAAATACTTGGAAAATGATAAGGCAAGATCAATGGGTCTTTACATGCAAGTGTAAAGACGTCCTGCGATTTTGTCGCAATAAAAGGTGGCAGGGGAAGACCTCTAATTAGGGAGGTCTAACTCGGAAGACCACACAAAAATGATAAGGCAGGGTCAATGGGCCCTTGCTTGAAAATGTAAGGGCGGCTTGCGACCTTGTTGCAATGAGAAGAGATAAAACATATTTACGAAGATAAGGCAAAGCAAGTAGAATTCTTGATTTATGAAGATACCTGCGACCTCGTCGCAACAATAAATTTCAATAACAATAAAATTATTATTCAATCACATACATGATGATAACTAAAATCTTCCATCTGAAGATAAATAACAGAGGCAAGTATGGGAATGGAAAAGATGGAATATTGTTATTCATCTTCTGATGAAAGAGTTACACATCAATAATGTTAGCCAATTATATTACAAGGAAGAGCTACCAAAAAAGGGGAGTGAAGATTGGATTCAGGGGGGGAAAATCCAGGAAGTACACTATGATAAAGATACAGAAATGTACAAATATTACAGGCAGAAAAAGATAACAAAAGGAATTATCTCTTTGGTGATTCTTCTTCCTTATCTGATTCTTCGCTTCTATTATTCTCATCGCGAATTTTCTTCTTCGCGGCCTCACTATCGAAACGTCCGAGACAGCATTCTCGGAACCTTCTCAAGAAGCCGGGGATATGAATGCGAGAGGGATATTGTGGTCCTTACAAACATACTCCATGGCTCCATTGCGAAAACGAACAGCATCATTATTAAAGTTCTCCACTTGTCGTTTCAAATTGTTTCTTCAACTTGGAATACTTGTCATTACGAAGGGAGAAACTCTTTGCGAGCTGTTCTTTTTCGATTCAAGCTCTCTAATTCTAACCTAAGCCTCTTCTCAGATTCTGCAAATAAGAAACAACAAGTTAATAATTTACAAGCAATACTACAGAAGTAAGAAGCAGTAAGGTATAATAAGTAACCTTCTCTATCAGATATCATATCTCTAATCAAGGAAGTATGCTCGGCATGAAGACTAACATCAACACCTAGGTTATTCCTGGCATTATCTAAAACCTTCGCAGCCCAGGCGAATTCATCATCACTATTAATAACAAGAAGAGAACGAACTTGCTCTTCTCATTGCTTAAGTATGGTATTCGATGAAGGAGTTCGTCTCGTTCAACTTGCACACCAAGAAGAGATTTGTGGAATTCTCGCTAACGCTGTGCACCTCTGTTAGTAATGCGATCATTCTCATCTATGAGATCACTAATTCTCTTCCTCAAAGTTTTGACTTTCTCCTCGGAATCAAGGTACATTCGTTTAAAGCGATTAGTTAGATTTAAACTAGATCTATGTTCGATCTCTAAGAGGTGATGTTTGGATTGAAGATCCTTTAATGAAAGGAGGTTAGTTTTATTGGAGGAACTACTTAGAGATTGATTGAGGTGAGCGAAAGAAGATCATTATCCATAGGTTCGGAAATGTATGGAGAAGAATAGCCTCATCGGAGAGATTATATACATCTGCGAAGGTAATAAGTTAGGCAAAAGAATATGCAACCGATAAAATAGAAATGATAAAAGGAAGTAAAATCTTATACCATAAAGTTGTTGATTAGCGTTCAAGAGTGGACACCCTATCCTTTTGGGAGTCAAGTTCGGTATTTAACTTTTGAATTCTCTCGTCTTTATCGCGAGATGACGCAGCTTCAATTTCTAATTCTCGAATCTTCTTGTTCAATTGCAAATTCTTCTTTTCAAGATTGTTGCGTCTTCTCTCGAGATCTGAGGCAACTACAAAAGAAGTTATTCCAACCTATAAAAGAAGATAGAAAAATCATTAATATATATATTTAAAAATTTAAAATTAACAGGGAAATATGACTGCATACGTACCAAAGATCCAAGTGCATTCAAGAAGTCAGGAGACACAATTCTAGAGGCTCCATTGAAAGAATTATTGCCCTCTAATAAAGTAGCATTACACACGTTTGCGAGAGCCCCGCAAAGAGAAGCTAGGGAGCATCTCCCATTCCTTGGAAAGAGTCCGAGAAGATGCTAGATAACCGATCCATAGAAGAACCGGGTCGACGGAATCTTCTTGGCGAGAGAAGGATTCGAGTCATGGTTATCCTCGTCGAAGATTCAGAGCTTGAGCTAAGGAGAGAAGAAGATTGAATCTTTCGCTTCTTAGCCAATGGAGCAGAAGATTTATCTTTGCGAGCGACGGTTTTACCCTTACTTTTAGTCTTCGCGGCTACAGCTTCTTCAACTCCAACCTTCGCATACGGTTAAAGATAAGAAACAGAGGTAACAATATTGTTTCAAATAACAAAGGAAATGTTTCTTACTTCATCCGTAAGCGATCGAAGTATCGACGTGGTACTCTCCAATGGATTATCCTTGTATTTTCTTCTCAATTTGGTGATCTCAAAAATTTCACAAACTCAAGAAATATAAAAAGAAAATTGCGAAAGCAAGATTTGAAGTAGAAAACATACCTCTTTTGCCTTATCGTGCCATTTGAATTCCCAAGGATATCCTGCGAGATTCGCGGAAGAACGTCGAGCCCGCAATATAAGGGCCATTTAAAATCAAGGGTACAACCTACCACTTCTCATCTTTGGAGTGGCGAGGAGTAGTATTATTGCCCGGTGCCGACCAATATCCCGTATGAGCAATTTATCCTCGTGGACATTATCCTTCTTTTTCAAAGCGAATACCCCAAATGAGATTTCGCATTCCTCATCTTTATCACTTTGAATAATTTTCAAAAAAGTTCTCTATGTGTACTTCTCGGCCAGCCTATTTCCAAATCACGAAATCGGGGTGTCTAACAAGTAGTAGGGTATAAAGATCCTTTGCCAGCACCACGATTCGCGAACTCAAGCATTAGGCGAATGCAATCGCCACTCAATTGATAAACAAACAGAGAATTTTTCATGGGCCAAGATTTCATAAAATAAAGGCATCTCGAGGATTGTACAAGGGAATGGGAAGTCCCGCGAGAAGCGACCTAGCGAGACTATAATCTTTTGATCATCACATTGATGATCGAAAAATAACTTTTTAGAAAGAGTAGATGAAGATTCTTGATCGGGAATGGTTGATAGAGTGAAACCCTTCTCGAGCAACTTCGTTGAACTTCATCAAAAGAAACTTTGTATGCACGACTAATGGAAGCCATTATCGGTATGGGAATGGATGGGAGGTTAAAGGTTAGGATCGGTGCTAGAAAGGGACGAAGAAAAGATTTGCAAGAGCAGAAGCGTAAATTGCGGAAGGAGAGAGTCAAAGAAAAGTTGCAGAGAGAAACTAAAGGATGAAAAGGAGGGGAAAAGAAAACTATATATAGGGAAAAGATCCTCGAGAAAAACGAGGTCATTTAATGCGAGAAGAGACATGAATGGTCAAGAATAAGCGGTTGAAAGAGACGTGTCAAGAAAAGACATTAATAATCAAAATCTGTAAAAGTACAAAACTAAAACAGATAAAGATAAGCAATCATAAGAACAATATTGTAAAAATCTCATGATACTCTTCCCTTCGCAGAGAAATATGAGAAGAAATAGGAGACAATACTTAGTATATATCTCAAAGAAGCTTCGAATTTAGCAAAAGAATAGAGGCAAGTACGTACTTTTCAAGGAAAGTATTCTTTTTTGCTCATTCCTTCATCAACAAAAATCAAAGATCGTTACCACAATAGATTTTTTTCCTTAAAGATCGCTTGTCAAGCAATATTCAAGGAAAAAGAGGCAAGATGTAGGATCGTAATATCGCAACAAACAAGGTTCGCGGGATTAATAAACGACGGATCGCGAAGGAGTCGCAGAGCTAAAATAAACGACGCAATGAATAACGACCGGCAAAACATAAAGAAGACGTGAGACCTGGCGAGGTTAAGAAGTGTCGCGAGAGTGAATGTTTGTGCATCCGCGACACTTCGCGAGACATTCCCGAAAATAAAGGGTAGCTTAGTTTGTCATCCACTATGTATTACCCTATATAAAGGGCTAAATGAGTCTGTAAGAGGGAGATATCTTTTTAGAATTGTTAAGCAAGTCAATAGGAGAGAGAAAGTTTAAGAGTGTATTAATTTCTAAGTGTAATTCTATTATCTTGTGTAAACATTTCATGGACTCAATCAATAAACATTCTTGATCTTACATCTTTCAATGGATTAATTAAACAAAATTGAGTAAGGGGTGTAGTGTGGGAAATCCTGCTACTACACCTGCTTCAGCTTAAAGTTGTAAGCATGCAGGGCCAAGGTGGCTGAGCATTGGAACAAGGCAGAATTCAGTAAAGCACAACAGTTGTGCAATACGGCTCAAGTGACGGTTAGGAGTTGGTTACGAGCTTCACAAGCATGCCAATGATTCGAGACGAAGAAGAACGGTTATAAAGGAAGTTTATAACCATGTGGAGTGTTCATAACCACCAAGAACAGGTGTGGCACCAGTTGGCATGACAACACAAAAGGTTGCCGTTGAAGTTGGCGGTTATGGAAACCACTTATGGGACACATGGATGTTCTATGCAGGTGCAAGCGGTTGCACAAAGTTTTGGCCTGATCCTAGCATGTATAAATATCTTAGGAATCAATAATGTTGGTGTTGTTCAATTGGAGAAGAACCACTGATTTTGCAGAGAGAGAGTTAGGCATTCACCAAGAGGGTGAATGGCCTGTTTCGGTCAATGTGATGGACGAGTTTTGTAATCTTCCTTTAGTGCAATTAAATGGGTTTGTTGCAGTATTATTTTTGTTCATTGTGTTGCTGATTTATGTGGGAATTGATTAAGTGCATGGCAGAACCTCTTATTCTTATGGGGGCATGAAGAGTTAGAGAGAAAGAAGAAAAGACTTCCGTTATGCAAAGCCTTATGAGTGAAGGCAGATGTGTACTTTGATGCGAGTATGCAAGGCTGAGTGATTGTGGGTGAAGTTGATTTACTGAACCACAATCATTGCCGGTAATGTGACTCATGTCCCATGAAAATTTTAGGTGATTAAATGGGCGTGTGACAGCAGGTATCAGAGATGTGTTAGAGGACACAGTTGCTAAATTTTCTGTGTTTTACTCAAGTTAGTGTCATTTGTTTGTCGAATTCAGTGAAGAATTGTTTGGGTTTCTTTAGTATGGAGACTAGAATAAGTTGGTCTTGTGTGGAAGGATCAATTGGAATGAACTTTGAAGCTTGAAGCAGCAACATGCCATGAAAGTTTATGACAAAGGTGTCAAAATTCCTGCCCAAAGTGTTAGACGAACATGCGAGAATCATTGGAAACCGGTTTTTCAAGTGATTGCATGACAGAAATCAAGAGTATGCTGACGTCTATGGTGAAAGTCATGTGTTGAAGTCCATGTTTCTCACAAGTATGCGAAGATTATGCATTTGGAATGCATTATTTCGTAGTGTCATCAGTAGTGAGTACATTACGTATTGTAATGGGAATTTTGCGAAAATTCCTGAACTCAAAGATATTGTTGGCCTTTGCAGTGGCAATGAAGATAAAAACCTGTCTATGCAATAGATTGAAGGTATTTTCATTGTAGCCAGTTTGATGGAAGATTAATGTTATCTCTCTCGAATGCATGTACCTTGGTGGTAATGCAAAAGTCTAGTTGTGAACCAGCATTTTCGTGACAACGTGATTCCATGAAAGAAGAATTGGATGGCCAATTCTTATCTAGAATAAAGCTTATGAAAAGGCTGAAGAAATAAGCGCAAGTTAGGAGAAAACCGATACACCACGGTCTTGTGTTTGCAAAGAGTTATTCGTTGATGCTAGATGTGCACAAGGAGTGTGCTTGCGCCTGGTTTATGAGTGGGATCAGTATGCTTGGACAAGGGTGTCCAAAGACCTGCATTTGATCATAACCACAAGCGGATGTTCTTGTCGACTGCAAATCAACAATTGTTTTTATTAAAGTTGATTTTGGAGAAGTGGAAAGACAAGAGTTGTCAGTTGTGCATGGACAGTAAAAATGAGTTCCAAGCTTGAAGAAGAATGCAACATTCTTGCTTCATGGAACGTAGGTAGTGGTGCCTCATTTGCAAGGATTATGTCCTTGTGTGCAACTGTCTAGAGTATTTATCCGCATAAGTCATTGAGTGATATGACTTTGCTGAGCTCTATGGCGATGCTCAGAATTACCAAGTTAAGTCCGTTACAGTTGTGCAAAGGTGCACCAGTTTGCATTAAAATTCGGTTATTGACTGGCATAACAAATATGCAACAGTAGCATGCGCCAAATAGGATTTGGGCATGGCTAAGATGCATGATGCGGTTGGAAATGCAAGTTAGGAAAATTATAGTTGCATGGATAAAGAAGGACAAAGTAGTGGTGATACATAAAGATGGCATGTGGCCATTATTGAAGAAATATTCATGAAAGCTAAAGCAATATGATGGCATCAGTTTGAAGGAGTATTCAACTAATTATCAATTATATTGTGCTTCGTTATGTGAGTTGCATAAGAACGTTGATAGTTGGGAGGGTGCATGCAGCAAAGTGGATTGCTGCATTGGGGACAGTAGGTGTTGTTTCACTTTCTTTGTTGCTTAGAAGCGAAGATGAATCAGTATTGCAAGGATTGTTAGGTCTTACAAGTTGCAATCAGTTGGCGCGAGTATTTGCTCAAGTTTGAGTATACTTTCAGTTTGGGTCGAGTGGACCTTGGTGTTGGAATGAAGTCTCTTTATGTAAGGTAGTAGTGAATGAGGGTATTTGAAGTGAAAGATCTTGCCTATTTTGTTCAAAGTAAATCTAGTTCGCGTGGAAGATGCTGCATAGCATATTAAGCCAAAATATTCAATAGAAGACGCTGAAAGTGAAAGGAGCAAACAGAGTTGGTGGCATAGTCGAGTTTGATGTTGAGAGTTATGTGGAAGTGCAAAGGCATTTGGCAGCGATAGCATGGAGTAACGCAACAAGAATGAAGATGTAAGTCCATCAAGTATATGAGTTAAGAGTAACTCATAGTTACAAAGAACATGATGTTGTTTTTCCGCTACATTAAAGCGTAGCAGTTTGAAAGAACAAGTGATGCCTTGTTAGTTTCAAAGGCGCGTGAAGAGGATCCCTGTCCAGTGAGGCGGTGGAATGCCCCGAGTATCCTAAGTCATCGCTATACCAAAGTAATGCATTTCAATCAAGGTGTAGCAACAATGCAAGCAAAGAACAACGAGGTGCTGGTTCTTGGGCATACAAATGATGCAAGTCCAAGAAGGTGAAGTTTACAATATGATTTGGAGGCCAATTATAGTGTAAGTTTTGTTGCATTGTCAAGACAAAGAAAGGTCATGGGTTGTGGCGCATACCGAGTGGTATGGAATCATAGCATGCATACCTTAAGGCATGGCATGATTTGGCGTAGGCGCATATCATTGAAGAACACTTAGTCTACAGTAAGGCCTGTTGAATTGCAAGAGTGCAGTGTCAGTTGGAATTGAAGGCAGTAAGCTAAGTTATGCATATCAGGGTGATATGTTGGTTGTTTGTCGTGTACACTTAGGAACGGAATGGAATGAGAGAAGATATGTGATGCAGATGTACTCAGATGTGGAAAATTGGCTTGGGGTGTAGCTAACGAAAACTGCTGGATTTCAGAGAAGTTCTGAAAGTGCATAGCAACAGATCGCAAGTACATTTGGGTATTGATATGTGATTTCAGTGGGACTTGAAGCGTAAGCCAACGTGACAACAACAATGAAAGTCAGTAGGATCAATGACAAGGCAGCAAGCTAATTGATGGCAATAAAGTACTAGGCATAAAAGTTTTGGCAAGGTTAAAGGCCAAGCAAAGTTTGTTGGTTTCTGAGAAGGGCTCAGAAGCGTACAAGGCCAGAGAGCAAGCATAATGAGTATACTTTGTTATGTTCAACAAGGGCGTTGGAAGAATTAGGTAGGGGGGGGGTCTATTACAAGTCCGGCAAGTAAGCACAATGATTGTGCGTTACAGAGTTGCAGGCCAAGTCAGTGTGCATCCATAATGGCACAACACTGAGTAGACTGTCAAGTGCTGAAATAGCAAAGACCCTGCAGGGCCAGTGAAGTGCAAAGGTGGCGCTACACTGTAAAGACATTTGGATAAGTAATGAAGCTTATTGGCCGACACAATGAGGATTCATTAAGGTATTGGCAAGACTAGGCCAAAGTTGACAGATGCAACATACGATATTGGCATTGAGGCATATCCGTGGAATTGAGTTGGCCCAAACTCAAGGATGATGCAATAAGGTATATTAGACCAATATTTGGTCTATGGCATTAGTTCAAGACTGGCCAAATCTTGAATAATGTAAACAAGCTATTAATGCAAGAGTGGCATTACTATTGTCAAACAAATTGGCTAAGTGAAGCATATGACACATGAATAACTAGAATGTGCTTAAGGAGTTGGCCTTAGTGATTGAAGTACAAGGATTGTTCGTGCTTTAGCTTAAAGCAGTAAGCATGCAGGGCTAAGGTGGCTGAGCATTGGAACAAGGCAGGACCGAGAAAGCACAACAGGTTGTGCAATACGGCTCAAGTGACTGTTAGGAGTTGGTTACGAGCTTCACAAGCATGGCAATGACGCGAGACAAAGAAGAACGGTTATAAAGGAAGTTTATAACCATGTGGAGTGTTCATAACCACCAAGAATGTGTGGCACCAGTTGGCGTGACAACACAAAAGGTGGCAGTTGAAGTTAAGGCATTATGGAAACCACTTATGGGACACATGGCTGTTCCATGCAGGTGCAAGCGGTTTCACAGAGTTTTGACCTGATCCTAGCATGTATAAAAAGCTTAGGAATCAATAATGTTGGTGTTGTTCAATTGGAGAAAAACCACTGATTTTGTAGAGAGAGTTAGGCATTCACCAAGAGGGTGAATGGCCTGTTTTGGTCCATGTGATGGATGAGTTTTGTAATCTTCCTTTAGTGTAATAAAATGGGTTTGCTGCAGTATTCTTGTGTTGCTTATTTATGTGGGAATTGATTAAGTGCATGGCAGAACCTCTTATACTTATAGGGGCATGAAGAGTTAGAGAGAAAGAAGAAAAGACTTTCGTTGTGCAAAGCCTTATTAGTGAAGGCAGATGCGTACTTTGATGCGAGTATGCAAGGCTGAGTGATTGTGGTTGAAGTTGATTCACTGAACCACAATCATTTCCGGTCATGTCCCATGAAAATTTTAGGTGATTAAATGGGCGTGTGACATTTGGGAACTAGGTGGATGGGTAAGTGCTCCACTTGTCGAGTAGGTTGGATCGGTAATTTATTTGTATCTTCTCACAATACTTCTAATTTAACTTAACGTTGTTATTCATATTTTTCCCCCACCGAATGACTATGTCTGCGGCAATATCTCTGTCCCAACCAATCAGTAGTTGTTAGTTTGTTTTTTTTAACTAAAGTTGTATTTGATGAGATTTCGGTCCATGGAAATAGTCATTTTTCCATGAAAATATAACGTGTTTGATTACAAATTTATTTCCGTGAAATTCTTGGCCTATGTACAAAAAAAAAAAGGTCTAAAGTATATTTTAAACTTATTTCCATGAAAAATCTTTCCTTACCTCCCGTAGAATACTGGTTCCGTGAAATAACTTAGATGAGTGGAAAATGGTTAACTTTCCATTTTCCACGAAATTGTTTTACTTCCCTGTTATCAAACACAGCTTTAATTGGTTAGTTAACTTATTTCAGAACACTTTCCACGAAACTGTTTTACTTCCCTGTTATCAAACACTGGCAGGAACGAAAAGATTTAGATCTATTTCTTAAATTGATGACGGTGAAAATATAGATATGTTTAGTTAATATAAAAAAGATCGATGTCTCCATTTAATTAGTGGCCACAGAGAGTGCACCAATCCTAGTACAGGTGATTTGCAAGACAGAACTAGTCATAAAACACCAAGGTGACCAAACTTGTGGTACAAAAAATCCAGCCATATTATTTTTAATAAATAAAAACTATTTGATTAAAAAGTGACACAAAAACCCCATGTCAAATAATAATGAGTAAATTTAGTTTTTATTATTTTTAAAAAAACCAAACATACCCTTTTTAATTTACATTTCTTCTTCTTCTTCTTCTTCTTCTTCTCTCTTTTCTTTTTTATTCTTTCTTCCGCCTCCTTCTCTCCACCACCATCATCACCAGCAGCAAAAAATATTTTTTCTGTTAGTGAGAAAAGATAGATCTCCACAAACACCAGCAGCAACACCTCCGTCACCACCAGCAGCAATACCTCCGTCTCCTCCACGAAACCTCCGTCTCTTTTTTCTTTTACTTTTGTTCGTATCTATCACCAACACCATCGTAGCAACCGATGTGTCCAGATCCGCCACCAACAGAACCTCTCGTATCCTCCATAAACACCATTATCACCTCCATCTCCTCCATTAACACCATCATAACCTTCTTTCTCTTTCTACGTCCCGATTTTCAATCAACACCACCGCCTCCTCTTATTTTTGTTTGTCCCACCAAAGACATCGATCCGCCACCAACACTACTTCCCTCCTCCTTCTACCATCTAAAACCACCACCAATACCTTCAAATCGGCCACCAACAACACCTCCTCCTCCTTTTATCATCTACAATCAACACTAGTACTTGCAGATCCGCTCCCAACATCACCTCCGCCTCCTCATTCAATCCTCTACAATCACCACCACCACCTTATGATGTTTCATCACCAGCAATGATGATACATCTTCAATGTCGAAATCAATATTGTATTGGGGAAATGACCGATATGATGAAACCAAAATTGGTTTCATCAAATTCTGACAGTTTTGGTTGGTGAAAACAGTAAACTAATGATGAAACCAAATTTGGTTTCATCATAAACTGGCATATTTTCTATCATGAAACCAAAGATTTTAATGATGAAAATTAAGTTTATGATGAAACCAAATTTTGGTTTCACTGATTTTTGCCCTAGTTTATTCTAAGATGGTCGCCGTGTTTGGTTTCATCATTGAAGTTATGTTGGTGAAATGACAATATGTGGAAAAATGATGAAAATATTTTTTCATTTTTTTGAATATTGATCTCTATGAAACCAATTTTTTATGGTGAGACACAGGTGCATTGTTTTTTGTTGAAACTAGTTTTAGTTGAGATGGTAATGGTAGTGGTGGTTATGGTGCTGGTGATTGTGGCGGCGATGGGGGTGGTGCAGTTGACGGTGGTGGTAGGTTTCATCTTATTGTGTTTCATTTTTTTCTTTTTCCTTCCTTCTCCTTTCTTTTATGATGAAACCAAATTTTGGTTTCACCTGATTTTTTCCTAGTTTATTTGGCCTGACTTGGAAGTCGGCGTGTTTGTTTCATCATTGAAGTTGTGTTGGTGAAATGACAATATGTGAAAATTTCATTTTTGTTGAATATTGTTCTCTATGAAACCAATTTTTAATGGTGAGACACATGCGGCTTATTTTTTGTTGAAACTAGTTTTAGTTAAGGAGGTAATGGTAGTGGTGGTTGTGGTGATGGTGGTTGTGGCGGCGATAGGGGCGGTGCATTGACTTGGTGGTAGGTTTCATCTTATTGTGTTTCATTTTTTTCTTCTTTCTTCTTTCTCCTTTCTTTTATGGTGAAACCAAAATTTGGTTTCATCTAATTTTGGTGAAACCAATTTTGGTTTCATCATTTTCTTAGTTTGGTTTCATCATTTTTTTTCTCATTTTGTTGAATATTGATCAATGAAACTTAATTTTTGTGGCGGTGGGGGCTGGTTGGTGGTGGTGGTGGCGGCGATAATGGTGGTGTTGCTCGACCCGGTGGCGGTGCGCCGGTGGTTGGTGGCGTGGTGGTAGTGGGTGGCGGCGACGGTGGTTGGTGGCTGGCGGTGGTGGTGGGCTACGGCGGTGTGGTGGCGCGATCATGGTGGTGGGGCGGCGGCGGCGGCTGGTGGTGTTGCTAGTTGTCGTGGTGGTTTGTTGTTGTTAGTGATAATATAATAAAATTTAAAATGGGGTTGATTTTTGTTTTTGTTGGGGTGATTTAAACTAGAAGGGTAATATGTAGCTTTATGTTAAATGAGGTTTTGTGAACAATTTGTTTTGTTGGAGTTTTTGTGCATGGAAAGTGACATCTTTGGGGTTATAACTCGCGGCCGTTTGCAAGAAGCCCTAAGTTCCTTCAACAATTGACATCCAATAACGATAGTTTAGGAAAATTCTTCCGTCTTTTTTTTTTTTTTTTTTTTTTTGACTTTCTAAAAGAGGAAGGACTAAAGTTAAAAGAGGAATGGAGTACTACTAGGAATAAAATCAGAATTCTTCTGGGAGTCTTATTATTAGAAATCTTTCCGAACTTCTTACCTTCAAAATCATCTATAAATACATGCATCTCACAATCTTCATCTTAGTTGCTCGTAATACTTATGGTTGGGCAAGAGTAAACGAGTTATTAACATGGAGAATCTTCCTGAATATGTCATAGCAACAAACATACTTTCACGGCTGCCCACTGAATCAATCTTATGTGCGAAACAAGTATGCAGGACTTGGAACAAAAGCATTAAAATTGATTCTTGGTTTAAAAAAACTCACCTACGCAGTTCACTACACAGTCATGATTACTACGCAGATAATGAGGACAATTGTTCGCGTTGCAACAAGAAGCAGCGTCTAAACAACGGCGGTAATCATGCTAGTACTACTAGCATGGTGAGTCTCCCTTTCCTATTTGTAGCTAAAACATATGGAATATCACCTAAAAAGACCACCTATTATGGCGAGTATCATTACGACGATAACGATGATAAATTCTTCTTCAAAAAGTTTACAGGAGGGTACAATTTCAGTAGCGTTTCTTCCTATTTATCAAAAAAGTTAACGACGGCCCTCCCCTGGAAGACGACTCAAACTCTGGTTGGTTCGTGCAATGGTTTGGTTTGTTGTGCTATATCCGAGAGTTCTACATTGGTTGGTGGCGATCCTGTCTACATATGCAATCCAGTTACAAGAGAAGAGTGGCATCTACCGAGATATAACATAATCGACTGTACTTACAATTACGAGCCTATCTGGATTACATCTGGATTTTGTTATGTTCCTTCTACTAATGAGTACAAGGTTGTCCGAATATGTTACCATCCGCTTGAAGTTTATTCGGAAGATATGGGAGATCTGCAAGTGTATACTCTAGGAGTTGACAATACTTGGAGACACAAGGAATTTATCTCGTTCAAACTAACGAATACTACTAAGAGTCCACACATAACACCAGGTGTCGTTGCTGATGGAGCTATTCATTGGCTGGACTATTTGTCATGGAGAATAGTGGCTTTCGATTTTGAAGACGAGGTGGTACTAGAAGTTCCAACACCACCCTGTTTCAAATATGAAGAATCAGATGATGACTATCTTGAACTCAGTGCTCTAGGAGGATGTCTGTGTGTTGTTCATCATATACCAGGTCGAAGTGTGGACATATGGTCATTAAAGAATATGAATATTTGTAGCTGTGGAATATCAAAAGAGTGTAAGAAAAGTTGTCGTCATTGGACTTGGATCAAAGAATTCAGTATAGCTATGGAAGTAAAGAAAGAACAGTACCTCAGTGTTCCATTTGCCCTCACAAAGACCGGTAAAATTCTACTTTGGTACAACCGGAGTATACTCTCTGTTTATGATCCAAAAACTGCTATCCTTAAAAAGCTAGCCGACGGTGATTTTGGTACGTTCGTATATCAAGCCATTCCTCACATGAACAGTTTTGTTTCAGTTGAAGTTTCAGGAAACAATTCTTAATTAGTTTTTTTTTTCTTTTTGTGGTTGGAACACATCAAAAATGTAGTTTAAACTCCTGGCAAAAGGATTGTTATTTTTTTGGATGAACCTTGCAATGACGGCCTAAACCAGATGGCAATCGTATTGCCACAAAAATCCAATTAAAGTGCAACCTATCAATCTGCATTCCCACCACAACATCCTCTCCATCGGCAATCACACTTTTTAGCTACTATTCTAGGAGTACGCTGTAGGCACATACGGACTAGTTTCTGCATATCAATGAAACCTACACCTAAAAACTAAACATTTGGGTTGGGATGAACAATAAGAAACAAGGATGGCTAGCTACTATTTTTCCGTCTGTACTCTCTTTTCTTCAGATTTGCTTTGGAAGAAATTCATTTGAACTTTGATGATTTCAACAGTGGTGGAAAAACACCTGCCAACATGTCTAATGACCATCCGTAGGAACATTTTGACTACACCATTTGAGATGTCGAGTCCTTGTTATCATCTTGCCTTGAACCACTTTCCCCAGAATCTGAAACTTCTGCAACAGAGTCTTGCAAAGCTTCGAGGGAAGATTGAACACTGAAGTTGTCTGCAAATTCATAACAAAATCACAAGGCGGATTTTCAAGATTGAACACTGAAATTTTCTGAGTGCTAATTAATTACATTTAGCTGGGTCAATACCAAACTGAGTCAAATCAGTCTTCAATGTGTCCTCTGCGAACTACCCAAAACAAACACAACAGAGAATTATCAGTCTTGGTTGGACTTCCTTTGATACTAAAACCCAAGTCAACAAATTATTCAGCTGGGATCCTCACACCTAAAACAAACACAACAGAGAAGTATCAGCCTTTGATTGGACTTCCTTCGATACTGGAACTCAAGCCAACAAAATAGTAAGCTGGGATCCTCAAATACATAGATGACTCTACTTGTTGATCGAACTGTGGGCACTGTAGTTAATTATATCCGAAGGACTAGGTTTACCCTGGAACTTTGCGTTGTTACAAATATGGTAAGAGGAAGAATACTTAAACATTCAACTATCTAAGAATTTATAACTTCGGATACTTCCAACCTCAGGCAAATGTGATGCCGATCGCTATTCCAAAGGCAGTGATCAATCAATGACAGTATCAACTCAGGAGTCAGAATGTCCTCCAACCCCTTCTCAAGCAGAAAATGAACCAGGATCCACAGCAGAGGCTGCAACGTCAACTACAGAGTTATAGCATGTCAGAAGGTAAATAACATACAGATTAGGCACTAAAGCACAAAGAGATAACCATATATAATACATCCGGTTTCAAAACTACTTGATATTCCTTCTACATCTACCATTTTTCCTGTTCCATTTGAAGAGCTAACATCACTAGTTACTTCCGCACCCAAGTTAGGCATAACCAAGTTTCCTGCCCTGTAAGGGAGAATATGCGTACCATGTATATTAATTCTTCCATGTGAATATAAACCGTTCAAGAAAATTTAACTTCCGTGCCACGAAAATTATGGTTTGCTTAACAGTAGGTCTTTAGACATTACTTAGAGAAAAGCATCAAGCTTAAAACTAAAGAGTACAATGTTAGTTCAGACGTTTCAGGCAGTGGGAGAGGAGCTGAAATCTTAGTTCTTCTCTATCAAATTCTGCCAAGCAGGTGGAATAACAACCACTTTTCAGAGAAGACGATAAGATCATAGAACTAGCTGAACCAAAACAAAGATGTTGAATGTACCAAAAGGACGATTCAAGTGGAAGTTGACTGAGTTACTAATTCGCACGTAATCATCAGATTTTGGCTCCTGTAGAAAATAGTGTCGAAGTGTCAAACAAAGTTAAGAATTTCAAACGGAATAAGAAGTAAAAAGCCTTTCAAGATACTATATATGGAAGTATAAAACAACATGAGCAACAGTCAATAGAGCCAACCTGCAATTAAAAGAACTTATTGTCGGTGCTGAACTTTAAAAGGTGTACCCTTACAGATGGCAGACCGACCTCAGAAAGCAACAATTAAAGAAGAATTGCTACACATCAAACTGAAGCATTGCAAGCTGAAGAACTGTCAACAATACTATCCAACAAAGCAACATATGGATAACAAAATAATACTCAAGGTAGAAGGTTTGTGAATTGGGCACAAACAAGCACTTCATTTACAATTAGAACCAGGAGATCCAAACTTTAAAAACAAATTAAAAGATTCTTATACTAAACTAATAAAGATGTCTAATGTAAGAAACATGCTCTACTGTAAGAAACAGTGGCACATTCTTCTACGTGATTTACAGACAATTTATGGAATAAAACCCTAGAGTTATCCTGGTTTTTTTGCAGCAGCCTCCCACAATTTGACTTTCCCTTTCGTGTTGAGATCGACCCTTAATTTTTTCTTATACCTAGCTTTGTAGTAATCTTCAATCTCCATAACAGCAGAGGCTTGATCTAGCAGCAGCCTTGGATATTGAGTTCTGGGGGGGGGTCATTTCCTTCATATCGAACTCCTCACTCATCTCCTCCTCGCTTGAAGGAGGGCCAAGATTACACCGATGATGGGGAAGTACTCGGGGAGTTGCTTCAGATTTGGTAACTGTTAAAAAACAGAAAGAAGACAAACAAATACAGAGTAAGAAAAGAGAAGAACTTTTTAAAGATAAATATGTAATCTTTTTTTCGAAAACGGACTTTACCGGATACTGGATTTTGAAGTGAACCATCAACAAGGGAACCAATCTCACCAAACTGCTTCTTCTTAACCGAACTACTAGCATTTGGTGCAGACTTTGTATTATTGAGATGATGGGCCTTTTCCTTCATATCGAACTCCTCTTCATTCATCTCCTCCTCATTCGAGGGAGGGCCAAGATTACCCCGATGATGGGGAAGTACTCGAGGAGTTGCTTCAGACTTGGTAACTGTTCAAAAACAGAAAGAAGACAAACAAATACAGAGTAAGAACAGAGAAGAACTTTTTAAAGATAAATATGCAGTTTTTATTTCGAAAACGGACTTTACCGGATACTGGCTTTTGAAGTGAGCCATCAGCAAGAGAACCAATCTCACATCTCCAAAACGTGCTATTGTCATCTGGCTTCCCTAATCTGTCCGAAACATTTCCTCGTGGCCTAGAATTGTGTTTTGTTAACCTCGGTACTTCAGACATAGGATGGAGCCTTAAATTGGGCCTTTCCGCATGAACTGAAAATTACAGAACTAAGTACATACTTCCCTCATTTAAAAGTGTCACAATGCATAATTGCAATTAAAGTTTTGTGAGGAAGTGGGTGATACAAAAGTTTTATAGCATAAATATATCATAATAGGACCAGGGTTGGTATCTATGTACCACAAAAAACGAGGACACTCCGGAAAAAAAAATTGCACCGTGTGCACCGTGTCGACACTCGTGTCCGACACACAGGACACAGCTCAATTACCAAGACAAGAATAAAATATTTAATAAAAATAAAAAAATACTTCAGCTATAGATTTTTTACATATTTATATCAGGAAAGATAATATTTTCTTCATTCTAACTTGTATAAGAACCTTTATCTTAAGCAAAAACATATTTCCTTAGCTTCAGTAAGGAGTTTTGTCTTTAGTAATAAAAATAGAGACACTCCCGAAACTCTCCACTGATCTCCATTAGATTTTTTTAGAAAAAATGGAGATATTCTCCCACAACTACAGCTATATCTATGAGATGATGGAGATATGTAGAAATATTAATGGAGTCTGTATTTCTAATGCCTTTTTTGTTAGTCACATACATTTATGTAAGTATTTTGCTATGCTCCTATCAGTGTCCCCGTTTCTAGTTTTTCAAGTTGTCGCGTCAAGGTAACATATTGGACACGAGTCACACGACACACCAACACCGTGTCCAAGTCCTTGTAACACAGCCTTACTCTAACCCTTCTCAGCCAATCTCTTAACTGCCTTTAACTTAACAGAGCAAAGTTCTTAACCTAATATATACATTCAACAAATCAGAAACAAAAAATCACTACACGTAGATTGCCTTTTTGCTTAAAATGGCTATAACACGTCAAACATCAATTTAGAAGAATAGAACATAAGACATACCTAGCCCAGAGTTCATCTCCTGCTGTTGATATGAACTACTCCGCTTAATGCATCGTTGCCTGGAATTATGTTTTGTTAACCCTGGTACTTCACACATAGGTTGGAGCGTTAAATTGGGCCTTTCTGCATGAATTGAAAATTGCAGAACTAAGTACGTACTTCCCTCATTTAAAGTGTAAAGTTTTGCGAGGAGGAAGTGGGTGATACAAAAGTTTTATAGTATAACTAATGGGACCAGCGTTTGTATATGTGTACCACAAAATGCCCTTATTATAACCTTCCTTGGTCAATCGCTTAACTACCTTAACTTAACATAGGAAAGCTCTTGACCTATCATACATTCAGAAACAAAAATCCACGACGCATAGATTTATTTTTTACTTAAATGACTAATATACGTAAAACATCAATTTAGAAGATTAGAAAGTGAGACATACCAAACCCAGAGATCATCTCCTGGTAAACATTACTAGCATCAGGGAACATTCTTAAAACATCGTTGCTCAAGTCCTCACCGGAAATCCCGGGCTTCTCTTTACCGAAAGCAATGCAAATCTTTTTCCTGGAACTTCGTTTTGTAAACCCTGGAACTTCAGACGTAGAGTGGAGCCCTAGATCAGGGGTTTCTGCAAGAATTGAAAATTGTGAAGTTTACCACATGATGGAAATCATGTGATGGTTTTTGTAACTCCAATCATAGAACACATATATGAGAAGAGATTCTATGGATCTTACATGAAAAGAAATTCCAAAAAGAGACTTACCAGAAACTACTGCCGTAACCCTAGGTCTCTGGGTTTTCTCATCAATAACCTAAAAAAGAAGAAGAAACGGGAAAAGAATGATTTTTTTGAATATAGATGGATAGATAGAGAAAATTAACCAGGAAAAATAATCCCATACCTGATGAAACAATTCTTTGTTACTCTTCATTCTTTGATCACAAATTTCTGAATTAAGCAGAAGAAGAAGAATCAGAGTGTAAAAAAAGGTGGAATTAAAACAGATATGATAAAGAACGAAAGAGTAATTAAAGCAGATACCTACTGATGGTGATGAAACAAACAATTCACTGGGGCTGCTGTTTCTATCCTTTCTTTCTGAATTGAGAACTGCCGAAGAAGAAGTAGTAGAGTGTAAAAGATCAAGAAGAATTACCAGATATTTAAAAGAAGAGATTAAAGAAAGAATTACAAGCTTCTCGTTTCTTTCTTGCGATCAAACAGATAGTTGAATTCACCAAGTAACGGCTATATTTGAAAGATGGCTTACTTCAGTGAGAGTAATTTCAAAGATATGACTTCAGTAAAATTCGCTAAGTAACGGCTATATTTGAATATTTGAAAGATGACCTACCTCAGCGAGAGTAATTTGAAAGCTGACTTCAGCAGACCTCCCCGAACGGCTCTATTAATTTGAGTTTGATTTTCGGACCAGATAGCCCATATAACCGACCCGAACCCATCTAATCTTCATCCTCATCCATCACCCACCATCACTAAAACCCTTCTTCTTCTGCTTCTTCTACATCTTCTGCAGGTCCTCCAAAACCGATTCATAATCATCCATAGATGATAGATATGGATCTGGATGTTCAAGGAATTGACCAGAACCAAAAGAATTGTATGATGATCTAAATCTGAGTAACTCAATTGAAAAACCCATAAAAGAAATTGGGATCGGAAAACAAAAATCAACACAATTCATTCCTGTGAAACGAGTGGAAGAAGAGTGATAGATAAAAGAGAATCCCTTAATTTGATTGGAAGAAATTGGGAAATAAAAGGAATCGATTGCGAGTTGTAGAAATGTTAAGGGCTTGAAAGAAAATGGGAAATGAAATACCCTAGTAGATACTGAGAGAGAGTGAGAAAATGAGAAATGAAATGAAAACCGCTTCACATTTAGCATTATATATGTAGGAAGACCTAGAACATTTTACATATCTGCCCTTTCTACCCAAACACTCAATAACGGTGCTTGTCGGGAATGTTATTTATTTTCGATGGGTTTTTAGCCTTTTAGGGTTTCTTTTTTATTTACTCCCTCCGTCCCTAATTAGATGAGCTACTTGTAGTTTGCACAAATTTTAAGGCAAGGAGGAAAGTGGAGTATATTTAAATATTTTTACAATTATACCCTTATGGGCAATAATTAGTAAAATTTAGAAACGATTCATCTCTTAAACTATACCAAGGTTTTTTATAAACTTTATACCGTTGAAAAGCATTTTAAAACACCTACGCAACGAATATAAACATGACTATCAAATTATACATATTTCTTATAGAAAAAATAATCAATTAAAAGGATAGTTTTCTTGGTTAGTGAAATAGCTCATCTATTTGTGGACAAAACTAAAAACCAAGTAGCTCATCTAATTAGGGACGGAGAGAGTACTTAATATATCCCCTCACCAGTGTTCTGAGAACGTGACCGGACCGTCAGGTCTGACCAGAGACCCGGTTAACTAGTACTAACTTTTAAGTTTGATTTGACCTTGCCTTATGATTTTGTAAAAGGAAGTAGGGTGTAAATTGGGCTAGGACAGGCAGCATGTCCCGTTTTCTAATCCAGACCGGGCGAAATGAGCCTCATACTCGGTTACCAAAAAAGCGCATCAGGACGGATATGCCAGTTACAAAGAAAAAAATTTGAGATCCAAAGTCTGCCAAACTCTTTTTTTTTTTTTAGAAAAAGCGGTTTCCCTCATAATATTGATAAGAATGGACCATACACACTGTAAGGAGAGTTCCAGTACACCATTACATCTTCATTCCAAGTTTGTATGTTCAAGTAGTTTAAAATTGACCATAGACTATCTCCTTTCCGTATATGTTTGATAGCATATTTGTTACAAAAACAGAGATTTTAGCAAACAGGCATTATATTGATTCTTAACACATGAGTGAAAGCCTGAACTTTGAAGTTTATATCTAACTTAGCTATGTTGCCTACATTTGCGGTATTCTTATATCTTTGCTCCTTTGCAGCTGCGTACTTTCCAATTAATAGCACGATAGTAGGTTCTGAATCGCTCCTAAAAGTGATAGAGTGTCCACTCCATTCTCGTTGCCCACTCGAAAAGCCGCATCCGCTCCCGCCATCTCTAGTTGTTCTCTCGGTTGTGCAACAAGTGTGGAGACCTCTAGCTTCTCTGACAATCCCTGTATGATCAAAAAAAGTTAGTCCAATACCATCTTTAGCACCTGAATTCATCATAGTGAGGACAATATTGATTTTTATGTCAATTATTCATGTCTGTTTTGGCAATTGGCCTGTCGTAACTTTGAGGGTTTCATCATTTAATGGATTATAGTATAGAAGTTGCATTATGTCATAGTTAGACTTGTGGACTGTTTCATAACTATTTATAAACTTGATAATGTTATTAGCCGTGACTTCACTATCTCGTCTCTTCTTTTTAAACGTTATTTCGCATCTGGCCTTCCAAATATGTCATATTATAGTACTACACAAAACCTGCCAATCTATGCCATAACCACCTCTGTTAGCATTCTGAAAACAATTGCTTAACCAATCATGAAAATTGTAGTGTCATCTTTTATAAATTGCATATCGAAATTAAAGTGCATCCAAACTTGTTTAGCATAGCTACAGTCCAGGAACAAGTGTGTTAAGGTTTCTTGCCCCTTATTGCAAAACTTACAATTCGTGTTTATTTCTGGAAGAATAGCCGTCACTCGCATACTATTTGGTAGTATGGATTGAGCTACTTTCCAGATAAATATTTTCACAGCTGGAGCAGTCTTCATACTCCAAATATGATTCCATTTTTCATCTGCATTACCATTAGAGTTGATTTGATTGTAAAGAGATTTCACAAGAAACTTACCCGTAGCATTTAGGGTCCAAAACAGGAGTATCTTCTCTCGTTGTCGTTGTTTATTTGGATGTTCTTTATTTTCTCAATAGTTGGTTCATCGAAACATCTAGCCGGCTTTCCTAAGTCCCAAGAGGTACTTGTAGTAATCGATCACTTACCTTTTGAAGACCTTCAATACCTGTTTGTGGCTTTTCTATAGGTGTCATTGTTTCCGGAATCCAAGCATCAGTCCAGATCTCTATCTTGGTTCCATTCCCAACTTCCCAAAAGTAAAATTTTTGTAATTGTTGGATTCCAGAAAGTATACCCTTCCATACCCAACTATCATTTCTATTAGGAACATTTTTTATATGCAAAATATCGATATTTGGATAGTATTTAGCTTTGAGGATTAAAGCACAAAGAGAGTCAGGGTTCTCTTTTAGCCTCCACCCCATTTTAGCTATCATAGCTAAATTGAATTTTTGAACATTTTTTATTCTTAATCCTCCCTCCTCTAGAGATTTGCAAACAAATTTCCAATTTTTAAGACAGACCCCTTTCATCCCATTCTCATTAAGGCCATTTTCATTTTTTTCCCCACCAATAATCCCTCTGAATTTTGGTTATGTCCTTACAAATTTTCACTGGAATTCTAAAACAGTTCATTTGGTAAACGTAAAGAGAGCTTGTGACATTTTTAACCATAACTGTTTTTCCTGCAGTATTTAGAGCAGTTCCTTTACAACTAAGCATCCTTGTTTTCATCTTTTCAACCAATGGCTCAAAGCATGTAATTTTTGATCTATTAGTAAAAAGTGGAGAACCTAAGTATTTGTCATTTAGAGGAATGGAAGTGACTCCTAGTATATCCTTGACTCTACATCTAATACTATGTTCTGTTTTTGGGCTAAAGAAGACTCCAGACTTTTCGAGGTTGATTAACTGCCCAGAAGCCAAACCAAAATCTCTAAACAATTTAACTAAGTTGTGACAAGTGTTTTCACTTACCTTGCGTAATGCAGGCAATCGTCAAACGAATAACAAAGGCTTACGATGGAGCTTGGTGAACTATTTTTATCCCTTTGATCAGCCCATTGTCTTCCGCTTCTTTTATTGTTCTGGACAAAGCTTCCATACAAAACAAAAATAAGTAAGGAGAGATTGGATCTCCCTGTCTTAAACCTCGCGAAGGTTTAAAAAATTCAGTTGGAGACCCATTTAGTAGAACAGAAAGGGTTGTTGTCGAAATGCATTGGTGAACCAGGTTACACCATTTCTCATTGAACCCAAATTTAATCATTATTTGCATCAAGAATTTTCATTCGACTCTATCGAATGCTTTGGACATGTCAATTTTCAGTCCCATAAATCCTTTTTTTAACTTGGAGTTTTTCATTTTATGTATGATCTCATGTGCTATATTGATGTTTTCTGAAATCTGCCTACCAGGTATAAAGGCTGATTGGTAGGGAAAGATCATTTATTCAGAAGGCTTTTCATTCTTACTGCCATAAGCTTAGATATTATCTTATAAGAGGTATTAGCAAGGGCTATAGGTCTGAACTCCGCTGGAGTAGTTGGGTTAAGAGTTTTCGGTATCAGGGAAATGAATGAGGCATTCATTTCCTTAGAAATATTACCAGTAATAAAGAAATTTTGAACCATAATGACCAAGCCAGGTCCGATAATCTCCCAGTTTTGTTGAAAAAAATTCGGCGGGAGCCCATCAGGTCCCGGACTTTTGTCAGGTTCCATGGAAAAGAGAATGGTCTTTATCTCATTCTCCAAGGGAGTACTACACAACATATCATTATCTAACTGGGTTATGCAGGTTGGAATAAGATTGATCATACTTTGATCAATGTTTGGTGTCACGGTAGTCGCAATTTTTTTAAAATGATCTGTTACGCATTCAGAGATTTCCTTCCTAGTTTCTAGCCATTCATTATTTTCATTCTTTAGAGTTTCTATTCTATTCCTTCTAATTCTTTGTTTAGCTCTATTGTGGAAATATTTTTTATTTCTATCCCCTAGCTCAATATTTTGATCCCTACTTTTGTTTTTCCAAAATTTCTCTTTTATAGTGTACCAAATTGCAAGATCTTTCTTAAGTATAATTAACTCAAAGGGTCTTATTTGGGTATGTCTGCTCTTTTGTTAACTCACAAGCTCTTTTTAGTGTCTTCTATGTTAGTTTGAATATTTCCAAAACTACTTTTATTCCAAAGACTCAAAATGTGCTTAACTGTTGCTAATTTTTTGTTTACTTTAAAAGCTGCAGAACCATGAATATGAGATTTCCAGCAATCAACAATGAGTGGTTTGCATTCTTCATGCTTCATCCACTCCCCAAAGTACTTAAATGGAATTGGCCCATCATTTCAATGGTTGTGGGTGTTAAGTCTAATGGGGATATGATCAGAAGCTAAAGGGCCCAAGTCTCTTATACTTGATTTGGGGAATATTCTATTCCATTTACTGTTTACCAAAGCTCTATCTAATATTTGTTCTATGTTGTCTCTGTCAAATCTATTATTGTTCCATGTAAACGTGTATCCTTTAAATCCCATATCCATTAGTCCACATTTATTTATCAAATTATTAAACACTATCGCTTCATTTCTTTTGAAAGGAAATCTACTGCTCTTTTCCTCCTCATGAAGAACTACGTTTAAATCTCTTATTATTATCCAGGGTTTATTCATTGTTTTAGCCATTTCTTCTATTATTTTCCAAGAGTTCAATTTCATTCGCCTATAGGGGCTGTCGTAAAATCAAGTAAGGACCCAGCTAGTATCATTTAAATGATTGGTGACCTTAGCATTTATATGATTATGAGCATAGTCTAATATTTGAATCGTAACATTGTTCTTCCAAATAAGGCACATGCCTCCTGCTATTCCTCTTGGCGGAACCAATTGGTAGTTATGGACATTAACTTGTTTCAAAATCTCATGCATTTCGTTATTTTGTTGCTAGTTTGCCTAAGCCCTGGCAATTCCAAGCTATCATACTTATAAACTGCCAGAAATATGAAATCTCAGGATAAGTAAAAGTAGTTAGCACAATACAGGAATAAGTCTCACTTTTCAATCTTAAAGTAGGCATATGGTTTGTAACATACATTTGGGCAGAAATCAGAGAGTAATTGTGATGTTCATTATTATTGCAATGAAAAATGATCAGAATCCAATACCCGCAACATATTAAATGGTTAACAGTATACTCACAAAATTGATGGCTACCACTCCTAGAGATAGTCATCAGATTGGGGGTTAGAGTTACCTCATTGTAGAATGATGATCTCTTCACAGTGTGTAAATGATTCAAATCACCAGCATGGTATATTGATTTTGAGCAATTGAGGTTTGGATCCACTTCCTCTTGATTCCCCTTTTTTCTCAGAATTTTTCTTTTTTTCCAGTTGTAGCAACTAGAACCTGGGATCAGACAAGTATGCATTAGTCTTGAAAATGGTTTTAATTGTCCTTTACAGAATTTCCCGAACTTCATAAATCTGCTAGATGGAATACAGGTCAAACTAGGGAAAAAAGATACTAATACAAATCAATTAAGTTCGTCCCACTAAAGGAATTAAGTACCGAAACTAAGAAAATTAGTTACTGGACAGGCTATTAAAATGGAA
Organism: Papaver armeniacum; assembly: GCA_023531295.1. NCBI lineage: Eukaryota > Viridiplantae > Streptophyta > Magnoliopsida > Ranunculales > Papaveraceae > Papaver > Papaver armeniacum. Next base: position 387,486 of record JAJJWW010001751.1, on the reverse strand, counting down.
GAGGGAAAAAACCCCAATTAACGATCGTACCACTATAGAAATTTGGTGAAGTTGATAGATATGCAATTTAGCAAAAAACGCAAATTAATAGCTAGGTCAATTAAAAGAAGCCTTGAAAATATATTCTTTAGCAAATAAAATCCTACAACAATAGAAGAAATCAATAGATATAGATAGATCTAAAGGAAAAAGACTGAGATTAGGATGGAAAAAGGTCGATCCAGTTGACGACGTCGCATATACTAGCCGCATACAACCCGGGGTTGAAAGAAGCCTTCTTAAAGAACTTGAAACACGATCTTCAGAGTCTGAGTAGCCAAAATAGAACGGAGTCTTCAGTGTCTTAGTGTCTAAAATAAGTGTCTTGGTATCTTATGAGAGATGAATCATGGGTGTCTTGGAAGCAAAAGGAAAAGAAGGTTGTTCTGAAATTTATCTAGATCTTTAAACTCACGGATCTAGTCAGTTAACGATGATTTCCGGTGACCATCACCGTTGGAGGCGGTGGTTACTGGCTATATTGCGGTGGTTGGGGGCTTTATGACGGTGGTTTTAGTGGTGGTCTAAAAATCGCTTTTTTGGGGAGAGAGAGAGTCTCGTATTTGAGAGTGATGCCTAGTGGTGGTCAAACTCATTCTATCAACCTGACCAAACAAACTACAATTTTTTTTGTATTTTATTTTTGTATATTTTAAAAGTTCTGTAATGATTGATTTAATTCCTATTTGGAATTCAAAGTTTGAATGAACCATAATTTAAAACAATTTTAAGTAATTATTAATTTTTTAAATGTAGAATAAAAATGAAAATAATAATTTTAATTAAATTTATAATCAAAACATATAGGCCTTGTTTGGTAAAATTTATGATTATCTATTTACAATTACAAATAATCAAAAATTGATAAATGATTTTGATATAATCATTTTTAAAATAAATTTTTCCAAACACTTTTGTCAAATAATTGATTATCTTAGAATGATGATCCCAAAAACGAGAGGAAAGAACAATGATCTAGGATTTTTTTTTAGTCCTATGTTGTTGTGTTTGTCTCTCTCTTGATAGTTTGAGAAAATAAAAAGAAAAAATTCAATTTGAGTTTGTTGGAAAAAAATAATTGATTATAATAAATTTTCAAAACAACTTTTTTTTGTTTATGGAAATAATGGATTTTTTAAATATTATGATTAAAATAATCAATTATTATAATGGTTACCAAACACATATATAATCCATTATAATCTGCATAATGGATTATGGGTTGATAAATCCGTTAAAATAATGGTTACCAAACAGCCCCATAACATATTACACCAATGCAAAACTAAAACTCTTAAGAAAATTTAAGCGGGTTTCAGCCGTGTAATTGATTATAAGGCCTATTCCTATGCACATGCCAAAACATGATATTTGCATATATGCACCCACTATGGGTATGCCAAACTCATATGCCAATATGTTTTTCCTGGCATATAGGCATACACGACGGAGTTTCCAGCGAGCGATAGAGTCTCGGTCGCTCGATGGTCTTGAAATCGCCAGCGTTAGTCAAGATGTCGCTCGATACTATGATTATTGCTCATCAGATCTTCATCTAACGGCTACCATTTTCCCCCTCTATAAATACATAATTTCAAACTCATATCAACTCACACCAGAAATTCTAAAATTCTCTAGAATTTCTTAATCTCTCAATCTTTTTCAAATCTAAAACTATCACACCTCCTCTACAATTATATATTTTCTTGTAAAATGGATTCACAAGAAGAAACTCAAGGCAAAGGTAAGAAGAACCGAGTCCGTGGTGCAAAATACAGCATGATAGAAGATGAATGTATTTGTCGTAATTATTTTTTTTTACCCAAGATTGTATCGGTGGTGCACATCAACATGGTAACACCATGTGGGATAATATATTTCAAAAATATGAAGAACAAACCATGAACATCAATAGTTGTGATGCAAAAGGATTGTCGTAACACTTCATTGTAATCAACCTAGAAGTAGCCCCTTATGTTGCATTGATAATCCAAGCCAAGAGAAAAGGCAAGGACAAAGTGGGTCGAGTGATGTTGATTTTGAAAGAGAGATTCGTATGATTGGCAAGGAAAACATGGTAAACAGTTCGCTTTTGAAGTTGTTATCATATTTTGAAGGGTTTGAACAAATATAATCCAGATTACTTAGCAAATAATCAAATAGTACCAAAAGTCACCATATAATTCTTCTCCTCAACACCAAATTCTTCACCATTTTCACAAGGTCCATCAAATTCTTCACCAGATACCCTACAAGCTCAAATTCCAACGTAGTTTTCAATAATTATGTTGATGGTAATAATAAGGGAAAACTTCCAGCAGAATCGTGCAAAACTGGCTAGAAAATTAGCTCAAGAAGGAGGGAGTTCCGGAGGATTTAACATGGCGGAGTTTACTAACATCAAAAGACAAATCGAGAAGCAAAGATCCATTGAAAGGAAATTTCAAAACCGGGAGAGTAAGAAAAGTCGTCTTTCTCAAGAAAAATTTGGGTTTGACTATGACAAGCATAACATTCTTCAAGCTAACACCTCAATTATGAATGCCCAACAAAAACATGTATGGCAAATCAAATTTGACAGGATTCAAGCACAGATTGAAAAGCAAGTTGGATTTACTAACAACCGTGATGAAGATGATGATGATGGAACTGATGATGAGTTTGATGAAATAATAACTCTAAATGATTAATGTACTAGTTTAGTACTAGTTTAATGTAGTAGTTTAAGTTTTAATGTTTTAATTTAAGTTTTAATTTGATATGTTGTTATGCATTCCAATTAATATTAGTTTGAAATGAAATGTTGAAGTTTATTAATTAGAAAAATAACAGTACATAACATAACTTAAACTGAAGCTAAAATATTAAGAAAAATACATAAAATCATCTTCTATGCTCTGCCCAAAGATTCAATCTCAGATCATCTCTTAACTGGTCATACAAATTACGGTTCTGAATATAGTTAGTCATTTGACCATAACTCCTTGCAGGGAGGCCTCTTTCAGGTCGAATCTCCGGCCTCAAATCTTATTCATCATAGTTAATCCAATCCGAATCACGCCTGGTTTCCTGAATTACCATGTTATGAAGAATTATGCAAGTGAGCATAGTCTTGTGCATTTCACGAGGACTCAACCCACGATATGGGCCACAAATGATAGCGAACTTCCTCTTCAAAATTCCAAAAGCGCGTTCCATATCCTTCCTCAGTACCATTTGGGAATCATTAAAATATCGGTATGAAAGGCCCAATGCACCAGCAGGTTACTGGCGGTAGCATTGAACCAAGGTGGACCATTTTGGGTAGAGACCATCCGCAAGATAATAGCCATGAGTGTACTGATGGCCGTTGATCATGAAACGGACAGATGGAGAAATTCCATACTTCAAATCTTCAAACAGAGGCGACTTGTGCAAAACATTAATATCATTTTGTGAACCCGGAAGACAAAAAAAAAACGTGCCATATCCACAATCATAAGAAGCAGCAGCTTCAAGGATAACTGTTGGCTTTGGATAATGACCTTTATATTGACCAGCCCAATAAACAGGGCATCCATGCCATACCCAATGCATACAATCGAGCCTACCTAGCATTCCTGGGAATCCCCTTTCCTCATTCTCCCTTAATATTTATCTAACATCTTCGTCGGTTGGTTTTCGTAAATATGTTGGACCAAAATGATTAATCATTACTTCACAGAACAATGAAAGGTAAGTGTAAGAAGTTGTTTTACCCATACGAAGGTACTCATCATTCGCATCCGCTGGAGTGCCATAACCTAGAATCCTTAAAGCCGAAGTAACTTTTTGTTCATGACTATGACCTCTAATATTCAGTGCATCAAACTGATAATTGAATTGAGGTTCCACTGGACAAAGCTCTTCAATAATCTTTTTCACCAGATGACGAGGCACGCGGAATCGACCTTGGAAATCTCGATCAGTACACACAATTGGGAAGAAAATAATCGTGCATGAGCTTCTGATGGTAAAATTCCCTCCCTCGATACGTATATCTTCTTGATAGTACTTCTTTGGGCTCTGGAACTCTTGGTATTTGACCCGTATGTACAAGCATCAAAACTTCGATTAATTTATTATCCTCAACTTCCTCTTCGTCAATTTGTTGTAGCCTCATACGATACCTTTCTTGTTGTTACCTGAACCGATTCATAATAATATCCCTTTCTTCATTGGATCTCGACATTGAGATGATTAATGAAACTTAAATTGAGAATATAGGTGAAATATCTGTAGAAGCAGATGTGAGTTATCTAGAGTGGTAAAAGGGCGTACATATAGGAACCATATGGGGAAATAGCCGTTGCAGAATAACTAGTGGGTGATAACCATTGTATCGCCAGTGTTATTATTTAACGCGAGCGATTTTAACAATATCGGTAGCGATAAAGTCATTATTGCCAGCGATATTGTGAATATCGCACGCTAGAAAGTCAGTCGCTTATTGGTTTTCCCATAGTGGAGCAAATGGTTTGCCATGCCACCTGGCATGCCAAACACCATTTTTTAGGCATGTGCATAGGAATAGGCCTAATAAATTTTCAAAACAACTTTTTTCTGTTTATGGAAATAATGGATTTTTTAAATATTATGATTAAAATAATCAATTATTATAATGGTTACCAAACACATATATAATCCATTATAATCTACATAATGGATTATGGGCTGATAATCCATTAAAATAATGGTTACCAAACAGCCCCATGACATATTACTCCAATGCAAAACTAAAACTCTTAAGAAAATTTAAGCGGGTTTCAGCCGTGTTGTTTGATCAAATAACATGCCATACTATTAAATTTTAGGTAAAACCCGGTCTCGCCCATTTAAATTAATCAGGGAAGGCGGTCATAACAGGCTGTAATAGGCTTTCAGCTCCTCTTGGTACAGGCGAGCTTGGACAGGTACGGGTAGCCGAGTATTTTTAGATATTATTTACAGCCCTAAAACTGGGTAATGCTACTTATTCGACAGGAAAAATCATAGTTGATCAGCGAGGTTTAAAACTAGGTTGATATTACATTAATAAAAGAAACCATCAGAAAAATTTGATCATTTTAGTTCTCTTGAATCTTCTTAGAGGAAGCATCAGACATTAATGGTATTCTGGTGAAAGTGATATTTGAAAAGAAAAAGAAAAAAAACTAGTGATTTCCACTAGCTCGTATTTTATTTTATTTTTGATGGAAAAGTTAAATTTCATTGACTAAATAATGTAGTCCAATAAGTTTACAATTTAATTTTTATCGAAGACATTGGATAAAAATTACATTTTATAATTATTTTCTACAAACGGATTGACATGTGTTCAAGATTTATTATCCTTGCTTCATTTGCTAGTTGTTGATTTATGTTTTCTTTGGAGTGCTTTTAATTCGAGAGATCAATAACTGAGGACTCCACACTTCGCCTAAACCAAGACAATGGCCATTCCGAATCATGGATTCAATCAATTTACATCTTTCAAGGGATTAATTAAGCAAAATCGAGTAAGGGGTGTACACATATGCGCTAAACGAGGGAAGCGAGGATGGGTTTGGATTACGATCATTGGGAAAGAATAATGGTTAGAAGAAGAAATGTACAAGAGAGGGAAGCCGAGGAATGTGTGAGATCAATGGTGGTCGAAGATTGTAGGTGTGTTGTGTATTCTAGAAGTAGCGTGAGATCAAGTTCAAGAAGAAATAAGATAAGCTTATATTCGATTGATTGAATTTGCTAATCTTGCACGGGAGAGAAGAAGCTGAGAGTAATTGCTAAGAGAAGAAATGGAAAATCAAGAGATGGAAGAGGCAATACATTGAGATGTTAATCTTGTGTTGTCTAACGTTTGACGAAAGATTGTCTTGTTCTCAATCATGATTCGTAGACTTATTTATATTACTAGCAGGAAAGCTTAATTTAAAATGGTTTGAAGACGACACAATCACATCATTTAACCATTTACAAACCACATGCATATGTACTTAACAATTGTAAACACCTTGATCCCATGAAGTGTGACAAATTCTTGAGTCAAAGATTGGGGAAGTGGAAATCGTGTTAAAACCAAATTGCTCATCGTGCAGACTTGGTTGATTTTCCATCCACTACTTTGCTAACTCATTCAACCGATTGCACGACTTGATCACATTCTCATCGTGTGTATGAACACACGTTCCGTAGACCGCCAGACCAAAACCCTAGTTAATATCCCCCATGTAACACGATTGATGTCTCGTGATTATGGAGTCTGCAAGGCAGACGTGTATTTTAGTTAGTCAGTTGTTGACTTCATGAGACGATGAGTCCTTGTATTGCTGAGTCGAACGTGATTTGAAAATGTTCTGAGACTCATGAATTGAACGTGTCTGTTGATACAAAGGTATGATTCTGAAGTAAATGCTGATAGTTAAGGCGAGCAAATATTGCTCATTCGATGGATTGTTGAATATTGATAGTTGAACCAATATTCCTTAGTCTGAGAAAATATTGCTTATCTGAGCAAATGTTGCTCGTTTGATGAATTATTGGTAGCATGACCAAATAAAATATTATTTAAAATACTGGCAAGTGAACCAAGTATAATTAATAAAAATGTTTATCATGGGATCAACGTAAAATTATTAGCGTTTGAATCTGGAATTATGAACCTTGGACTCGAAACCCTAATTCGATCAATTGATGATTTATTGAAAATCGACCACGGATTGAAGGAGGGACCGGCTACATGGGATGATGGGTTGACCATGTAGCGCCCAGATGCTCAAGTGAGCAAATACCAAAGTCTCTTGAAGACCAGTTGGTGAAAGGATGATTAAATGTTGGTTTAATCATTTATTAAAATAATGCTCGTCTGAGCCTTAGGTGATAAAACCTAATTAATTATGAAGAGATGAGGGACCGACCAAGGGGTCATGAAATCAGCCCTGGTCGGTCACGGGACCGTACGACGATCGTTTTATGAAATTCCAAAATTGTTTGGAAGAGTTTGAACCTAATGTGAACAAATTAGGTCAAATGATCAAAGTATGAGGGACCGGCCCCTTGCAAGCCAAAGAGACAACCTTGGTCGGTCAAGGTAATATGCTCATGTCATCAAAGTGTTCGCGTCTCAGTCCTTAGAATTTTGATATTTTCTGGCGTGCATTTGAGCAATCATTTGAGAAAATATGAAGAAATCAAGGTCTTTTGCTCAAACTGAGGAAACTTCATAAGATGAAGGAATAAATAATAATAAAATGAAGGAATCATGAAGTGTGGGACCGGATATGGCCAAGGCATGGTCTTCCGGCCAACAAGCCCGTCCCATGGCACTTTTTCCTAATTTTATATTATTTTTCACGATTTTAGGAAAATACCATGAAATCAAGGAGTGTGTTGAAATAAAGGAGTTTTCCTTGAAGTGAAGGAGTTTCCATGAGATGAAAGAAACAAAAAATATTAATAATAATAAAATAAGGGCATGTGGGACCGGCTTGGGCATGGTCGGCCGGCTAGGGCCCGGTCCCTTGAGCTTTCCCTAATTTTATGTATTATTTTCATGATTTGAAGGAATTTTCAAAATTTGAAGGAAATATCATGAAATCAAGGAATTTCATGGGATGAAGGAAATAATAATTAAAATAATAAGGAATGCAAGGTGTGGTACCGGCCACAACTAGGGCATGATCGGCCACACCTTTCCTAATTATTTATTATTTCCTTGATGTGAAGGAAACACCATGAAAGTAAGGAGTTTCCTTGAAACGAAGGAATTTTGTTCAAATGAGAGAATTTTCATGAGATCAAAGAAAATAATAAAAATATGATAAAATATAAAATTGGACGTGGGACTGGCCACGGCATGACCGGCCGTCCGGTGGGCCCAGCACCTTGATTAATATTTTATTATTTATTATTTTCTTCCTATTTTGCATAGGTTCATCGTTCCTTCATATTTTGGAATGATCGCTCGTGCATTCAGGTGCTCGTTAGTGCATTATTATTGAGTACACTTGCACCATTTTGGTTGGGGCTTACTCGATAGTGGTTCATATCCCCCCCCCCCCCCCACCCCCCGTGTTGAATATTTATTACTAACCCATGGAATTGTGCTAGGAAGAACCATGAATTGAATTAACGAAATATTATGAAAAACGTAGAATATTTTTCAGGAATTCATTTAATGAATCTAATGATTTAGGAATAATTAATTGATGGCTCTAACTAGAAAGATCGTCCAGGAGCATTAATTATTTAGGAATTGAATGATATGAGCTTGTTGAAGCGTCATATTTCTTTTTATATAGTCAGGGAAAACATTGTTACATCCTGAAGGCGTTATTGATCTATACTAGCAGGCAAGTTGTCTTGGAGCCGTCCAATCTTTCGATTCTATATAGAAGTAATTACCGAAATTGCTCAGTATTTATGAGATATGTCGTTGCCTCGGCTGAGAGACTGCGCATCCACATATGCTCTGAGAGATAGTATTCTCAGTCAGAGGTTCTTGCAGTACGAGATTTCATGCTTTCAATGAGAGACATGAGCCTTAATACTCGTCTGATTACTTGGTCAGGATTATGTATAATTATGGTTTTACGATTTTAGCCTTTGTCGAAAATCCACCATCTACATTAAGTTCCCTGCTTAGTGAGGGACAGTCATGTTCCTCAGTCAGCACTGAATGGTGATTTTCCAGTTACAAACAATATAAGTAATTGAACTTAGTCGTAAGATAAGACGTTTCCGGATTTTCGATTGTACGAGCAAACCACGGCTCGAACGAAGATCCCAATGGCATGATAGAGCGTCATCTAACGAGCATAAAATGGTGTAGCACCTCTGATTTGGTGATGCAACCTTGTTCGGTTTAGGATTCGCGGGTCCGGGCCCAAAAGGGAAATCCTTGTGGAATTAGGTTTTGGAAATAAAATTTGATATAAAAGGGATTAATCTTTTTTTTTATTTCACCTACACACGACCACCACCTTCATCTCTTCATCACCTTCACGCCATCATGGAGAAGCAAAGTTTTTGCCAGAGTTTTAACGCCGCCACCGGCCGGCCGGCACCGACCAGGCACGCGACAAAAAAAAAATTGTTTTTTTTTTGTTTGTTTGCTGTTTTCATGAGTTGTTCATGTTTTGTTCATGATGAAGTTATATACATGTGTATGTATGAGTGTGAGTTTTGTAGAAAACCCTTGTGTTTAGAAAACGTATGTTCGTTGGATCATTAGTTTAAGAAACTAGGAATAATCCCTGACTTAGGAGAGATTTTTTTTTATATATAAACCTGTGTCTAGTGATAAAATTTTGTTTATGGGCTTTCATGGAAACCAAAACTTTATCTTGAAAAGGTGTGAACTTTCACAAAATCGAAATAAACCCTCGTTTCAAAGACAGACGATTGTACGAAGGAAAAAGATTTTTTTATATATATATAAAACCGTGAGTATTCACGATTTTTTTTTATGAAACCGTGACTTGTTCACGGATGTATATTATTTTATTATTTTTTTACGTGAGTTTTTGCTCACATTAAAATAACAAAACCTATTTTTACGTGAATTATTCACGTTTTATGTATATATATGAACATATATATTTTTTGAAAAGTCAAAGCCTGATTTTGAATAGTGTTTAGAGGTAAACAATTATTTATGTTGAAATATTATTTAGTTTTCATAATTATATGCTGATTGTCCACACAGTAGAAGTGTTTATGATTTTATGAAAACCTGAGTTTCGCTCGTTTTTTGTAGATTTCGAAGAAACGAACGAGTTTTGAAGTGTTAACTCTTGCATCACAATCACTACTGTTAGTGAAATCGTAAAAAGGTAAGAGTTAAGAATTACCATTTTCGTTGTGAAATTGACATTGGCACATCCATAATTCCGTGTCTCTGGTTCCAGACAACGGTGTCCTCCAGCAGTGATTATTCTTCCAGCTCTTCTGAGGAGGATTCCAGAATCCCTGCGGATAAAGTACGCGCCAATACAGATCATGCTAAAAGGATAATAAATAGAATTTCCCTCGATAGGGTAAAAGCTGCTCGTGAAAAGCTCTTGAAGAGGAAAGAAAAGGGAGGAGATACTTGCTGAGTATCGAGAGAAGAGGCGTAGAATTCAGCGGAAAACACAAGAGGCCGAGGAGAGACTCAGATCCTGTCCTTATGGTGTAGCCTCAGATTCAGATGCTGAAGAGGAAGAAGAGGAACTTGTATGGGATCTGACAGAACACAAAAGTAAGCCATATCCACCGCACAGGGAGATTGAGCGACAGGTTAAGGCTGATCTCCAAGATGAATGTGATGAAGAAGATTTACTGGATGCAATATATGGTGATATCGAAGAAGAATTCCCTGATTCGGACAGTGACTCCGAGAAAGTGTCTGAAGAGGATTCTTCAGAGGATGATGATGAGGATGAATCGGATGACTCTGATTAGTCTTTCTCATAGTCTTGCTTGAACATTTGAATTTTTTTCAGTCTTCGTAGTAGACGTTCTTTGATTATTTGAACAGCTTTACTTCAGAATTAGGATTTTCCTTTGAATTAGAAACCATTTGATTAATGTTGATTCTTTCCGATTGAATTAAATAAAATGGACCAATGTTCATACGCCAAAATCCATCATGATCCCCTTTGGTGATTTTCATCTTGTGAGAAGTACCAGAACATGCCGGTTGAGAGACATGTGACGTGTACAAAGCCGTGTGGCTATTTTCTGGCTATGTCCAGCTTTGGTCATTGTCAGTCCCCAGTCATTATTTTCCTCCGCGTCTTCAGTATTGATCTTGTTTGAAACTTAGGGTTTCAGTGAAACTCGCAACTGAATTGACTATTCGCGAAAGATAAGCGTCTACCGTATCCAGTATATATTTTCAAGTCTTTGAGTTCATCATCCATGTGAATACTTCTTCCATTTCTGAGTTAGATTTATCATACAGAGCAAATCTTAATCACCGTACCTTCGTCGACATGTCAGACAGTAGTTCATCTCCTCATGCATCTCTATTAAAGTGCGGAGCCAAGAAATCCATCATGGGTGATCAATGTTCTTCCACTTCCCCACATAACTCAAGACCTAAACGCACCATCAAAATTCCTGCTCGTTTCAAGTCTGCATGTGTGGATGCTGGAACATCTGTGAGTTTTGATGAAGATTTATTTTGAATGAACGCTTATTCAAATATCTATTAACTCTGAATGCTATATTTGCAGGTTGATGTTCATGTTGTCGAGGACGGGAAGAAGAAAAGATAAACAATAGATGCTGATCATGTTGATAACGATTCGATCAATCTTGTGGATGATGATGTTCAGGTCTTTGCCCATGAGTATCCAACTGCTGGACTTCTTTTTGACATACCCATGGAAAATGTTTGCCCAGATAATCAACTTGTTGGCGGCTTCATCGTGCCCAAGTGTCATGCGCCGCTGTACGCCAAAATCTGGAGAAAATATGGACACATTTCCACCACGGAAGTATGGAGGGGATTTCTTCCAACTCTCTTGACCACGGTTGCTGGCTTGTTGCCTATCATTGATGAGATGGACAAGAAGAACTTGCGGGATGCTAAGAATAAAGAGTTTTACAGATGGAATGATATGATCTCAAATTATGAGCTACGAAGTTCAATGTAGGCTGGCTTCGTCGTCGCATTGAGATTATCAAGATTTATAGGGCTGCTGTTGTTACCAACATGATTTCCTCGTCGACTGCTATCATGGAGGAAGAGAGAGCACTAGCTCTGGAATCAGTGAGGGTTGATAAAGAAATTTAAGATCTGAGGATAAGAAATGAAAACTTGCGACCGAAGTTGAAGATGATGTCCAGTAAGAATTATCTGTTATTGGATGGTGTGCTCTAGATGAGATTTTATGACTGTTGTTTTTGAATAGGTTTAGGTTTTTCTCTAGGTAGAATAATTGATCATGACATGAAGGAATTTTGTTCATTTATGAAATGTTTAATGAACAAAGGAGCATTTTTCACGCTCTTTGGAGGAATATAAATTACATTCTCAAAACTGCTTGAAATGATGAAAAGGTAATTGTTTTCTACGGATCAGGCGTAATATGCTTTGAGTCATTTACCGTTGATTATATTTCCTTCCACTCCTCCATCAATAGCTAAGATCTTGTAATATCCACTGGATACTGCCTTGATGATTACATATGGTCCTTCCCATTTCGGAGAGAACTTGGAAGCAGACATATCTTGTTGAATGTGTTTTGCTGTTTTTAATACCAAATCTCCTACTTGGAATATTCGAGGTCTTACCATTTTTTTTGTATGCTCTGGAGATCCTTTGTTTGTATGCTTCTACGTATTTTTCTACCTTAGCCCTCTTCAACTCAAGCATGTCAAGTTCAGCGATTCTTGAGTAGGACACTTCGGCTTCATCCCATTGTACTCCACTGGCTGTTGCAATCCTTGCTGAAGGAATTTTGATTTCCGCTGGTAGTATGGCGTCGGCTCCATAGACGAGAGAGTATGGTGAAGTTCTGATCGAGCTCCTTGGTGCGGTCCGATAAGCCCATAAATCCATAGGCAATTGTTCATGCCATGTTCGAGGATTATCATGAATTGTTCGACTGAGAATTCTGATCAAAGTTTTGTTGGTGCTCTCTGCTTATCCGTTTCCTTGGGGGTAGTACGGTGTGGAGAAAACTTGTTTGATGCCGTATTCCTCGAGCAATTCTGTCACGTGCTTGTTGGCAAAAGGAGTTCCATTATCAGTGAAAATGTGTTTAGGAACACCGAATCTACATATTATGTATTCTTTGATGAATGATGCAATCATGACTCCAGTGGTGCTTCGAAGAGGAATAGCCTCAACCCATTTGGTAAAATACTCAGTTATAGTGATGATGTATTCATGCTGCTTCGAAGATGCTGGATTGATTTTCCGGATGATGTCCAGTCCCCAGCTATAGAAAGGCCATGGACTATTCACAGAATTCAATGGGAGACAAGGAGTGTGGATGAGATTACCATGAACTTGGCATTAATGACACCTCTAGACGTGCACAACTGCATCGTCTTCCATGGTCGGCCAATAATATTTCTCATGAATTTGGAGAAATAATTTCCTTTTTCCTTGATGTTCTCCATCGTGCATCTCCTTCAAAATTGTTGGGATTTTATGCTCAGCTAAGCATCTCAGTAAGTTCCCACCAAAGCTTTTGCGGTATAAGATTCCATCAAGCAAGACAAATCTTTTAGATCTCTGAATAAGTTTGATTGTTTCTTTCTTTTCCAACGGCAATTCATTGTCCCATAGGTACTTGATGTAAGGTTCCCTCCAGTCCCCAGTGTGATGGACTGTCAAATCTTCTAAGTGGTGAGGAGGCGTCTGACAATTGGGACAATATTTTTGCAGGATTCTTGATTGAGTATCCATGGAAGGCCAATAGTATCCCATCCTTTGAATCTTTTTGTAAAGTGTCACTACCAACGTCTATCCGCAGATCTCTTCATGTATGCGTTTGAGTTGTTCGTCTTCTTCATCATTTCCAAGGCATCGTGATAAGGACCCATCAGGATTTCGATAGTATAACACTTCGTGAAGCAAGAAATAAATTTTTAATTCCTTGAGGCTGACTTTCCCTTCTGAAAGAGAACTGCTCAATTCATGAATAATAGGTGCTTGACAATCGTTTGCTTGAATATCTTCGACTTGAGCAAGTCAGGTAGATGACACAGTACGCATATGTACCGCGATTATTTTCTCTTCTCCTTCGAATTGCAGCTTACAAGCGAGAGTTGCTAGGCAGTCAGCATGCCTATTGTTAGTTCGTCTAGTATGGACGATCATTGCATCAGCAAAATGAGTTAATATCCGCTGAGCTTCAGTTCTGAATGGGGCGAGCGTGATTTCTTTGAGAGAGTATGCTAAGTTCATTTGATTGACCAGTAATTTTGAACCTCCCCTTATCTCAAGGTGTGTTTCTCCTGCTTGCTTGGCCAAAGACAAGCCTAATAAGAAAGCTTCATTTTCTGTTGAATTATTAGTACAGTGAAAATTCAGCTTGAATGAGTGTGAGAAGACTTCGTCAGATGGAGATACTAGTACTATGCCCGCTCCTCCAGTATCGTTGCTAGGTGTGGCGGATCCGTCGAAGTATAAAAGCCACGTCTCTTATTTGATAACTAATACCTCTGGAAACTCGCCTGGCACATCTTCATGTAACATTGTTGTATCTTCTCCTGGAAAAGCAGCGAGCAAGTCTGCAACCGCTTGTACTTTGATTGCTTTAGGTGGTACACAAGCTATGTCAAACTCTGACAACTGAAGTAGCCACTTTGCTGGTCTCCCTATCAAGGCTGGCTTTGATAACAAAAACTTTATAGGGTCATCTTTGGAAACGAGCATGACTTTGTTGGATAGCAAATAGTGCCTGAACTTCTGGATTGCATGCACCAATGCTAGACATGCTCTTTAAGCTTTTGGGTATCGGAGTTGAGCGTCCCTCATTGTACAGTTGAAGTAGTAGATCGATCGTTCGATGCCTTCTTCGTCTTCTTGAGCAAGAAGTGCTCCGATGGCAACATCACTGGAAGCTTAAAGTATCAGTGGTCGTCCTTGCACCGGAGATTTCATGACAGCAGGTGATAATAGTATCTGTTGTATTTTCTGGAATTCTTCTTGTTGGACTGTTGTCCATGTAAAACTTGCTCCTTTCTTCAGTAAAGGGGTGAACGAGGCAATGAGTTGAGCCAATCCAAAAATGAAGCATCGAATATAATTTACCTTGTGACCGGTTGTCAGCCGACACAAATATAATTACACTTTCTCACTACTCAAAATATATAATGAAGCATGGGCAAGAAAGGATCGATCCCACAGAGAGGTCTAGGTTGTCAAATTGTTATGATTTCCTATATAAAACACCGAGGGTTTTGTGATTGTGTAAATAAAAATAAAATAAAAGCAAAACAATAAAAAGTAAACTCGCAAATCAAGGATGTGAAATATTGGATAAAGGTTTCATCTTCAATTGTAAACAAGTTTATGAATATATGAATAGAATTCGTATTTAATCTCACTATCATCAAAAGCCTAGAGAATCAAGAGAGCAAGATAATCTATTAATTTCCTAATTCATCACACACACATTAGGGCTGCGTATGTGAATTCTACTTAAAGAATAACCTAACGCCTTGCGCTAATTAAGTTCAATTCCTAGGAGCATTAAGTTTCAGAAATAGGCTAATCAATGCAATTGTAATACATTGCGCAAACAATTCGGACAAAGGTCAATTTCTACATATGACTACAAGGATGTATCACTACAAACTAGAATCATATCATGCTACTCGTATTCAAGGTTATCGCTTGATGAAAAACCCTAAAATAGCTATAGATATGGATGTGAGTTCAATCAATTCTAGACTTAACTAAACAAACATTCAATCATGTTGCAATACATCAATCATGCAATTATTATAACCCGTAGAAATCAAACGATAATATTGAGAGAAAACTAATTCATAAAAATCATAACTTGGTTGCAAAATCCAACTACATCTTCAACCAATAATAAAACTCTAGCTCATATTCATGGAGTTCATAACAAGAAGAAAGAGAAAAGACTTCATGGTTCTAAACCCTAGAAAACAAAGCAGAGGCCAAAAGAATAATAAAAAGATCTATGATATTAGATAAAAGTCCTCTCTTTATATGTTTCTCTATTTCCATAAAGGATACTCCTTCCAATATTAGGTCTTCTCAAAATCCATCTCCAAGTGGTCCACCAAGCCCATGTGTGAGAAAAACCCATGTGAAAACTCTGCCCAAAAACGGTCGGATTGAAAATCGGGATTGTGGCTATTTCGGAAAATCGGTCACCTAAAACTATTTCTCCGGGTGAGTCAAACGGGTCAAGACTGAGTCGGTTAGATGGAGTCAGGTTCTGCCTTGGTTGATTGACCTTACTAATCTTGGCTCAAGCCATTGCACTAGCCTAAGCTTGTGCAGCACCATCATTGTGCATCACCATCCATGATGGCCCTGCCAGTTCTGTGAATCTTCTCTCATCTTGATTCAAACAACACAAAGCTCATTCCCTGCATTAATGCCCTCAGTTCCATTCCTTGCTTGAGAGTGCACAGTTCCACCAGCAAAAACTCCACACTGTCATGACCAGCACCAACTCCCATTGCAACTTTCGGATCATCTCTGCCGACTAACAGCATCGACTCAGTCTTCTCGTGCACCACCATCAAATTCAGTTTAAAACCCATAAGCACATAAGCTACACACCACCAATCTTAGCCTATAACTCCAGTCTTTGCAATACATTCTCATTTGCAAACTCTCTTCCATTTCAGTTCATGTCTCATCCATTCCTTGATCTTCACAAACCTTGCCAACACATCCCTACGCAGCCGCACTCATCACAGCTCCTCTTTCGGTCCATCACCATCTTCACTTCAACCAACATCATCACCACCTCAGTTCTGCACAACACCAACTTCAGTTGTGAGCCAGCTCTCAGCTCCATTGGTCATCCGCACCCGCATTACATCTCGGCAATTTCAAGTCCTCCTCAGACCGCAAAACTCACCGCACACCATATCCATATGCTCGATCCACCGCAATGCAGCCTTCCTCGCTCACAAACTCTTGACCTCAAATCAGCCAAGTGAACCCATACACTCATGACAAGCAACACAATCATATCTTCTTCTTGATCGCAAATGTAAAGTGCACTTCACACACACAACTCCAAATCCGACCTAACCGACATCATTCATCAATTTCTAACATTCTCTCGCAATACCAACACATGCAGTTTCACAAAGATCGACTAACTCCATTTGCTAAATCTCACCAGCAGAAGACGATGCCGGACCTTCATAATCCATTATATTATTGCCTGGAACTCCTATGCATTCCCCGAATTGTAACCACAGAGCCAACATCTCCAACCCATTCATCCTCAGCTCCAGATGCTCCATTCTCTGCCATGATCACTACTTTCATTTCCGCAAACACTCCACAGAACACAGTACCACCATCTTGCCAGCAACCACCAGCTCAGGCCAAATTCACAGCAGCCAACACCCTAGCCTACCATTCATCAATCAACACATTAGCAGTTCCCATCTGAGCTACACCAGCATCTCAACCAATTTCTCCATTTTCCGGATTGAGTTCAACCACTATCTCAAAAATCAATTCCCTGTAATTTCAATCACACAACCAATTTCATCCGACCATCCCACCAACAACACTACAGACTACTTATGTAACATCCCAATCACAGCTTCCACCATCTTCTGCTTCCTTGAATCAAGTACTGCCAAGCCCTGAATTCTTGACTTCGACCACAGACCCATGACAATTAATAGATTCACATCGAACCCATCCTCTATTCCTTCTCAATTCTCATCAAGGCTATCTTCCAGCAGCATCCTCAGCATCGGATTCATGTTCTTCTTTCTCGATCTGGATTTCAGGTGGAAACCCTAACTCCTTCTCTCACAAAAACATCTCCATCAAATCGCCCAGGACCATATTCAAGTCGATTTACACTCAACATCCATTCAATCACTTCCGTTTTCCTCCCTTGAATCTCTGGTTCTTTCTCTCGATTCACTCTTGAACTCCAGACACAGTTCCAGTGCCTCCGTTTCTTTCTATCTCACTTTCCTCTCAGGTGACGAAAATGATTTGGGTTAGTGTAAGAATGATCCAGTAGATACGGCCACCTTGGTGAAACGGATAAGGGGTACCCAGCTGGCAGCCCCTTAACATTTGCTGGCTGTCATTTAATACTTCTCCAAAAGAGAGTTGTCCCTTAACCTTGGGTTAGCTCCATATATCACTTGCCTGTGAGATGACAATTTCGCCCTTTTTCTCAAATTGGGTAATTTCTCATTCTTTTCCCCCATGCGACTCCAGCGTGCCTAATAACTCAAAAACACGCATAAAGTACATAATTCACAAGAAAAATAGCAAAGAAAGCATAAACTCTAGATAGTAAATACGGTGTATTCTACACCTATCAGATTCCCCCGCACTTAGACTTTGCTAGTCCTCGAGCAAATCAAACAAAACAAAACTTATTCCAAAGGATACATACAACTCCGTGTCGTCGAGGCTACGGTCACTTTTAGCATAAATAACAAGCCTTTAAACCCCTAGGTGTCCCTAGTGGACGAGTTATAGTCTCGTGAGGGTTTACTAGAGATATACCCACAAAACCTATTTTTCCAACTTAATAGTTCTCCGTAATGATAGCATCCAAACGCTAAGAAGACATAGAGATTCTGCACACTAGTCATAAGAAGTTAGACACATAAATGAACACAATCTCATTCTTAAAAGGTGAGAGAGAAATAACCATCCCTTCTCGACTAAAATTCGGGTTCGGAGTGATCAAAAGTCTCGACTCTGCCTCACAAGAAAGGGTTTTATGAAATTGCTCTCAATAATAAATAGCTCTTTATGGGTCACACATGCGTCCAGGTTGGAATGAAGAGAGAATCCTGCGACACGTTGAATGGTAGGAAGGCATAACCCTCCGAAATATTTTGAAAACCCACATCTTTTATATATTTTGAAAACCCATTTTTCTGACGATCTCTTCGAAAGGAAATCAACCATTTAACGAAGGTGGGAATATGCTTACTTACCTCGTATCCGTTCGGCGTGCAAATGCTAGCACCACTCTCACAAAGATCCATAGAAACGTCTTTGGTCTTCTATCGGTGTCTTCATCTTCGTCTTCGGTCTTCAACCCTTGATGATAACTCTTGAACTTCGTAGAATCTCGACAATATGATTCTTTCCTCAAATTCCTTGTTGCTTGAAACTTCATTATAGATATTCCTTCTTTCCATAGGCTTTATTGAAAGAATACAAAACTAAAAACAAACTATACAAATAAATTTTTTTTTTTTTTTTTTTAATAAGAATTAAAACAAAAACAAAAATAAAACAAAATAAAATAAAAAAAAACCTAAACATTTTCTCTTGTTTTTTTTTTTTTTTTTTTTTTTTTTTTTTTTTTTTTTAACAAGAGAAAAATGAATAAAAATAAAAATGCAAGTACAAAGGCCATGGTATATGTATTGTACCGCTTGATTCTTCACAACTTGTATGTCTCGATATCATAAACTTCTCGAACTCTCATCTTGATAATTTTCACTCTTTTTTTTGTATTGTTGCTTGTAAACCTCAAACGTCTTCAACTTTCCTTGTAAATTTGTGATGCTCCTCTTGTTGATGATGATGGTGTTTCTATGGACCTGTTGGTGTAGAGAGAGATAAGGTGGATGGTGCTAACTGCGAACAAGATTACAAGTGGTATGTAAGTTAGCAATTCGATGTCACCAACATGGTTGATATAAATAGCACTCAAGAGATCAAAATAGTGCTTCTATGGTGGGAGGTTGGGCAGCTCACCATTCTGCCCGGAATTTATGTACGGTGACACACACTCTAAAAGCACAAATTTAGACAGGTACAAAGAATTGAAGGTTGGTGCCTCACATTATGTAACATGGGTAGTCTCCACTATAGGGGATCACTACTCTAATACCGAATTCAGTCTGCACCTTATTTGCCACTGGCATGGTTAAATCCAACTTTAACTCTCATATAATTAAGAAACCCGATCATGTTCTCCGTATCATCTCTAAGTTCGACCACTATTATGAGATTCTCGATGTAATCTTAGCGATATGTATACTATGTGACCCTAAACTAACCACAAGTTGGAGTTTTTTATTCACTATTTACAAAAAAGTTGAAAATTTTGACTCAAAAAGGCTAAAAACTCTATATGCAAAAGACTCCCTGATAGGTGTAAATACACCGTATTTACTATCTAGTAGTTACGCTTTCTTTGCTATTTTTCTTGTGAATTATGTACTTTACGTGTGTTTTTGAGTTATTAGGTACTCTGGAGTCGCGCGGGGGAAAAGATGGAGAAATCAATCAATTGGAGTAAAAAGGGCAAAATTGTCATTTCATGGCAATCACTACTGGGAGCTGAGCCAAGGTTAAGGGGCAACTCTAGCAGGAGGATTATTAATGCAGCCAGCTGTGGTTAAGGGGTGACCACATGTTATGGGGCATCCACCGGGGTATCCCTTATCTGATACAAAGGGGTGTCATTATCCAGCATACCCCTACCCTAAATCGAGAGCCTTATTCTCTCATTCATTTCTTCACCTGAAATGAGAGGCACTGCTACCTTAAATCGAGAGTGAGAGTTCGAGCAAGTTGGATGCTTACAAAAGTTGGAGAATCAAAGGGAAGAAATCGATTGAATTAGGGTTTTGAGCTGCTGAGATCGAGAAGGATGATTATGAGGTAATGGCAGTGGTGGTGTTGAATCTGTGATGCTGAGAAACGTAATGGCAGGGGAGAATGGTTATGACCTGCAGATGCATGAATGAAGGATTTAGATGGATACGTTCAGGGTTGAGCTGAATTGGATTAAATGAATGTGTAGGATAGAATGTAGCAGAGAAGTCATCTCCTTCACCACCAGAAAATGCACAAAATGTGCTTGCGTACTGCCCGAATCGAGAAGATGAAGCTGCTGCCATGGCTCGACTGTTGAAAGATGAATTGAAGATCTGAGCAGGTGGTCTTCTGAGAAGAATGGCTCAAGGTCAGGGGTTGTCGAAATGGCAGAGAGAAGATGGGTTACAGGCCATGATGTTGTAACTGGTGGTGCCGTTGATATACAATGTTCAAAGCCGAGAAGGGTGATGTCACCGTGATCGATTGGGATGGATTTAAACTGCATAGCTGAGAAGATATTAAAAGAAGCTGAAGCTGCAATGATTTGGGTGAATTTGTGCCGCAAAATCAAACTAAGTGAGCTGTTGTTGATAGTTGGAGGAAGCAGCTGGGAAGGTTTGTAAGAGAATGGAGAAGCTACAGCTGCAGGAATTACAAGTGTAGCGGTTGCAGGAGATGACAAGCAATGCAACGAGAAGTACACGGAACTGGGGTCATGAACTGATAGCAGCAAGGAGTCATGGTTCAAGGGTTGCAGGAACTGAATATTGCAGGTGGAGGTTTGCTTTGCTAATGTTTTGAACAAAGAATAAATAGATGTCTAGGATTGCAAAGTGAGGAACTGGTGGAGTCGCTAATCGAATAGCGAGAATGACAAGCTAAGTTGGTTGCTTGTGATGCCGCCAAGAACTGGCCGATGGTGGTGCTTAAATTCAAGGGTTCTCGTGGAATTCATAGCCGAACCGAAGGTTAAGTCACTGCAGTGAGCTGAAATAGCAGGGAAGTGTGGAATAAGATGGGACTGTGTTGGAGCTCAAATTACAGGGATGTGTATGCTGGTGGTAAGCTGAACTGGGAATTACAGGTGCCATGCTGCAAGGGCTAAGTGCAAGGATCAAGGAGATGGTGGTTGTGATGGCTTTGAAAAGTTGCGGCTCGGTGGAAACACAAGGTTGTGTTGGGAGGCAAATGCTATGCTTATAAGCCAAGAAAAAACAAGAAGAGCATTGAGCGATTCTGTGGGTCTCTTGATTCGAACAAGAGGAAGCTCAGACATAAAGCAATTGGCAGTAAACAAGGTTGGCCGGAGTTGGGAGATGGTGCTGGTTATGAAGTGATGATAATTCGATAGCAAAGATGAAAGTTAAATCGTTGGGTGAGCTGTCCACTTGGTGGTGAATTTCCGAGATAATTCAAGGAACATAGGTTCTGGTGGTCGATCGGTGTGTATTTACCGGTGCTAAAAACAACCATGAAGATGCAAGGATACGAGTTTGTTATTGTTGATTGGCAGGTGACGGTGGCCTGGGCTTGAGAAGAACAAATAATCGGAGCTGCTGGCAACGTCACTTGATTGCCGTGGTCGGAAAATGAGTCGAATCTGCAGGTGGTTCTGGCAAGGAAGAGAAAGGGGTCTGTTGATTGAGTATTAGGAGCTATTCAATGGGTGTTTGATCGAGGCAGAATATGGAAAGTGAAAATGTAGTCAGGTCAACTGGTGTTGTTCGCAGGAAGTGAAGCTTTGGTCACTGAAGTCACGGAATAGAATGGAGGCTAGAAGAGCTTGGACGTGGCCTGGATTTGGAATCTAGTGATGATGCTTCCAGGGTTGGATGAGGTTTGTGAGCTTGTATGAAGGCAGAGGAACTGTGGTGCTGCTGTGATGCAACTCAGATTTGGAGTCAAGAAGGGAATTACAGATTGGTGGTATCGTGCTAAGACTCAGATGAAGATGGTGCTGGCTAGTTGTGCAGGCTCCAACGAGAATATTACGAGGGGCATTGCAGAGTTGTATTGCGGGAAACAGAAATGGCCCTAAATTTGGCCAAGAGAACAACCAGAAACAGATGAGACTCTGCTGGTTTTTCTTCATAGTGAGTCGACCCAGTGATCCCCGATCCAACTCACCTGTCCGACCCGATTCAGATGAACTTGGACTTGGGCTTGACTCTTTTGGGCTATTGCTAAACCGATCGGAAAAAGGCAGGGAAGAATATAAAACAGCCGAGACCTCTCTTTTTAGGGGGGATCTTTTACCGAATCTTTTGATCATCTATCTATTATTCTTTTTGGCCTCTACTTTGTTCTAGGGTTTAGAAACATGAAACTTCTCTTTCTTCTTGTTATGAACTCCATGAATATGAGCTAGAGTTTTTATTATTGGTTATGGAATAAGTTGGATTTCCAAATATGGGTTTTAATTCAATAAATTAGTTTTCTCTCATATTATCGTTTATGATTCACTATGAATATTGTTACATGATTTGAATGCTTGTTAGTCGAGTCGCGAATCGATTGAGTTTGCTTTCATCTTTATTGCTAGATTAGGGTTATTATACGCAAAAGTGATAATTCCGGATTGCAAGTAGCATAAATATGATTATAGTTTGTAGTGATATATTCTTATGATCATATGTGAACCATAACCTTTGTTAAATCGGATTAGTGCGCTTTCCACGTTCGATTGCTTTGATTGGCCTGATTTCATAGAACCTAATGCATCTAGGGAATTAAACTTGATTAGTGCTTTTACACGTTAGGTTGTTCTTTTAGATAGAATTCATATTCGCATCTTTTAATGTGTTTGTTGATGACATGAGGAGGTTTGCGGGATATTCTTGCGATCAAGGTATTCTAGGGTCTTTGATAAAAGTTGAGATTAAAATATCAATTCTAGTTATTGTGGTGAAACCATGTTTATGAATGAAAACGAAATCCATGACCAATATCTTCTTATCCTTGATTTGCGTGTGTACTTTTATTTGTTTTGCTTTTATTTATTTCCGTTTAAATCAGAAAATCCTCGGTATTTTATTTAGGAAACCATAACAATTTGACAACCTAGACCTCTCTGTGGGATCGATCCTTTCTTGCCCTTGCTATATTTATATTTTGAGTAGTAAGAAAGTGTAATTATATTTGTGTCGGCTGACCGGTCAAATTTTGGCGCCGTTGCCGGGGAGGCAGCGGTTGTCAATTGTTTTTGGTTTCTTATTTTTGTTTTTAGTTTTTGTTTTACTTTTTCTTATTTTCTGGTTTTTAACCTTGGTTTGAGAATCTTATTTCAGGTGCTTATTTCTATGGAAGGAGCATATTGGAACAATGGATACGGTTTTCAACAACCTCAACAATACGACAACTACCAATTCCATGGGTATAATCAAAACCAATTCATTGGTTATGACCAATATTCCATGGAACCTTATGGTTTTCCTCAACAACCTTATGGCGGGTACGTGTGTGAACAACCACAAGGATGGGAGGATTCTTATGCTCGTGAACAAAAATTCTCTAACTTTATAGACAAAGTTTCCACCTTTTTACAAGAGGAATTTCAAAAAGCTAAAGAGACTACAAACGAGCAACTCCAAGAACTTCGTGAAGGTTTTGCTAGCTTGCGAAGAGGCATTGATTAATTGTTGGGAGATATATATATTTAAAAACATAGTTTTGTAATATTATATCAAACTTAGAGAAATAGTGTGGTGGTATAATTTTGGGCTCCCACACTATAGACTTGGGTTCAAGTCTCACCCCATGCATTTGAATAGGTATATTTATATATCTATAATATTTATTAAAAATCCTGGAGAGCGGGGCCTTGGGGTCTTGGGAGGTCCGGTGATTCGAAACCGATTTTTTGCGTGTTTTAACTCTTGATTTCCAAAACGGTTTTTGTACTTAATATTCTCTAATTAACTCTATTAATTTTTGGTAATTATATTGTTACCGTTTTCGATCACATTATGGAGGATTTTCAGTGAGCACTAATTACGAATTTATATTCATTAAAACCGTATTGATTTCTTTTTGAGTTATAAAAGAACAGTTTCTGGAGAAGATGAAATACAGTTGTTTTTCATCTATTTTTGAGTACTGAGCAAGTGAAGAAAGAGTAGTTGTTGGTTCGATTTCTCATAGTGCAGAGAAATTGAATAAGAGAGTTATCAGCTGTTTTATCCCATAGGTGTTCGACAATTTTTTGACTGCTAGCACAATCAAGAGGCAGAGTCGCGAAATACCTTAAAGATAGCGACCTAGTCCGCGACTCATCTGTTTGAGATCCGATTTCATTATTTCTTCATTGTTTCCAACAATTTTAAGGTATTTGATTTTGCTATGGAGGTTGAAAGGAAGCGCGTTGATGATACCAACAAGCCATTCAAATTTGAAGGGTCGCATTTCGTAAGATGGAAGCTCGAAGATGTTCTTTTATCTCAAACTCATGAAGCTGCATATGATTGTGTCGAGTGTTCATCCTGGAACCATGGAACCTCGCCGTTGGATAAAACTTCTACTGGCGATAAGACTGTTGGTTGATGTTGATGATGGTGTCTGCCTCATCGATCCATCTCCTTCCGATGGTGCCAAAGATGTTGTTTCTCAAACTCGCTGAGGAGAAACAAAAGGCCATTGACAAATGGATCGATGACGACTTTGATTGCAAAAACTACATTCTTAACGCATTATCTGATGATTTATATGAGTATTATTCAACTTTTGAAACTGCTAAAGATGTGTGGGATGCATTACGAAAAATACGACATGAGGAAGCTGGCTCAAAGAAGTATGCTGTGAGCCGGTATTTGAGATACCAAATGGTGGATGATAGGTCAGTTGTTGCACAGGCTCATGAACTTCAAAAAATTTACCACGAAATTGTGGCCGAAGGTATGAAAGCTGATGAACAATTTCAAGTTTCTGTAATGATTGACAAGTTACCACCTAGTCGGAAAGATTTTCGTAATACTTTGCGTCACAAGACTAAAGAATTTTCTCTTGAAAGTTTGATTGTTAAGCTCAGGGTTGAGGAAGAAGCTCGGAAACAAGATAAGAAGGAAGAGATTCTCATTGTTTCTAACAATAAGACTCATCCAAGTTTGAAACCTAAGAAAAGGGATATGAAACCTAACCCGAACCAAAAGAAAGGAGGAAGGCCTAATCAAAACAAGAACCAACACCCATCGAAAAATGGACAGAATTCCAATTCTGAGTTTCTTTGTTATACCTGTGGCAAACCAAACCACATGGCTAGGAATTGCAGGTTTAACAAGGAAAAGAATAACGCACAAGCTAATGATGTGGGTGACGTTATAATTGCCATGGTCTCTGATCCAGAGTTCTTCATGGTTGGTGGATCCGATGGGTGGTGGATAGACAGGTGCTTCGCGTCATTGTTGTTTTGATAGGTCCATGTTTAAGACTTATCTTTGAAACAAAGGATAAGAAAGTTTTGTTGGGAGACTCTCACAAAGACCGTGGTGAAAGGTTCTGTACATGAGAGAGTTGAAGTTTACTTCGGGAAGACACTTATGCTGAAAGATGTCCTTCACACTCCAAAAATGAGAAAGAACCTTGTTTCCGGCTATCTTCTCAACAAGGCTGGGTTGTATCAAACTATTGGGTCTGATGTTTACACTATAACTAAGAATAAGAATTTTGTAGGAAAGGGTTATGCTAACGATGGAATGTTTAAGCTTAATGTTGATGCTATGAATAAAATTGATTCTTCTCGCTTATATGGTTTGCAATTTTAATGTTTGGCATGGTAGGCTTTGTCATGTGGGTAAAAAGTTAGTAAATAACATGAGCAAGTTAGGTGTCCTTCCCTAATTTTACAAAATGAATTTGAAAAATGTGAATACTGCAGTCAAGCAAAAATAACTAAGACTTCACATAAATCTGTTGTAAGAGAATCCCAACCACTAGACTTAATACATTCTGATTTGTGTGAATATGAAGGTATCCTA
Source organism: Papaver armeniacum (assembly GCA_023531295.1). Classification (NCBI taxonomy): domain Eukaryota; kingdom Viridiplantae; phylum Streptophyta; class Magnoliopsida; order Ranunculales; family Papaveraceae; genus Papaver; species Papaver armeniacum. The sequence goes on along the minus strand of JAJJWW010001751.1, from coordinate 361,215 downwards.
ACTAGAAATGGGAAGAGATATATAATAACGTTTATTGATGATTGTTCTAATTATACGTATGTTTATTTGCTGAGCCATAAGAATGAAGCTATTGAAAAGTTTAAAATTTTTATTGCCAAATTGAAAATCAATTTGGTAGAAAAATTAAGAGGTTTCGTAGTGATAGAGGCAATCGAATATGATTCTGCTCCTTTATCGAAATTTATCAAACTAATGGCATAATACATGAAAGAACTGCTCCATATAATCCTCAAATGAATGGAAAAGCTGAAAGAAAGAATCGTACACCAATCGAACTTATCATGTGCTTGTTTGCTTAGTTAAGTGCCGCTTCTCATTGGTGGGGTGAATGTTTGTTGATCGTTTGCCATGTTTTGAATCGCATTCCCAATAATAAAACCATGATATCTCCTTATGAACTTTGGAGAAATAGAAAACCTAATGTATCTTATTTTAGAGTTTGGGGCTGTTTGGCTTTTGTTAGGAAACCCGATCCTAAAAGACATAAGTTAGAAAGTAGAGCTTATGAATGTGTTTTTATTGGTTATGCTCAAAACAAGTAAAGCTTATAGGTTCTTTGATATTAATAATAAGGTTATTAATGAATCTGTTGATGTTGACTTCTTTGAAGATAGATTTCCTTTTAAATCTAGAATTAGTGGGGGTAATACACCTAGCACTTTACCTAGTGTTGATTCTGAGTCTAGATTAGAAGAACCTAGAAGTGAAGAAACTAGATCACTGAATTTGAACCTAGATGCGAGAAAAGAGCTAGGACTGAGACAAAAGATAAAAATCCCGATTTTGAATTTTACGCTATAGAAGAAGAACCTTCTAATTTACAAGAGGCGTTGAGTTCTGCAGAGTCTAGTTTCCGCAAGAAGTCAGTAGATAATGAATGGGATTCTCACATGTCTAATGGAACTTGGAGTTATGTAGATTTACCTCCTGGTTGTAAGCCAATAGGTTGTAAATGGGTCTTGAAAAGGAAACTCAAACCCGATGGAACAATAGATAAGCATAAGGCTAGACCTGGTTGCCAAAGGTTATAGGCAAAGAGAGAACGTAGACTTTTTTGATACTTATTCTCCGTTACTAGATTAACATCTATACGTGTTTTGATTGTCTTTGTTACTGCTACTCATAATCTTGTTATTCATCAAATGGATGTTAAAACTTCTTTTTTTGAATGGTGAACTAGAAGAGGAAATTTACATGGAACAACCTGAAGGTTTTGTAATTCCTGGACAAGAACATAAAGTATGTAAGCTAGAAAAATATCTTTATGGTTTGAAACAAGCACCTAAACAATGGCATGAGAAATTTGATAATTTAATGATTTCAAGTAACTTCAGAATAAATGAGGGTGACAAATGCATCTACTATAAATCTGAGAATGATGTATGTGTGATTGTTTGCTTGTATGTGGATGATTTGCTAATATGTGGTTCCAGTTTATCTGTTGTCAATGAAACTGTAGTTGCGGGATTTCCCACACTACACCCCTCACTATATTTTGTAGATCTAAATCTTATTAATTATCTAAATTCCAAATATAAGTGCTAGAAATTTAAATAGACACATAAGATTTTTTACGTGGTTCGATCAATGTGATCTACATCCACGATTCTCCACTATGATTGTTGAGGTTACACAAGAATTACATTTACAATCTCCATTAATGGATAATTTTTAGAGCTCTAGATCTAGTTTTAGGTGAAGAAGATGATAAAGAAAATAAAGTCTCTCTCCAAAAATATCTCTCTCCAAAATTATTCTTCCCCCTTTCTCTCTCCTGCTCTCCTCTTTATATAGTGTTTACATAGTGGATGACAGCTCACATACAGCTCATACTCTCGAGAGCTCTTTAATGATTTCGCAGGCTCTCGCTACCTCCTCTCGAGACACTCTCGCGAGTCTTGCTACCTTCTCTCGAGACACTCTCGCGAGTCTTGCTACCTTCTCTCGAGACACTCTCGCGAGTCTTGCTACCTTCTCTCGAGACATTCTCGCGAGCCCTGCTACATTCTCGCGAGTTATGGAAAATAATGAATCTTGCAAACTCTTCTCGCGAGTTAAGGAAATAATTGAATCTCGCACGCTAAGAAAATATGTTGTGCGATATTTGAATCCTACATCTTGCCTCTTTTTCCTTGAATATTGCTTGAAGAGCGATCTTTAAGGAAAATCTGTTGTTGTAGTAATCTTTGATCTTTGTTGATGAAGGAACGAGCGGGAAGAATACTGGACTTGAAAAGTACGTACTTGCCTCTATTCTTTTGCGATAAGTTCGAAGCTTTGCGAAATAAATAAGAAGTATCATCTCTTGAAGTATGCTAAGTATGAAGTATCCTTGAAGAAGTATATGAAGTACTTAATCCTAAAATATATATAAGAAGTATGAAGCATCCTTTGAGAAGTATAAGAAGTACTCAATCCTCTAAATGTAAGAAGTATTGCGAATCCATCATGCGAAACTCTCGCTCCATGTTCTTTGCCTCATGCTATGCTGTAATGCAAATAAAAATTTAGATTAGTATTCAACATTTCTTTTATCAAAAATTTTTATTTAATTGCTAATTCAAATCATTTTTCTTTGTTTTGATTTCCTTTGTATAACTTGTTTCGTCTCAAACGATAAACATCTTTCATGGAAATGATCCTAATAGGTACCCCTTATATGACGACTTTAGGTACATTGCCTCTTGCGAAATCATAAGGTAAATTCGCGAACTAGGGTGTACGCCATAAAGGTTTGCCCGCTACTACTCTCCATGTTGGATATCATTCTCATTTGAAACAAATCAAATATTTAAGGGAAATATATAAATTGATCTTTGCGAGATATTGTTCTCGGTTTCTCTTGTAATTATGCAATCTTTGTAGTTCTGAAATCTTTTGTAATTCTGCGCGATTGTATCGCGTTTGTAAATCAAATCAAAAATCTTTTATTTTTTGTAAGTAAAATGTTTAAGGAAAGTGGTACTTAGCTTTTGTGGTTTGTTGTTGTCAATCTCGCAAAAAAAAGAAATGTGAGAAGTGAGACTTGAACCCTTGACCTCGCCTCTTGCATATTCTCGCACCATACCAATCAAGTTTCTAACCTTTCTCGCGAAATTCATTCGCGAGATAATCATCAACTTTCTTCTTTGCGAGATAAGCAAAGTCTCAAGGCGAAATTTCGCATAACAAAAATAAGTGTCATGCGAGCAAGAATTGATCCCGGCGACCTTCGCTCACATTCATGCCTCCCGACCAACTCAGCTAGCCATGCCTCTCAAGCGAAATGTTTCTCATGAGATAATCACTTACTTTCTTCTTGCGAGATATTGTTGCGAAAAATCCATGTGAAAAATATACGTTCGCTGAGACTTGAACTCGCGACCATGAACTCATTAACTCGCAGTGACCAACTCAATTACTCTTGCTTGAGATAACGAAACAACCTTGTGAGATTATAAATTTTTTTCCCTTTTGCGAAGCCAAAAATTCTTTGCGGAGGGAGGTTCGAACCCGAGACCTCTCGGTTTATACTCTTCGCCAGTGACCAATTGTGCTAGTCTGCTGCTTGTGAAAGAAACACACAATACTATAACTTTATTCACTTCTTCGCTCTCGGAAGTTTAAAAAATATGTAAAAGGTGGGATTCGAACTCGCAACCCCAAGCTTGTTCTCTTCGCAAACGACCATCTGGGCTACTTGTTGCTTGCGAAGGAAACACACAATGCTATAGCTTTATTCCATTTTTTCCCCTCTTGAAAGTTCAAAAATATTTGAAAAAATATGACTGTGGCGAGATTTGATCTTGCGACATCAAGCCTCTTCGCTCCAACTCAAACCATCTGTGCGAGCTCCTATTTGTGATAAAATTCACAGCGTTTTGTTCTTATCCTTTTCTTCATTCTTCCTTTATTTCCTTCAACAATTTTCCTTTTCTTTTTCTCCTGAATATGAAATCTTCCATTAAAAAATTAGCTTTCTTCCTTGAATTTCATCACATCAACCTATTTTTTTCTCTTCCTCTTTTCATGTCCTTGAATTGTTGACGGTGTTTTCTCCCTGAAAGTGTGATTTCTTCCATAAAACTTCCATTTTTGAACCTAAATTTTATAGATCTAAATAAAAAGTATGAACAATAATTACTTTTCATGGAAATTTCTCTTAAAGTTTATAGATCCAATTGAATTCACCACCAACAAGAGTCGTTTTTCTAAACTTTCTTGAACCAACAAGATTAGGTCCCTCGTTTCTAGCGATATGTAGTTGCAGGATTTCCCACACTACACCCCTCACTATATTTTGTAGATCTAAATCTTATTAATTATCTAAATTCCAAATATAAGTGCTAGAAATTTAAATAGACACATAAGATTTTTTACGTGGTTCGATCAATGTGATCTACATCCACGATTCTCCACTATGATTGTTGAGGTTACACAAGAATTACATTTACAATCTCCATTAATGGATAATTTGTAGAGCTCTAGATCTAGTTTTAGGTGAAGAAGATGATAAAGAAAATAAAGTCTCTCTCCAAAAATATCTCTCCAAAATTATTCTTCCCCTTTCTCTCTCCTCGCTCTCCTCTTTATATAGTGTTTACATAGTGGATGACAGCTCACATACAGCTCATACTCTCGAGAGCTCTTTAATGATTTCGCAGGCTCTCGCTACCTCCTCTCGAGACACTCTCGCGAGTCTTGCTACCTTCTTTCGAGACACTCTCGCGAGTCTTGCTACCTTCTCTCGAGACACTCTCGCGAGTCTTGCTACCTTCTCTCGAGACATTCTCGAGGAGCCCTGCTACATTCTCGCGAGTTATGGAAAATAATGAATCTTGCAAACTCTTCTCGCGAGTTAAGGAAATAATTGAATCTCGCACGCTAAGAAAATATGTTGTGCGATATTTGAATCCTACAGAAACTAAAAGCATGCTTAGTTCGAATTTTGACATGAAAGATTTGGGTGAAGCTAGTGTAATCTTGGGAATCAAAATAACTAGAACTAATAGTGGTATTTGTTTGGATCAATCTCACTACATTGAAAAAATCCTAAAGAAGTATGAATATTTTGATTATAAACCCGTTTGTACTCCTTTTGATCCTACTCAGAAATTGTTAAGGAACACTGAGAAAGTGTTAGACAATCTGAATATGCTAGTATAATAGGCGATGCACAAATACAGCTGATTGTACTAGACCAGACATTGCGTATGCAAGGGGAGTTCTGCAGGTTTACCGGAATCCTAGTTTGAAACACTGGGATGCTTGTTGAGAGGGTTATGCGGTATCTAAAAAGAACCACAAACCTAGGATTACACTATCAAAGGTATCCCGCGGTCCTTGAAGGATTTAGCGATGCTAATTGGAATATTCTTTCGTATGATTCCAAGTCCACCAAATGGATATGTTTTTACTATTCTCACGGGGCGCCGTATCTTGAGATCAAAGAAACAGACAATTATAGCCCAATCTACGATGGAGGCCGAATTGATAGCATAGAGAAGCACTAGTGAAGAGGCGAGGATGGCTGAAATGTCATTGTCGACATTCCAAAGATGGGAAAACCAATACCGGCCACTTTGATCTATTGCGATAGTACCGCGGCTATCGGAGTAGTAGATAATTGTTATAATAACAATAAGAATCGACATATACGTCGAAAGCACGACACGATTAGAGAATTTCTCACAACCGGTGTTGTAAGAATAGATCATGTAAGATTCAAGGAAATATAGCTGACACTTTGACGAAAGGGTTAGCTAGAGAAAAGGTATGGAAATTTTCTAGAAGTATGGGACTTAGGCCTGTGAGAATTTGAGTCATTTGTAATGGATACCCAACCTAGATAGGTTCAAAGGGACTAGACGAAGTTACAAATGATATGATAGAGTCATGCACTCCCATAGCATGATATCCTGACGTGGGAAACAGGTTGAGTATTTAACTCTTAATGATTCTATAGCTCTTAAGTTAGAGTGGGATACACAGGAGTATTCTTGATAGACTCACCTATACGAATGTGAAGGTATGGTCGCTTTCTATGAGAAATTGGGCATTTCTCTAGATCATTTGTTAAAAAAGGGATAAGCACATGGCCTTAATGTGCGAACTTAAGGACTTTACTCTAGAAATAGTTGTGTGTGCTAAATAATCTAATATTAGTTAGAGTTCAAGACGCAAGTCACTCTAGTCACCTGGTACTTAGAAAATTTAACACTATGCGAGAGGTTCAAGTCGAAAGGCACCTTTGCAGATGCACAACTATACAACACTTGCTCAATGTTTTTAAAATATAAGTGGGGGATTGTTGGGAGATATATATATTTAAAAACATAGTTTTGTAATATTATATCAAACTTAGAGAAATAGTGTGGTGGTATAATTTTGGGCTCCCACACTATAGACTTGGGTTCAAGTCTCACCCCATGCATTTGAATAGGTATATTTATATATCTATAATATTTATTAAAAATCCGGGAGAGCGGGGCCTTGGGGGTCTTGGGAGGTCTGGTGATTCAGAAACTGATTTTTTGCAGGTTTTAACTCTTGATTTCCAAAACGGTTTTTGTACTTAATATTCTCTAATTAACTCTATTAATTTTTGGTAATTATATTGTTACTGTTTTTCGATCGTTATTGAGGATTTTCAGTGAGCACTAAATACGAATTTATATTCATTAAAACCGTATTGATTTCTTTTTGAGTTATAAAAGAACAGTTTCTGGAGAAGATGAAAAACAATTGTTTTTCATCTATTTTTGAGTACTGAGCAAGTGAAGAAAGAGTAGTTGTTGGTTCGATTTCTCATAGTGCAGAGAAATCGAATAAGAGAGTTATCAGCTGTTTTATCCCATAGGTGTTCGACAATTTTTTGACTGCTAGCACAATCAAGAGGCAGAGTCGCGAAATACCTTAAAGATAGCGACCTAGTCCGCGACTCAGCTGTTTGAGATCCGATTTCATTATTTCTTCATTGTTTCCAACATTAATACAAGGAAGATATGGATAATTCGAATGTGCATATGGTTTGTGATGAATATTTGATTGATGCTAATGTTGAAAAAGGCGAATCCTTGGGCACTTTCGTTGATAATTGTGTAGTTAACTCAACTCTTGATCGTAATAATGATCTTTCACCTATTCAAAAGGATGAGTTCGAGATTAGCAACACTAAATTCAGCGAGGAACAACCTTATGTTGACTATGATAGTGACGGTGATTATGATACATTGCTTGAACCAACTCATGGTGACATCTCCGAGGAGTCTTTTTGGGATCAAGATGAAGATGAAGAGGAATATGTCGACACTTGTGTAGATTACTCGAGCATTGATCTTAATAATGATCAAGAGCCTATTCAGAGGGTGGAGCTTGAGGATGATGCATTTTCGAGTGTTCTAAAAAAGTTTCTTATGATAAAATTTGGATCCGCAAAATAGTATGTGCCTTACAACAAAGAGGAGTATGTTGAGAATGAGACCGTTTTGACCAATATTGTGGAAGACCCAATTGAGCTTGCAAATGATTGTAATGATGATGTTTATGTTGAGACTTTGGTTACGGCAGAAACGGACGAAGAATGGTTGCAAGGTTTGATAGAGGACCATGATATGAACGAGGTGAATAATTCACTTGAGTTTTTCAAGGATGAAGAGGATTCCGTGATACAAGAGATTGTGCAAGGTTTGTCTAACCCATTGCCTATTGTTTCTTCTCCTTTACCTCTTATTGGTTTGAATGTATGTGCTTCGAGAATATTGTTGGATGATTTTGTTTCTCGATTTCCTCCATTAGAGATACTTGATTCTCATACTATGCAGGTTTTGGACCAAGAAACCGTGGTAGTCCCTGATTTCTATATTCTTTATACACTTCCATGTGTGGACAAGAATAAGTGTGGGGGAAACTTTTATCGGTTCATAGCTTCGTTTCTGTTTTATATTACTAATATTTATGCGAAGCTAGTGTTTGAAAACAGGTGCTATGGGTGGATCCCCAACTTTTCCGATTATTGGTGTATGGGGAATGAATCTTACAAGAAGCTAAGTCGGGCCGTCGACTTTAAAACAAGCGCTAAGTGGGAGGCAACCCACCGGTTTTGTATCTCTTATCCTTTTGCATTTTATTTTTGTTTCGTTTATTTATTTTTTACTGTTTTCATATCATATTTGCATCCCTATGTTTAATTTCATTGAGTCCGTAATCTATCTTAGAAGAGAATTATGACGAATACCTTTTCGTCAGAAAATTTCAGACTGCGCGTAGTTCAGTCCAGAGACCATAACTGTCAGACCGTTTATCAAAACACTGTGAAATTTTGACACTATGTAGAAAACACGTAGATGAACAACTTTTGTGAAATGGAGTTTTTCCAAATTCCTTACCAATTTGCACAGTTTTTGCGTTTTATCTGCTGTTACGTCAGAATTCAGAACTTTCGGTTTTACACATTGAGGACAATGTGAAGTTTAAATGTGGGGGAGCATTTATATGTTTGTATAGTTTGTTTTAGTTTGTTTTATGCCTTTAAAAAAAAAAAAAAAAAATCAGAAAAATTTGTGCTTTTTGAACTCCGAAATCTAGAACTTGTGCCTTTAGGATGACACCATTAGTGGATGGAACCATTTTGAATGCAGGAGTTGAGGAACCAATTAACTAAAAGGGAAGAATATAGCTCAGAAATCACAAATTACCATGATAGTTGTTACCATATCTCGGAATATCACCATATCACATTCTATTTTTATTTTTCCATATTTATCTATTGTTCTCTAAGTGCTTTGGTGGGTCACTAAACATCGACGTGTTATTACTGCTAGGATGAAATAGAGTGATTGAGTTACTAGAAAAAGAAAAAAAAATGATGAAAAAATATATATGAAAAAAAAAAAAAAAAAAAGAGACCGACCAATTAGACCAAAACGGAATAAAAATGACACTTGGGAATAGTAGTATGTGTGAAACGTAGTCCCTGTCTCCGTCGCCTAAACAAGCGTGGAATGCAGGATCCAAGGCAAATATCATGTACTTGCTGACAAGAAGCATGCGCTTGGATCCAAAAGATCTAATCATGCCGTCTAAAAAAAGAGAGAAATTGGATCCAGTTTGATCCAATCATATAAAAAAAAAAAAGAGAAGAAATTATTATTGTGTTGAATAAAGTCACTCTTGGTTCCCTTGTATATGCCAATTGATTTGATGTAGCATTCAGGACCAAGTATCTCAATCCAATAGGATTAGGTTCATCTTAGCAATGACCTTCGAGACAGATATGGGAAACATCGAACACTTGTGAATATTCGCCAACATCTACATCTATATCCATCTTCTTAATATTTTCATTGTGATTGTGGTTTGTTAGTTTCCGAGTATTGTGGCTTGTTCGACTATCTAATTAGAGTTTATTTACTAATATATGAATTGAATTTGCAAGGTACCTCCTCCTGTAGTCAATTTGGATTCGTTCATTGATTTGTCACAAATAGACGGAGTTGGAAAAATAGGTTTTGTGGGTATATCTCTAGTAAACCCTCACGAGACTATAACTCGTCCACTAGGGACACCTAGGGGGTTTAAAGGCTTGTTATTTATGCTAAAAGTGACCGTAGCCTCGACGACACGGAGTTGTTATATTTTATTGTTTTGTTTGATTTGCTCGAGGACTAGCAAAGTCTAAGTGTGGGGGAATCTGATAAGTGTAGAATACACCGTATTTACTATCTAGTAGTTACGCTTTCTTTGCTATTTTTCTTGTGAATTATGTACTTTACGTGTGTTTTTGAGTTATTAGGTACTGGAGTCGCTACGGGGAAAAGATGGAGAAATCAATCAATTGGAGTAAAAGGGCAAAATTGTCATTTCATGGCAATCACCACCGGGAGCTGACCCAAGGTTAAGGGGCAACTCTAGCGGGAGGATTATTAATGCAAACCAGCTGTGGTTAAGGGGTGACCACATGTTATGGGGCATCCACTGGGGTATCCCTTATCTGATACAAAGGGGTGTCATTATCCAGCATACCCCTACCCTAAATCGAGAGCCTTATTCTCTCATTCATTTCTTCACCTGAAACGAGAGGCGCTGCTACCCTAAATCGAGAGTGAGAGTTCAGGCAGAGTTGGATGCTCACAGGTTGGAGAATCAGTGGAAGAAATCGATTGAATTAGGGTTTTTGAGTCGCCGAGATCGAGAAGGATGATTATGAGGTAATGGCGGTGGTGGTGTTGAATCGTGATGCTTTGAGAAACGTAATGGCGGGGGGGAGAATGGTTATGACCAAGCAGATGCATGAATGAAGGATTTAGATGGATGTGTTCGGGGTTGAGCGAATTGGATTAAATGAATGTGTAGGATAGAATGTAGCGGAGAGAAGTCATCTCCTTCACCACTTAAAATGCACAAAATGTGCTTGCGCAATGCCCGAATCGAGAAGATGAAGCTTGCTTGCCATGGCTCGATTGTTGAAAGATGAATTGAAGATCTCGAGCGGGTGGTCTTCTCGAGAAGAATGGCTCAAGGTCAGGGGTTGTCGAAATGGCAGAGAGAAGATGGGTTACAGGCCATGATGTTGTAACTGGTGGTGCCGTTGATATACAATGTTCAAAGCTGAGAAGGGTGATGTCACTGTGACTGATTGGGATGGATTTAAACTGGCATAGCTGAGAAGATATTAAAAGAAGTCAAGCTGCAATGATTTGGGTGAATTTGTGCCGCAAAATCAAACTAAGTGAGTCATTGTTGATAGTTGGAGGAAGCAAAATGGGAAGGTTTGTAAGAGAATGGAGAAGCTACAAATTTGTAGGAATTACAAGTGTAGCGGTTGCGGGGAGATGACAAGCAATGGCAACGAGAAGTACACGGAATCGGGGGTCATGAACCGATAGCAACAAGGAGTCATGGTTCAAGGGTTGCAGGAACTGAATGTTGCAGGTGGAGGTTTGCTCTGCTAATGTTTTGAACAAAGAATAAATAGATGTCTAGGATTGCAGTGAGGCACTGGTGGAGTCGCGGCTGAATAGCGAGAATGACAGGCTAAGTTGGTTGCTGTTGTAGTAGCAGGAAATCCCACACTACACCCCTTACTCAATTTTGCTTAATTAATCCATTGAAAGATGTAAGATCAAGAATATTTATTGATTGAGTCCGTGAAATGTTTACACAGGAAAATAGAATTACACTTAGAAATTAAAACACTCTTAAAGTTTCTCTCTCCTAATGACTTGCTTAACAATTCCCAAAAGATCTCTCCCTTGCAATAGATTCACTTAGCCCTTTATATAGGGTAATACATTATGGATGACAGCTAAGCTATCCTTTATTTTCGGAAATGTCTCGTGAAGTGTCGCAAATGCACAAATATTCATTCTCGCGACACTTCTTAGCCCTCGCCAGATTTCATGTCTTCCAATTGTTTTGTTTGTCGTTATTCATCGCGTCGTTTATTCTAGCTTCCTGCGACTCCCTCGCGACACCGTCGTTTATTAATCCCGCGAACCTTGTCCGTTGCGATATTATGATCCTACATCTTGCCTCTTTTTCCTTGAATATTGCTTGAAGAGCGATCTTTTAAGGAAAAATCTGTTGTGGTAGTAATCTTTGATCTTTGTTGATGAAGGAATGAGCGGAAGAATACTGGACTTGAAAAGTACGTACTTGCCTCTATTCTTTTGCGAAGTTCCGAAGCTTCTTTGTAATATATATACGAAGTGTCATTTCTTGCCTCATGAATTACAGAAAATAATCAATTTCGCAATCTCTTCTCGCCTATTAGGAAATATGTTGTATATTTGGATTCTACTAAAGTTCTTTTCGTCGGGTTTCCTTGGATTTAGTAGTGACCGTTTACACGTGTCTATATTTACCTCTTTTACCGGTGCATTTAATGTTATCCGGTCATAACATTTTTCTCATCTATTTATAGGAGCATCCCCTGTGAAGAATTTTCCTTTTCCTTTTCATCTTCTTCATCGTCTGCAAGTGTTCTTCTTCTTCATTGTTCTGCAAGTGTTTGCCTATTGTTGTCTCTTACCGTCTTCTTCACCACTTTTGCTATTCCCTACCAGTTGTTACTCTCATGGCGTCCAGGTTTGTTAATTTTGCCATTTCTGGCTGATTTTGTGGTTGATTAAATTTGAGATTAGCTTTTCTTGTTGAAATCACACTGGTATGATTAACTTTGTAGTTCTCTTTCTGCCATTGTTATTTAGCAAGAACCAACCCATAACTAAATTTACTGTGAAGGACCCTCTTCTTTCTTTGGGCTTGCCATCGAAATCTACTTCGCAACATGAATCCCTCACGCAACCAAAGCCCACTTCGCGAGCAAAATCTATGGCTACAAAAAGACAGTCTGCGAGTGACAAGGTATTTAAGAAACATCTGTTTTTATTAACAATACATTGTTGCCTCTGTTTCTTATTTAATTTGTCATTCGCAGGATGATAAAACTACTGGTAATACTCCCAAAAGGCTTCGCTACTCTAAACCTGTTACCCCCGACGTTCCATTTCCTTCATTCACACCTTCGTCTCCTGCTGCGAAATCTTCGCAAGATAATTTTGTGCCTCTTTCCTCTGGTAATATTACTAGCGACAATATTTCTATACCTCAACTCCTCATAGACCAAGTTCCTTATAACTGTCCTACTACAAACAATCTTATACCTCCTCCTGCTATCAATGTCCCTGCTATTTCTCCAATCACTTCTCTCCCTGAAACCTCCTCTTCTCATGAGGTTCCTTTGACAAAGGACGACTCGTCTTCTTTGTTTGAACAAATTCCTCTAACTGCAGAAAATTTGGAGGGGATAGATGTGGCCTTTAAGGTTCTTTCTGATCTCGTGAATGATGCCAAAAAGACTTCGCGATCTGTCAAATCCAATGTCTGCATGAGATTTTAAGTAAGCATCTTGGTCCCGATAGGATCTCGCAAGCATCTTTAGTTCAAGAGATTAATAAGTCAAGGATGATCTCCAAGTTATGGCTGTGAAGTGCAATAATCTCCACCTTGAAAATCAAAAATTTCTCAGTATCTCACTAGATCGTGATAATCTTCGCAAGAAGAATGAAGAATTAAAAGGTATGCTCTCGCCACCCCTTTTTTTTTTTTTTTTTTTTTTTTTTTTTTTTACAACTCAATCCCTTGCTCGTCCTCCAAGTATTAAACCAGAAACGAATAATGGAGATATATCAGACGGAGTCTATCGTTGAAGAAGTTCGAGTTGAAAGAGATGCTTGGATGGAGCAAAGATAATCTCTTAGATAATCTTCATACCTATGCAAAATGACCAAATAAATAACTTGTCTAAAGAGAATTTTGATTTATCGCAAAAGCAAGAGTCATTAAGTAATGACTTATCTCGCCTCTCTTATTCTTTGACTAAAACTAATTTGGAGTTGGAAACTTTATCAGATGAGAATCGAACTCTTTCGCAAGAGAAACGTTCTCTGTTGAATAAGGTGGCGATCTACTCGCAACAGTATGATGCTTGTCAAAAATTATGCGAAGAACAAGAACATGCCATTCATACTTTGAAAAATCAACTTGAAGAGAGTTCCATCGAGAGAGATAAACTTATTCAAGGTAGAATAACTTTGAGTGTAAAAGCGAAGCAATTCCAGGAACAATGCACCAAATTAGAAAAGTCCAACTCTACTCTCGCCACCGAAAATTCCATACTTGTTTCTAATGAAAAGAAATTGCGATCTCGATTGAAAGGTTTAGTTGGAGACTCATTTGATGATGCCATGGACTGTCTGGGGAATAACTTCGCGGCTTTAATTCAACAACTTACTCTTCAAAAGGAAGGTAGTCAAATTATTTGACTACCTTAATTTATTTATTTCACAAATCTTTAATTATTCTGAAAGTTCCAAAGATCTGTTGTAAGGATCTCTTTTAATCTTTTCTTGCGTATTTATTATGCAGATTCTGAGAAGAAGCTTCGCGCCATCGTTTCTACTCTCAAATCGGATTATTCCAAAATTCGCAAAGAAAATGGATTACTCGCTTCCTCCCTCGCTCGTTCTCGCGATCGTGCAGAACGTAGATTTGATTACATGTCTGACTGTAAAGACATAGATAGTAAAAACCGTCAAAAGGCGCTGCTTCGTCAATTCCCCCTCAAAGCTGAAGTCCTCGTGAATGATATTTTACTGTCTAAGTCTCTTGATCCTATACATGTTGATCCTTTGGAAGTAAGTGACGATGAAGTCCCTAATTCTCCTGATAGTGATTATGACTATGAAAGCGGCGAAGATCTCCCTAGTAAGGAAGTTGTCGATGAGGATCCGAATAGAAAAATTTCTGATGAAAGTCCAAAGAATCAAGCGAGAACAAAGGTGATGAAAACATTTTCAAGAAAATCCACCAATCATGGATGTGAAGGCGATAAAGGCGCAGAAAAGTCTCCACCATCCTCTGTATTTGATAATGTTTGATGTAGAGAGTTAAATTCTCTTTGTAATTTGTTAGAATTCCTTTTTGTTTGAATGACTTAACTCTTATGATTGAGTAATTTCCGTATTTCTTTCTTCCTTTCTTAGTTAAGACCACCTTGCGAGCATGTTCGCTCATTGAACTTTTTATTAAGTAAATCCATCCCAATCAGGGATTTGATTTTAATTCGCTTACAATTTTATGAAATGATCTTTACTCAGTCATCGTCATTTTGAAATGTATTCTTCACTGATGTCGAATTTTACTCAGTATGAAGTATGAAGTATCCTTTGAGAAGTATAAGAAGTACTTAATCCTCTAAATATAAGAAGTATTATGAATCCATCGTTCGAAACTCTCGCTCCATGTTCTTTGCCTCATGCTATGCTCTATTTTTTCGCGAAGTTCCGAAACTTTGCGAAGTGGATAAGAAATATTAATCCTTGAAGTATAAGAAGTATTGCCTCTGTTCATGCGAAGTCATTACTCCATTTTTGGTGAGGATTCTTGTTGTTCATTGGTAAACATCTTCTTTGGAAAAAGTGTTGAATGAGTGAGTTATTTCTTCATTCTTATCTTTCCTCTATCTCCTGCGTTGTGCTTATGCGATAGTATAATCTCTTCATTGCTTTACATTGAATTTTATCATTGCGACGATGTCGCAGGTATCTCCATGAAAGGAGAAACCTACTTTTCTCGCCTTATCATTTCGGTAGTCTTTATTTTATCTCTTCTTGTTGCGACAAGGTCGCAGGCCGCCTTTATATTTTCATGCAATGGCCCATTGACCTTGCCTTATCATTTTTGTGTGGTCTTCCAAGTTAGACCTCCCTAATTAGAGGTCTTCCCCTGCACCTTTCATTGCGACAAAATCGCAGGACGTCTTTACACTTGCATGTAAAGACCCATTGATCTTGCCTTATCATTTTCCAAGTATTTTTGCCTCTGCAGATGTTTTAGTTGCGACAATATGACAGGCCTAGATATCCTTGCGAACATAAAGCCCCATGACATTGCCGTCTTGCGACGAAATCGCAGACGTCCGTACACTTTCGTGTAAAGACCCATTGATCTCGCCTTACCCTCGCGTTAGTATTATTGCCTCTGCAGGGATCATTGCACAAATATGACAAGCCTAAATTCTCTTGCGAAACACAGCCTTATGACATTTGCGTCTGTTTGACACTCCCCCTAATGGAGAGCGTCGCCCTTATCATCTCCCCAGGTTGCCCCTTCAAGGAGGCGAAACATCGGCCATACAAGACTAGCTCCTCCCATCCGGTCTTAACAACAACCGCTTGTTTTCGCAGCCTCTTATCCCTTATACCTATAGGGTTTATGGTTACGAGACCGCACCCTAAGTGGAGTTTTCTTCGGGCGAGTGCAACATATGCCAAGACTTGCCAAGAATGGCCAGGGTAGGTTCATCCATCCCGGGCACTCGCTCAACCGTGTACCCTGGCGCCTTGAGCATACACTCGACTCCTTGGAAGAGACCCTCGGTCGCCCAACCAGGGTATAACCTTATATATATAGTTGGGAATCCAAGGTACCTCTCTCGGATAGGCTTTCATGGGCCCCAAATTTTCATGACTCAGGCTTCAGGAGCGGTGTAACCTTCCCCCGAGCCATGTCGAGAGATTCCCCTTATATGACGCACTTTAGGTCTTACATTTGCCTCTTACGAAATGTTATTCGCGAACTAGGGTGTACGCCATAAAGGTTCGTCCCATTCTTTTATTCGTTCGTTTTTGTTAAGCCATTCATGACCCTTTGTTATTCTTATCGCGAGATCTTCGCGAATTTTCTCTGCATTTTATTGAATTTCGCAAATATTTTGCGTAGAAGTACTTCATCTTAATTCATTTTTCCTTCCCCATTTTTATGGGTAATATTT
Source organism: Papaver armeniacum (assembly GCA_023531295.1). NCBI lineage: Eukaryota > Viridiplantae > Streptophyta > Magnoliopsida > Ranunculales > Papaveraceae > Papaver > Papaver armeniacum. The sequence continues at coordinate 344,879 of JAJJWW010001751.1, read as the reverse complement.
CTTTAGATATAATCTATTCCATGGTCTATCCAATTTTTGTCCCACATCTTTTCCTTCGGGATCCATCAATCTATATGCCCCTGTACCAACTACCTCTTTGATGATATAAGGTCCATCCCATTTTCTCGCCAACTTGCCTCCACTTTCACGTTGATATATTGGGGTTTCTCGCAACACCAAGTCTCCTGGTTGGAACTCACGTATTTTTACACGCTTGTTATATTCTCTAGCCAGTCTTCGCTGATAATTCTCCATGTGTCGCAATGCCTTTTCTCGTTTTTCTTCCAATTCATCCAACTTGATTAGAATGTTGCCTGCGCTAAGATTTTTCTCCCAAACCTCTTTTTTGGTTGTCGGAATCACGACCTCTGTTGGGAGTACTGCTTCAACTCCGTAAGTTAAGCAAAAAGGAGACATTCCTGTGGCTTCTCTTCTAGTTGTATTATAAGCCCATACTGCATTGGGTACTTGTTCGCACCATCCCCTATTGTGTCCTTCCAACTTTTTCTTCAATATATCGGCAATTGTTTTGTTTGTTGCCTCCGCTTGGCCATTAGCTTGTGGATATAATGGAGTTGATTTTCCACATCTTATCTGAAATGCATTAAGCGAGAACTCTATATTTTGCCCTTCAAACCGCTTCCCATTATCGGATACCAATTGTGCGGGGATCCCAAATCTGCATATAATATTTTCAAATATGAAAGTAAAAACATCCTTATCGCGAATGTGTTGGACCGCTTTCACCTCTCGCCACTTTGTGAAATAGTCCGTTGCGACAATTAAGTACCTTCTTTGTCCTTTCCCGGTAAAAATGGTCCCACAATATCTAAACCCCATTTTCCAAAAGGCCACACACTTCTCGAAGAATTTAACGGTGCTCCGGTGCATGTATCTTCTTCCCATGTCTCGACAATCTTCGCAGCGTCTGGATATTGCTCTCGCGTCCTCATGCATATATGGCCAATAATATCCTTGCGTCTTTGCCTTATATGCCAAAGATCTCCCGCCGCTATGATTTCCGGCATCCCCACTATGCAGCATCTTCAATATGGTTTCTCCTTCTTTCCTTGTTAGACATCGAAGCGAAGGCCCCTCAAAAGATCGCCGATAAAGCACGCCATCTCGTAATTCATAATTTGTTGCCCGACTCTTTAACTTGTGTGCTTCCAATCTATTTCTTGGTACCTCTCCTTTCATTAAGTACGCATGAAGTTCTACTCTCCAATCTTCCTCGCGACATTGCATTTCATCTACCACCATCATTATATCTGCTTCTTGTCCTTCCTCTTTATTAATTGATGGCGCCACAGAGCGTCTCGTATTTTGATATTCCTCGCAGTCGGTCTGTCATCATACTTGATATAAAGGCAAAAGCGTCTGCAGTCTATTATCTCTCCTTGATATGTGCCTCCATTTTATTTTCTAGATCTCAGTGCGACAATTCTTCGACATGCTTCTTATACTTTTTCAAAGATGGATTATTTGTAGTGTATTTCTCTGTTACACTGGTGAATTGCTAGTTGCGAATCACTTTGTAATCCTTATATTCTCCAATTTCATTTCTATTGCAAGTCGCAAAGCATGTATTATAGCTTCATACTGTTTCATTATTCGTGGATTCAAACTCCAATCTAAAAGAGAAAGCTAATTTATTGCCTTCCGCGAAATCATAACAATTCCGACTCCATTTCCTTCTCCATTTGATGATCCATCTACTAATATTTCCCACCTATCCGGCTCAGATTAGCAGGTCTTTTGGGTCTCCATACTCTTCTTCTACATCCATCATCTCATCTATCGCCGTCTTCTTCCAAGGGAAATTCTCGCTAAAAATCTGCGACAACATGTGACTTAGTTGAGGATAATATCTCATACTTGAGCTTACAATGGCTTATTTGAGCATTCCATCTTTCAACTCTTCCCGATCTTTTGAGTGTTTCATCACCGACTCGATTGGTATTTTCGTTACTACTTTAATAGTATGCGCTTGAAAATATATGCGAAGCTTGAATGTTGCATAAACTAATGCCGGGATTAATTTTTCGATCTTAGAATAATTTCTTTCTGCGGCATTAAAAGTTTTGCTTTATATAATAGATTGGTTTTTCTACTCCTGCGTCCGTTCGCAGTAGAACTGCACTTAAGGCATGCGAAGTTGTCGCGAGGTATATTAATAATTCCTCTCCTGGTTCTGCCTTCTGCATAATGTATATATCCATTAAATGCTCTTTGATCCCTTGTAAAGCCTTTTCACATTCGTCCGTCCACTTAAATTTCGATCCTTTTTTCAAAACGCTGAAAAAGTGTTTACACTTATCAGATGACCGCGAGATGAACCTTCCTAGTGATGCTAACAACCCATTCAGCTTTTGAACATCCTTTACTGTCGCAGGTGTCGGCATATCGCGAACTGCTTTTACTTTTTCCGGGTCAACATGTATTCCTTCCTTTGATACAATGTAACCCAAGAACTTCCCTGACGCAACTCCGAAGGTACATTTTTCTGGATTTACTTTGATGTTAAAACGCCTCATTTGCTCAAAAATTTCTTTTAGGTCTCGCACGTGATCTTTTGCCTTCTTACTTTTTACAAGGATGTCATCTACGTATACCTCTAGTGTTTTATGTATCCATTCTGCGAATACCTCTTCTACCATCCTTTGATACGTTGCTCCAAAGATTTCGCAGACCAAACGGCATTTTAGTATAGCAAGATAATCCTCTTGGAGCGAAGAAAGCAAGATGCTCTTGATCTTCCTCGGCAAGAGGAACCCGGTTGTAACCTTTGTACCCGTCCGTAGATGATACTCTTTCATTCCCTACCGCCGATTCGACTAGTTGTGAAATATCCGCAATGGAAAACTGTCTTTAGGGCACGCTTTATTTAAATCAAGAAATCAATGCAAATCCTTATTCCCTTGTTCTTCTTCGAACTATAACCATATTCGCTATCCATTCGGGATATTTTGCTTGTCGATAATCCCCGCATCCAAAGATCTTCTCAGTTCTTCTTCTATCTCGAGGGTGATATGTCTGTTGCTATCTTTCTAATTCTTTGTTTAAATGGCTTCACATTTTTATCAATTTCTAACTTGTGACAGGCTATCGACGGATCTATACCGTGCATTTCATCCATATCCCACGCGAAGATGTCTTTATAATCTCGCAATGACAGATCGACGCTTCTTTTTTCTTCATCCGCTCCCATGTTAGTTCCAATCTTTAGCATCTTGGGTTTTTCCTTAGTTCCAATATTCACTTCTTTGGTTTGTTCTCGCGCGACGTAATTGGCCTTCGGTTCTCCCATGGGGGTTGGTCCTTTTGGTTCTTTCACAAGATCATTTTCTTCTCCCGAGATCTCGCTAGGTATGCCTTTTCCTTCCTTTGCTCTTATCATGTAAACTCTGAACTCTTCTTCTTTCTTAGCCGCCCTCGCCATCTTTTTGCGGTGCTTTGATATATTCTTTCGCTTGTTTACTTGTTCCTCGCAAAACTTTACTTCATTTTGATAATATATTCTTCCTTTAGCAGTATCCCCTTTGATCTCGCCGATTCCAGTTGGTGTAGGAAACTTGATACATTGATGAAGCGTCGACGCCACAACTTTTATTGCATGTACCCATGGTCTTCCTAGTAATAAGTTATACGGTGATTCCATATCTACTACGCTCAATGTCACCTGTGTTTCGATTCTTCCTAATGGAATACGTATTTTTATCTCCCCTTTAACTTTTGTTATGGATTTACCAAAACCTTGAATATTGTATGCCGCGAAAGTCATATCTTCATCTTTATATCCCATCTTTTTGTAAGCGTGATAGAACATGATGTTCACCAGACTCCCTGTATCGATTAGAACTCCATTCACCACCCATGTTTTCACCGTGTTCTCCGATTCCTCTCCTTCCTTATACGCGTTGATTGCGATCACCAATGGAGATGTGTGATCTAAATTTTCTTTGGATATTTCCCCGTAGTGAATGTTATCTCTTGCTTTTCCCAATCCTTCAAAGGTGATGTTATTTCTCTATCCGTAATCTTCTTTCCTTCAAAATCTCGTTTGTGTATTCTTCCTCCTCCGATATTTTCATGAAATTCGCTAATCATTACTCTTGTGTCTCTGTGCTGTATGCCATATCTTTTTCATCCGATTTAAGATTTTCCTTTCTCATTTTCCCCGATTCAAACAACTTTAATTGCAATCTTCTCTTTTACAAATGATCATCCCTCGTTTCTAGCGCATATGTAGTAGCAGAAATCCCACACTACACCCCTTACTCAATTTTGCTTAATTAATCCATTGAAAGATGTAAGATCAAGAATATTTATTGATTGAGTCCGTGAAATGTTTACACAGGAAAATAGAATTACACTTAGAAATTAAAACACTCTTAAACTTTCTCTCTCCTAATGACTTGCTTAACAATTCCCAAAAGATCTCTCCCTTGCAATAGATTCACTTAGCCCTTTATATAGGGTAATACATTATGGATGACAGCTAAGCTATCCTTTATTTTCGGAAATGTCTCGCGAAGTGTCGCAAATGCACAAATATTCATTCTCGCGACACTTCTTAGCCCTCGCCAGATTTCATGTCTTCCAATTGTTTTGTTTGTCGTTATTCATCGCGTCGTTTATTCTAGCTTCCTGCGACTCCCTCGCGACACCGTCGTTTATTAATCCCGCGAACCTTGTCCGTTGCGATATTATGATCCTACAGCTGTGATGCTGCCACTAACCGCTGATGGTGGTGCTTAAATTCAAGGGTTCTGGTGGAATTCATAGCTGAACTGGAAGGTTAAGCTGCTGCAGTGAGCTGAAATAGCAGGGAAGTGTGGAATAAGATGGGACTGTGTTGGAGCTCAAATTACAGGGATGTGTATGCTGGTGGTAAGCTGAACTGGGAATTACAGGTGCCATGCTGCAAGGGCTAAGTGCAAGGATCAAGGAGATGGTGGTTGTGATGGCTTTGAAAAGTTGCAGCTCAGGTGGAAACACAAGGTTGTGTTGGGAGGCAGCTGCTACAGTTATAAGCCAAGAAAAAAATAGCAAGAGCATTGAGCAGTTACCGTGGGTCTCTTGATTCGAACAAGAGGAAGCTCAGACATAAAGCAATTGGCAGTAAACAAGGTTGGCCGGAGTTGGGAGATGGTGCTGGTTATGAAGTGATGATAATTCGATAGCAAAGATGAAAGTTAAATCGTTGGGTGAGCTGTCCACTTGGTGGTGAATTTCCGAGATAATTCAAGGAACATAGGTTCTGGTGGTCGATCGGTGTGTATTTACCGGTGCTACAAACAACCATGAAGATGCAAGGATACGAGTTTGTTATTGTTGATTGGCAGGTGACGGTGGCCTGGGCTTGAGAAGAACAAATAATCGGAGCTGCTGGCAACGTCACTTGATTGCCGTGGTCGGAAAATGAGTCGAATCTGCAGGTGGTTCTGGCAAGGAAGAGAAAGGGGTCTGTTGATTGAGTATTAGGAGCTATTCAATGGGTGTTTGATCGAGGCAGAGAATATGGAAAGCGAAAATGTAGTCAGGTCAACTGGTGCTTTTCGCAGGAAGTGAAGCTTTGGTCACTGAAGTCACGGAATAGAATGGAGGCTAGAAGAGCTTGGACGTGGCCTGGATTTGGAATCTGGTGATGATGCTGCCAGGGTTGGATGAGGTTTGTGAGCTTGTATGAAGGCAGAGAAACTGTGGTGCTGCTGTGATGCAACTCAGATTTGGAGTCAAGAAGGGAATTACAGATTGGTGGTATCGTGCTAAGACTCGGATGAAGTCTGTGTCTTGTGCTAGTTGTGCAGCTCTCCGGTTGAGAACATTACATGGCATTGCAGAGTTGTATTGCAGGGAAACAGAAATGGCCTGAAATTTGGCCAAGAGAACAACCAGAAACAGATGAGACTCTGCTGGTTTTTCTTCATAGTGAGTCGACCCAGTGATCCCCGATCCAACTCACCTGTCCGACCCGATTCAGATGAACTTGGACTTGGGCTTGACTCTTTTGGGCTGTTGCTAAACCGATCGGAAAAAGGCAGGGAAGAATATAAAACAGCCGAGACCTCTCTTTTTAGGGGGGATCTTTTACCGAATCTTTTGATCATCTATCTATTATTCTTTTTGGCCTCTACTTTGTTCTAGGGTTTAGAAACATGAAACTTCTCTTTCTTCTTGTTATGAACTCCATGAATATGAGCTAGAGTTTTTATTATTGGTTATGGAATAAGTTGGATTTCCAAATATGGGTTTTAATTCAATAAATTAGTTTTCTCTCATATTATCGTTTATGATTCACTATGAATATTGTTACATGATTTGAATGCTTGTTAGTCGAGTCGCGAATCGATTGAGTTTGCTTTCATCTTTATTGCTAGATTAGGGTTATTATACACAAAAGTGATAATTCCGGATTGCAAGTAGCATAAATATGATTATAGTTTGTAGTGATATATTCTTATGATCATATGTGAACCATAACCTTTGTTAAATCGGATTAGTGCGCTTTCCACGTTCGATTGCTTTGATTGGCCTGATTTCATAGAACCTAATGCATCTAGGGAATTAAACTTGATTAGTGCTTTTACACGTTAGGTTGTTCCTTTAGATAGAATTCATATTCGCATCTTTTAATGTGTTTGTTGATGACATGAGGAGGTTTGCGGGATATTCTTGCGATCAAGGTATTCTAGGGTCTTTGATAAAAGTTGAGATTAAAATATCAATTCTAGTTATTGTGGTGAAACCATGATTGTGAATGAAAACGAAATCCATGACCAATATCTTCTTATCCTTGATTTGCGTGTGTACTTTTATTTGTTTTGCTTTTATTTATTTCCGTTTAAATCAGAAAATCCTCGGTATTTTATTTAGGAAACCATAACAATTTGACAACCTAGACCTCTCTGTGGGATCGATCCTTTCTTTCCCTTGCTATATTTATATTTTGAGTAGTAAGAAAGTGTAATTATATTTGTGTCGGATGACAACCGGTCACTCCCCCACACTTAAACTTCACATTGTCCTCAATGTGTAAAACCGAAAATTCTGAATTCTGACGTAACAGCAGATAAAACGCAAAAACTGTACAAATTGGTAAGGAATTTGGAAAAACTCCATTTCACAAAAGTTGTTCATCTACGTGTTTTCTACAAAGTGTCAAAAGGTCACAGTGTTTCGATAAACGGTCTGACAGTTATGGTCTCTGGACTGAACTACGTGCAGTCTGAATTTTTCTGACGAAAAGGTATTCGTCATAATTCTCTTTTAAGATAGATTCCGGACGCAATGAAATTAAACATGGGGATGCAAATATGATATGAAAACAATAAAAAACAAAAATTAAAAGGGACTAAAATACAAAACCTATGGGTTGCCTCCCATTTAGCGCTTGTTTAAAGTCGTCAGCCCGACTCTTTTGTTATCGTCCATATACCAATAATCTGAAAAGTTGAGGATCCTTCCATAGAACCTGTTTTGCAAACACTAGCTTCACACAAATATTAGTAATATAAAGCAAAAGTGAAGCTATGAACCGATAAAAGCTTCCCCCACACTTATTCTTGTCCACACTTGGAAGCGTATAAAGAATATATGAGTCGGGTACATCCACGGTTCCTTGTTCCATAACCTGCATAGTATGAGAATCAAGTATCTCTAATGGCGGAAAACGAGAAACAAAGTCATTCAACAATATTCTCGAAGCACATACATTCAAACCAATAAGAGGTAAAGGAGAAGAAACAATAGGCAACGGGTTAGACAAACCTTGCACAATCTCTTTTATCACGGAATCCTCTTCATCCTTGAAAAACTCAAGTGAATAATTCACCTCATGTATATCATGGTCCTCTATCAAACCTTGCAACCATTCTTCGTCCGTTTCTGCCGTAACCAAAGTCTCGACATAAACATCATTATTATAATCATTTGCAAGCTCAATTGGGTCTTCCACAATATTGGTCATAACCGTCTCATTCTCAACATACTCCACTTTGTTGTAAGGCATATACTCTTTTGCGGATGCAATATTGTCCATAAGGAATTTCTTTAGAACACTCATTGCATCATCCCCAAACTCTACCTTTTGAATAGGTTGTTGATCGTTATAAAGATCAATGCTTGAGTAAGCTACACTAGCGTCATCATATTCCTTTTCAACTTCACCTTGATCGCAAAAAGACTCCATTGTACACTCCTCGGTGATGTCACCATAAATTGGTTCAAACGATGTAGTTTCATAATAATCATCATCACTATCATAGTCAACATAAGATTGGTCCTCGCTGAATTTAGTGTTGCTAATCTCGAACTCATCCTTTTGAATAGGTGAATGATCATTATTACGATCAAGAGTTGAGTTAACTACACAAATGTCAACCAAAGTCCCAAAGGTTCGCCTTTTTCAACATAATTATTCATTTCCTCCTTGTACTCTTCAATGCCTTGTCTTAAAGTGGAAACACCTTTTTGAAGCTCTTGGAGTGTTCCATCCAAATTCTGAATATAGTGTTCCATTTGTTGGTAAAGCTCATTCGACAAAGAAAAAGTAGAATTACTTACTTCGATTGTTAGGCCAATTATATTCCCTTTGAATGGGTGGATGATCATAACTACGATCGAAATTGGGCCAAACATACTATGAGCACATTCGGTCGATGAAACGGTTCCACGCTTGGGTTGTCCACAAATTGACTCCATGCTGTCCATAAATTGTTGCATTTCATCTACCAAACTAGAGGAAAAATTAATAGGAGTACAACTAGTCTCCCCTCCTTGTGGTTGCTCACTTACATACCCACCATAAGAAGGTTGGAATGTATGAGAACAACCAAAAGGGTACGTGGAATATTGATCATAACCAAAGGATTGGTTTTGATTGTATTCCCCATAAGGGTGATAGTTTTCATGTTGTTGAGGTTGAAAGCCGTATTGATTGCTCCAATATGCTCCGTCCATAGAAATTGGTACCTGAAATGAGATTCTCAAAACTCGAATAAGAACCAAGAAATAAGAAAAAGTAAAACAAAACTAAATACAAAAAATAAGAAACCAAAAACAATTAACAACCAGCTTGCCTCCCGGCGGGCGCCAAAATTTGACCGGTTGTCAGCCAACACAAATATAATTACACTTTCTCACTACTCAAAATATATAATGAAGCAAGTGCAAGAAAGGATCGATCCCACAGAGAGGTCTAGGTTGTCAAATTGTTATGGTTTCCTATATAAAACACCGAGGGTTTTGTGATTGTGTAAATAAAAATAAAATAAAAGCAAAACAATAAAAAGTAAACTCGCAAATCAAGGATGTGAAATATTGGATAAAGGTTTCATCTTCAATTGTAAACAAGTTTATGAATATATGAATAGAATTCGTATTTAATCTCACTATCATCAAAAGCCTAGAGAATCAAGAGAGCAATATAATCTATTAATTTCCTAATTCATCACACACACATTAGGGCTGCGTATGTGAATTCTACCTAAAGAATAACCTAACGCCTTGCGCTAATTAAGTTCAATTCCTAGGAGCATTAAGTTTCAAAAATAGGCTAATCAATGCAATTGTAATACATTGCGCAAACAATTCGGACAAAGGTCAATTTCTACATATGACTACAAGGATGTATCACTACAACCTAGAATCATATCATGCTACTCGTATTCAAGGTTATCGCTTGATGAAAAACCCTAAAATAGCTATAGATATGGATGTGAGTTCAATCAATTCTAGACTTAACTAAACAAACATTCAATCATGTTGCAATACATCAATCATGCCATTATTATAACCCGTAGAAATCAAACGATAATATTGAGAGAAAACTAATTCATAAAAATCATAACTTGGTTGCAAAATCCAACTACATCTTCAACCAATAATAAAACTCTAGCTCATATTCATGGAGTTCATAACAAGAAGAAAGAGAAAAGACTTCATGGTTCTAAACCCTAGAAAACAAAGTAGAGGCCAAAAGAATAATAAAAAGATCTATGATATTAGATAAAAGTCCTCTCTTTATATGTTTCTCTATTTCCATAAAGGATACTCCTTCCAATATTAGGTCTTCTCAAAATCCATCTCCAAGTGGTCCACCAAGCCCATGTGTGAGAAAAACCCATGTGAAAACTCTGCCCAAAAACGGTCGCCGGAAAACTGGGATTGTGGCCGGAAATCGGCCGGAAAGTCGCCGTAAACTATTTCAGGTGACCGGCAAAGTCAAACCGGTCACCGGTCAACGGGTCGGATCGGTTGAGTCAACTCGGGTCAAGGCACTGAGTCAAAACGGGTCAAGTCAGGTGAGTCAGGGTCAGTCAGCACTGAGTTAGATGGAGTCAGGTTCTGCCTTGGTTGATTGACCTTACTAATCTTGGCTCAAGCCATTGCACTAGCCTAAGCTTGTGCAGCACCATCATTGTGCATCACCAGCCATGATGGCCCTGCCAGTTCTGTGAATCTTCTCTCATCTTGATTCAAACAACACAAAGCTCATTCCCTGCATTAATGCCCTCAGTTCCATTCCTTGCTTGAGAGTGCACAGTTCCACCAGCAAAAACTCTGCACTGTCATGACCAGCACCAACTCCCATTGCAACTTTCGGATTCATCTCTGCCGACTAACAGCATCGACTCAGTCTTCTCGTGCACCACCATCAAATTCAGTTAAAACCCATAAGCACATAAGCTACACACCACCAATCTTAGCCTATAACTCCAGCCTTGCAATACATTCTCGCTGGCAAACTCTCTTCCATTTCAGGTTCATGTCTCATCCATTCCTTGATCTTCACAGCCTTGCCAACACATCCCTACGCAGCGCACTCATCACAGCTCCTCTTTCAGGTCCATCACCATCTTCACTTCAACCAACATCATCACCACCTCAGTTCTGCACAACACCAACTTCAGTTGTGAGCCAGCTCTCAGCTCCATTGCTCATTCAGACCCAGATTACATCTCGGCAATTTCAAGTCCTCCCTGTACTGCAAAACTCAGCTGCACACCATATCCATCTGCTCAGTCACTGCAATGCAACTTCCCTGCTCACAGCTCTTGACCTCAAATCAGCCAAGTGAACCCATACACTCATGACAAGCAACACAGTCATATCTTCTTCTTGACTGCAACAGAAAGTGCACTTCACACACACAACTCCAGTCCAGCCAACTGACATCATTCATCAATTTCTAACATTCTCTGCAATACCAACACATGCAGTTTCACAGCATCGACTAACTCCATTTGCTAAATCTCAGCCGCAGTAAGACGATGCCAGACCTTCATAATCCATTATATCATTGCCTGGAACTCCTATGCATTCCCTGAATTGTAACCACAAAGCCAACATCTCCAACCCATTCATCCTCAGCTCCAGATGCTCCATTCTCTGCCATGATCACTACTTTCATTTCCGCAAACACTCCACAGAACACAGTACCACCATCTTGCCAGCAACCACCAGCTCAGGCCAAATTCACAGCAGCCAACACCCTAGCCTGCCATTCATCAATCAATACATTAGCAGTTCCCATCTGAGCTACACCAGCAACTCGACCAATTTCTCCATTTTCCGGTTGAGTTCAACCACTATCTCAAACATCAATTCCCTGTAATTTCAATCACACAACCAATTTCATCCGACCATCCCACCAACAACACTACAGACTACTTATGTAACATCCCAATCACAGCTTCCACCATCTTCTGCTTCCTTGAATCAAGTACTGCCAAGCCCTGAATTCTTGACTTCGACCACAAACCCATGACAATTAATAGATTCACATCGAACCCATCCTCTATTCCTTCTCAATTCTCATCAAGGCTATCTTCCAGCAGCATCCTCAGCATCGGATTCATGTTCTTCTTTCTCGATCTGGATTTCAGGTGGAAACCCTAACTCCTTCTCTCACAGAAACATCTCCATCAAATCGCCCAGAACCATATTCAAGTCGATTTACACTCAACACCCATTCAATCACTTCCGTTTTCCTCCCTTGAATCTCTGGTTCTTTCTCTCGATTCACTCTTGAACTCCAGACACAGTTCCAGTGCCTCCGTTTCTTTCTGTCTCACTTTCCTCTCAGGTGACGAAAATAATTTGGGTTAGTGTAAGAATGATCCAGTAGATACGGCCACCTTGGTGAAACGGATAAGGGGTACCCAGCTGGCAGCCCCTTAACATTTGCTGACTGTCATTTAATACTTCTCCAAAAGAGAGTTGTCCCTTAACCTTGGGTCAGCTCCATATATCACTTGCCTGTGAGATGACAATTTCGCCCTTTTTCTCAAATTGGGTAATTTCTCATTCTTTTCCCCCATGCGACTCCAGCGTACCTAATAACTCAAAAACACGCGTAAAGTACATAATTCACAAGAAAAATAGCAAAGAAAGCATAAACTCTAGATAGTAAATACGGTGTATTCTACACCTATCACCTTGCCCATAAAACTCTGGAGTTCCTTCACAGTGCATGGAGGAGGCATGGTAGTAATAGCTTTCGTCTTATCTGGATCAACTTTGATTCCTTCTGCTATGACCAGGAACCCTAGAAACTTTCCGGAGGAAACACCAAAAGCACACTTCAGAGGATTCATCTTTAATTTATACTCTCTGCATCTTTCAAAAACTTGTCTCAGAACTTCAAGGTGGGATGCTCGAGTCTTCGACTTGACCACCACATCATCAACATAGTCTTCCACTTGCTTGTGCATTATGTCGTGGAATATGGCAATCATGGATCGTTGATAAGTAGCACCGGAGTTCTTTAATCCAAATGGCATCACAGTGTAGTGAAAATTCCCAATAGGAGTAGGAATGCAGTCTTGTTGGCATCATGCTCGTACATCTTGATCTGGTTGTATCCACTGTAACCATCCATGAATGATAACATACCGTGACCACTGGTTGCATCAAAGAGCATATCAATGTTGGGTAAGGGAAAATCATCCTTTAGATTCCTGAAATCAACACAACATCTTATTTGACCGTTTTTCTTCTTGACATGAACGAAGTTTGCTAGCCATGTTGGGTGTTGAATAAGTTTGATGAATTCTGCTGCTAGTAGCTTCTGAATCTCGACTTTGGTTTGTTCTTCGACTTCGTGTCTGAACAGCCTAGGCGGTTGTTTGACAGCTTTGGAGCCAGGAGTGATGTGCAGATGATGAGTAACCAATTTGTCGTCTAGACCAGGCATTTGTTTGTACGTCCAGGAGAATACATCTTGATACTCTTTCAGCAGATTTATAAGTTCCGTCCGTTCCTCTGGTGACAGCATTGAACTAATTAAAATTGTCCTTGGATCATCATCTGTCCTGATATTGATTGTTTCGAGATCATCAGTGGTGGAGTCAGTGCCGTCTTGTAATTGTCGTGGAACATCTTGAACCTTTTCTTCGAGTGATGGTTCGCTCTGATATGATTCTTCGGGGCGGGGAGACTTTTCATCGTTCTCCCATATTAATTGCTAATCCTTGCGTCGGAGATAAATGATCCTCCCCTCCGCATCATGACTGGCTATGAAATTAGACCCCGGAGTTGAGACCTGATCGTTGCGCTTAATTGGCGTAGCAGATGACTTGATCGTACCTGAGGATGATGGCTTGTCAGAAACCTTTCAATGGATTTCCAGCTATGGAGTGGAGCACGGTAAATCTTGCTTGGAGGTTCGGGGATGTCCTTTTGAGACTCAAGAAATTCAGCGTCATAGACCGGGGCGTAAGGAGATGATGAAGCATCAATACGAACAATTTTGTAATTGAGCAGAGCCTTCACGCATTGATGGTATGTCGAAGGAACCACTTTGTTGTCATGGAGCCACGGTCGTCCGAGTATCATGTGATAATCAGGTTCTTGTTCGTTCTCTTGAAATTTGGCTTTTGATTGAATAGGCCCTACCTTCAAGTCTATGTATGCATATCCATATGTATGGATCTGACTTCCTTCAAAACCTGTCATCAAGATGGGATGGCGAACGATTTTACTCTGTGGGAACTTGGTCGCTTTGAGAGTCTGTATAGTAATAATATTTATGGAAGCGCCTGTATCAACAAGGGCTCTCTTGAATTCGGAGTCTTTGATGAAACCGGTCACGTACAAGGCTCGATTATGCCCTTCATCTTCCATGTGGTCTTCTTCTCCGAACGTGATATTGTTGATTGAATGGCCAGACATCATGGATGTTTCTTCAACTGCTAAGCATGACAGACTTAGTTGCACGTCTGATGATATTTGGTTGAGTGCAGCGAACGTGTTCGTGCGTTGATCCCTTGAGAAGTGCAGGAGTTCACATAGATTTTCAATCAAGTGTGTGACTTCCTGGTCCACCGGTTTCTCGTAAGTAGTGAAAATGTTGGTTTGAGGAGTATCAGTGGTAGTAGAGCTGAGAAGTTCCACTACTTCTGCTCCCAGAAGTCTTGTCGATTCTACCATAAAGTTGAATAGTTTATCGATCGCTTCTTTCAATCGGCTGATGCTCCCATCCAAGACTTCTTTTCTCCGCGCCAATTCAGACAATGATGGGATTCCTCCGTCGGATGCATCAATAGAGGGAAAAGGAGTAGTGAAGTAAGGATGACGAACATTACCAGAGTCGTTCAAACGAGTATGAGGAGCGTCACCATTTGAAATACTCTGGTTAGGATCTGGAGTTTCTGGAGTAGACCTAATATCGACCATCTTTGTGAGAATTGAGATTGCAACCGAGAGAATGATCTCCCACTGTGGTCGCCAATTTGTAGATGGGGAAAAACGAGTTGCTGGTTTTCACGGAATTGAGGAGACGACCGTACGGAAGAAACTCCTTGAACCGAGCGAACTGTATAACCTCACACAGATGCACTGCAAGTAGGGAGTGTTTTGAATTCGAGAGATCAATCTGTAGGACTCCGGCCTAAACTAAGACAATGGCCTTTTCAGAGTCAATTCGGTCACAAGATAGGATGGGTCGATCTGTAGGAGGGAAGTTGGGGATTGTGTGAGATCAATGGTGATCGAAGATTGTAGGTGTGTTGTGTATTCTGCGTGAAGAAATAAGATAAGCTCTGATTGATTGAATTTGCTATGTTGGGAGTAATTGCTCAGACGTTGAGACGTTAATCTCATGTTGTCTGTTTGACGAAAGATTGTCTTGTTTTCAATCATAATTCAGAGGCTTGTTTATATTGCTAGAATTATAAACACCTTGATCCCATGAAGTGTGATAGTTGCTGGAGTCAAAGAGTGAGGAAGTGGAAATCGTGTTAAAACCAGTTGCTCATCGTGCGGAGACTTGGTTGATTTTTCATCCACTACTTTGCTAACTCCTTAAACTGATTGCACTACTTGCTCACATTCTCATCGTGTGTATGAATACACGTGTCGTAGATCGCCAAACCAAAACCCTAGTTAATATCCCCCATGTAACACGATTGATGTCTCGTGATTTTAGAGTCTGCAAGGCATACGTGTATTTTAGTTAGTCAGTTGTTGACTTCATGGGATGATGAGTCATTGTATTTCTGAGTTGAACGTATTTGCAAATGTTCTGAGACTCATGAATTGAACGTGTCTGTTGAGATAGAGGTATGATTCTGATCGCTGTCTTATGCGTCAAAAATAACTTCACTTTCCTAAAGTATATGATAAGAAAGAGTTCGTTTCCACAGAGAGGCGATTGTAGTTATTACGTATTCAATTTCTTAAAGTAACCAATTTGGGGGATTTCTTATTTTTCTGTAAGCAATAGAAGTAAATTAAAAGCAAAGTAAATTGTAGAAAGTAATCAATAGAGAAAGATATTGGTCAAGGAATTCATCTTCAATCTTAGACATGTGCTTGCATATATGATTGGAATTGCGATTTAATCTCTTATATTATCAAAAGCCTAGAGAATCAAGAGAGCAAGATAATCTAATAATTTCCTAAGTTCATCAACACACACATTAGAGCTGCGTATGTGAATTCTACCTAAAGAATAACCTAACGCCTTGCGCTAATTAAGTTCAATTCCTAGGAGCATTAAGTTTCAGAAATCGGCTAATCAATGCAATTGTCATGCGTTGCGCATAACAATTCGGACAATGGTCAAACTCTACATATGATTACGAGAGTGTATCATTACAAACCGTAAACATATCATGCTACTCGTATTCAGGGTTATCGCTCGATGAAAAACCCTAAAATAGCTATGGACTAGGATGCAAGTTCAATTAATTGGCCACTTAACTAATCAAACATCATAATCCTATCACAATACATCAATCATGTGATCATAAAAACAGTAGAGAATTGAACGATAATCAAGAGAGAAAACTAATACATAAAGCAAACACAAGTTTTAGAAATAGGACTACATCTTTAACCAATAATGAATAAATTAGCTACTCATAGCTATGGAGTTCATCACAAAATATTGAATTAAGTAAAAGAAGAAGATGAACAAAAGCAAACCCTAGTTGCGTAAACAAAAGTGGCTCTCCCCTTTCTCCAAGAATAAAACGTGATTCCAAAAGTTGTAGAACTTCTCTTTTATAGCTCCTATTGTTCCAAAATTAGGTCTAGCCTTCAAAGTCCATTAGATGAAAATCCACCAAGCCCATAAGAGAGAGAAACCCATGTAGAAAATATGTCCAAAAATACGTCGATGGAAAAATGGTATTATGGCCGGAAATCGGCGAGAGAGGTAGCCGGAACGGCTTACGGTGACCGACAAAGTCTGCACGGTCACCGGTCAACGAGTCGGATCGGCCAGGTCAACCGAGTTAGCACACTGAGTCGAACCGGGTCAATCACTGACCGAGTCAGGTGAGTCAGGGTCTGGATCATCATCTTACTCAGCTGGATGGGCTGAGTGGCCAAGGCCAATGCACTGGCCTGAGTCTGCTGCACAATCCTTGTGCTTCACCATTCTAAACTCCAGCCATCATGGCCCTGGGCTACCAATTACAATCCATTCTTGCCTTCTTGATGCGTGTCGTAACCACAACAAATTAATTAATACTTTACTACCTAATTAACAAGTAATATAGGGTAGTCAAGGTCGATCCCACGAAGAGCACGAGATTCTAGTTGTAAAAATTGTCACAAAAAGGGGGGTGTAAAAAGCAAAAGAAAATAAACAAAACAATTAAAATCGAAAGTTGAAAGCAATAAGATAGACAAAACCAAGGAATCCTTCTTCGTTACGAAACAATGAATCAAGTTATGTTCTTTTCTACTTGTTATTAGTCACAAATTATCACCAACCGTAGGTAAAGCATCTAGCTCAGTGCTAAACCCCTAAATCCCTTTTATCACCGGACACGGAAGTTCTCGACTACCGGATTCTATTTACCAAACCACCTAGTAGTAGCTCACTCTAGATGTAATTTGAATAAACGCATTAAGATTCATGAACTTATTAGGTCAATATTAGTAGTTAGACTCTTAGATCAAGGTCTACTTGCTAACGTTGTTTCTACACACAATTGCTCCACGGAATCCCTCCGCAAGGTCTCGTG
Organism: Papaver armeniacum; assembly: GCA_023531295.1. NCBI lineage: Eukaryota > Viridiplantae > Streptophyta > Magnoliopsida > Ranunculales > Papaveraceae > Papaver > Papaver armeniacum. The sequence goes on along the minus strand of JAJJWW010001751.1, from coordinate 327,396 downwards.
TTTGCTACTTATGTAAAGAGTCAAGAAACGATTACTTATCTCCTAACTTTCACTAGCTTTAGATCAAATTAACAAATCAATTTAGCGTGCACTCCAAACAATCTATCAATCAATCATGAATGTCTTTAAGATCACTCCTATTAGTAAAAACAAACGATAATTATGTGAAAAACTTCAAGATAGAATTGAAAACAAAAACTTAAATCATATGTTAAGAACTAGGAATTCATCCTCAATCAATAAGAAAATTAGCTACTCATGCTTTTGAAATTCACACAAATAATAATTATTAAAAGAAGAATTTTCAAATTCACACAAGTAACTAAAAAGAAAAATCTTAGAAAAGCAAGCGAAAACACAAGTGTTGTGTGTGTAGAGATGTGTGTAGAAGTTGTAGAAAACTTCTCTATTTATAGGCTTCAATATTCTCCAAATCTTCTAAGGAGTAGAATCCTTTTCCTTTAGCAATTCAATTTCCAATTCCAAGCTTTTCTCAACTCTTCCACCTTCTCTTTCCAAATTTGAGTCCAATTCTCCATCCAATTCCTAGCCCAAGTCTTCACACCCATGAGAGAAGTCCATAGAAAATTCTGGAATTTTTGCTCGCCGGAAAACTGGGATTGTGGCCGGAATTTGACCGGAAAACCTCACCGCCGGCCACCTGAAAATTTCTCCGTCAGTGGAATATTCGACGGAATATTCCGTCAGTCCACCGTTAAGACTAACGGTCAAACGTCAAACCGTCAGTCAACTGTTAGTCAGCGGGTCAAGGCAGATGAGAGTCGACTGCGAGTCGGTTTGAATCAGGACGAGTCAGCTGCCTGGTTGGTCTTACTGAGTCTTACTCGGATGAGTCTAGTAATGGATCGGTCATCGAACTCGTCCGGATCGGTCATCGAACTCGTCCGGATCGGTCATCGAACTCGTCCGGATCGGCTCCGAGTCGACTCGCCAGAAGGATGATTTGGCCGAGTTTCGGCTATTTACAGGACTTTCCGGCCGTTGTTTCAGGCCTCTTTCTGCTTCACTTCCCTGTTAAGAATTCCTAGCATTCATCTATTGTATTCATTCATTCACACTTGCTGTAGTTCTGTGATTGCATTCATCTCAGAGCTTACTCCATTTTATTCAACTCAGCACCATCGAAACACACCCATCTCCTTCTGAATCTCCCTATCAACGAACCCATTCTTCCATTTCTTCATTTCAACCATCGGCCCTGCCACCAACAGCACCACTTCCCAGCATCGATTTCTCTTCCATATCTCAGTGAACCCATCCCGATTCTCTGAATCTCTTCTTCATCTATCGATGGCAGAATCAATTTCATCTCAACTACAGGAATTGAGTTATAGCCAAAGATCTGTCTCTAATCACAATAGCAGCTTCACTAATTCTTTATCTTAGCTAACACCGATTTCAATCTTCGATCTGCTCGAAACCCGTTGTTCTTCTTCATCTCCTTAATAAATTTAAACACAAATTCAGCTCAAAAAACTCTTTCATTAATCAACTAGGTCCAAACCCCATCTCTCTTTCATTATTTCCAGATCCCCTTTCTTCATAGCAATAGATACATCCACCGAACCTCATACCCTGATTCTTCGATCTGTTTTTACACTCATCGTTAGCAATTCAACACCCGCATCTGTCACATAATCACATCCACTCTGTTAATTCATCTCTGAATTTTTCGATGTTAGTCTCTCGGCTTATGAAGCAGCAGCCGCTGTTCTTCTCCCTCGATCTCTCGATTTGACGGAAATCCTTCACGAGCTTCCATTAATGGATTCACTCGGTCCCGCGGACTTTTTTGGTTTCTCAATTTGAACCGAATGATTGAGTGAAAATAACGCCTCTCGTGCAGCGTAGGGTTAGGTTAACATAGGACAGACTATTTGCGCCCAAGATAATGACCACCCATTGATAATTACATCTTCTAATAATGATAAGGGGTACCCTATATGACAACCCCTTAACCGTAGGTTTTGGTTTGTGTTTAGTACGCCTCCAAGAAGAGTTGCCCCTTAACCGTGGTTAGGCTCCATATATCAATTGCCAGTAAAATGACCTTTTTGCCCTTTTGGCTCAAATTGGGTGATTTCTTCTTCTTTTCCTCTGTGCGACTCCAAAGTAGCTATAAAACTCAAAACAAGCGTAAAATACATAATTTACAAGAAAAATAACAAAGAAAGCATAAACAATAGATAGTAAATAGGATGTATTCTACACCCTATCGCTTCCACAATCTGTAGCCATTAAATCCCTTTTGTTCACAGCTTATACAAACCCTAATTTCAACCCCAGCATTCATAGCAACATCAATCAATCCAATCTCACCAGCTCGTTTCCAGCAAACCCATATTAGTTTTCGTCTGCACTCGACAGAGTCCATCGATTTCAGGTTCATTTCTCTCCACCAGAAATAACTCAGATCCCCTTTCTTCTCAATCTACCCTAGCTTCTAATTCCCGAGCAACACAACACCAAGACATGAACTTGAGCTTAATCTTCCATGAGCAGCAGTCACATCCCCTCCATCATCACTCAAATCCCTTATCTCTGTCGACCTCTCTTCTCTATTCCATGGCCGCCATACATTCTCTCCATTTCAGGCAGAGAGGAAATAAATGTAAGTGATAATAAGAAGAAATAATTTCTTCTCTGACTTTTTTAGATTATGTGTAGGAATAGAAATTGATATAGGCACCCAGCTTTTAGATGTAGACCACCACCAGTGACAACATTTTCCACTTAGCTGTCGGTTCTACGAGACTAACAGTTAAACTCAGTTACGCTTCAATTGCTCGCAACTTCTTCATACGATGTCGGAATGATCTCGTTCTTTCGCCATTGACTTCATATTTCCGTGCTTTTCACATGATAAGAAGGAATCCAAGATTTGGGCGGGTTCCGCTTCTTTTTGCTCCAAATGACTCCATTACACCTAATAAACTCAAAAGCAAAAATAATATACATAATTTACAAGAAAAGTAGCAAAGAAAGCGTAACTACTAGATAGTAAATTAGGTGTTTTAGACACCTATCAGATTCCCCCATACTTAGACTTTGCTAGTCCTCGAGCAAATCAAACAAAACAATTTTAAAACATACATACAACTCCGTGTCGTTGAGGCTACGGTCACTTTTAGCATAAATAACAAGCCTTTAAACCCCTAGGTGTCCCTAGTGGACGAGTTATAGTCTCGTGAGGGTTTACTAGAGATATACCCACAAAACCTACTTTTCCAACTTATTAGTTCTCCGTAATAATAGCATCCAACGCGCTAAGAAGACATAGAAATTCTGCACACTAGTCATAAGAAGTTAGACACATAAATGAACACAATCTCATTCTTAAAAGTTGAGAGAGAAATAACCATCCCTTCTCGACAAAAATTTGGGTTCGGAGTGATCGAAAGTCTCGACTCTGCCTCACAAGAAAGGGTTTTCTTTTATTCATTTTTTGAAAACCCATTTTTCTGACGATCTCTTCGAAAGGAAATCAACCATTTAACGAAGGTGGGAATATGCTTACTCACCTCGTTATCCGTTCGGCGTGCAGCTAGCACCACTCTCACATCATCCATAGAAACGTCTTCGGTCTTTAATCGGTGTCTTCATCTTCGTCTTCGGTCTTCAACTCTTGATGATAACTCTTGAATTTCGTAGAATCTCGACAATATGATTCTTTCCTCTAATTCCTTGTCGCTTGAAACTTCATTATAGATATTCCTTCTTTCCCCTGGCTTTATTGAAAGAATACAAAACTAAAAACAAACTATACAAACCCAAAATTTAATTTTTTTTTTTTTTTTTTTTTAGAAATAAGAAATAAAACAAATACAAAATAAAAATAAAACAAAATAATAAAAACTATTAACAAACCTATCTCTTGTCTTTTTTTTTTTTTTTTTTTTTTGGGACAAGAGAAAAATAAAATACAAATAAGATAAAATAAAAAAACGTAAGTACAAAGGCCATGGTGTAAGTACTTTACCACTTGATTCTTCACAACTTATATGTCTTGATATCATAAACTTCTCTAACTCTCATCCTTGATAATTTTCACTCTTGTACAATAGTCTTCAACTTATAAAAATTCTGCTCCTTGTCTTGTTGCTTTACTTGAATCTGAAATCTGCTCATTTCTGTACTGTTGCTTGTAAACCTCGAACGTCTTCAACTTTCCTTCAAATTTGTGATGCTCCTCTTGTTGATGATGATGGTGTTTCTATAGACCATGTTGGTGTAGAGAGAGATAAGGCGGATGGTGCTAACTGCGAACAAGATTACAAGTGGAATGTAAGTTAGCAATTCGATGTCACCAACATGGTTGATAAAAATAGCACTCAAGAGATCAAAATAGTGCTTCTATGGTGGGAGGTTGGACAGCTCACCATTCTGCCCGGAATTTATGTACGGTGACACACACTCTAAAAGCACAAATTTAGACAGGTACAAAGAATTGAAGGTTGGTGCCTCACATTATGTAACATGGGTAGTCTCCACTATAGGGGATCACTACTCTAATACCGAATTCAGTCTGCACCTTATTTGCCACTGGCATGGTTGAATCCAACTTTAACTCTCATACAAGTAAGAAACCCGATCTTGTTCTCTGTCATCTCTAAGTTCAGTCACTCTTGTGAGATTCTCGATGTAATCTTAGCGACATGTATACTATGTGACTCTAAACTAACTACAAGTTGGAGTTTTCTTATTCACTAATGTACACAAAAGTTAAAAATTTGAAAAATTTACAAAGAAAACCACTCCCCCACACTTAAACTTTACATTGTCCTCAATGTAATTGAATCTTCCAAAGAAAGTCAAGGTGGGAAATCCTAACGGAAAAGTGACAAAAAAAAAAATCAGAAAAAGTAAAAACATGACAAGAAAAGAAAATAAAAGATAAGAGATACAAAACCGATGGGTTGCCTCCCATTTAGCGCTTGGTTTAAAGTCGTCATCCCGACTATCTCCTTGTTTTCTACGACTCCTCCATAGGGAGTACTTCCACAAGATTAACTCCTTCCACGACATCCGAAGAGAAGTTCTCATAATATGGTTTCAACCGGTGCCCATTCACTTTAAGTTCATTTCCTGTAGCTAAACTACGAATTTCCACTGCACCATGAGAAAACACATTAGTCACAATAAAAGGTCCAATCCAACGTGACCTTAATTTACCCGAAATAAATGCAAACGAGAATTAAACAAAAGCACTTTCTCGCCCAATGCAAAATTGTTTCTTTGTAATCATATTATCATGAAAAGCTTTCGTCTTTTCCTTGTAAATCCGTGAGCTTTCAAATGCATCATTGCGAATCTCCTCTAACTCTTGAAGTTGTAACTTCATTTGCCTTCCAGCACCATCCAACTCCATATTGCATTGTTTAATAGCCCAAAACGCCTTATGCTCAATTTCCACGGGTAAGTGACAAGGTTTACCATAAACAAGCCTAAAAGGAGACATCCCAATAGGTGTTTTATATGCGGTTCTATACGCCCACAAAGCATCATTGAGTCGCGAACTCCAATCTTTCCTTGTTGGATTCACCGTCTTTTCAAGAATGGATTTCACCTCTTTTGGAAACTTCGGCTTGTCCATTTGTTTTTGGATGGTAAGGAGTTGCAATCCTATGCGACACATTGTACTTCTTTAACAAGCTTTGCAAAAACCTGTTTTTGAAGTATGAACCTCCATCGCTAATTATAGCCCTTGGAATGCCAAACCTTGCAAATATATTAGCTTGTACGAAATCTGAAACAACTTTAGAATCATTAGTTGGGGTGGCCTTAGCTTCCACCCATTTCGAGACATAATCCACAGCAAGCAAGATATAATAATTCCCACTAGAATTGACAAAAGGGCCCATAAAATCAATTCCCCATACATCAAAAACCTCAACAAATTGAATAATAGTTTGCGGCATTTGATTTCGAGCACCTAGATTGCCTGTTCTTTGACACCTATCACATGTGATACAAAATGCATGTGCATCCTTAAACAAAGTTGGCCAAAAGAAACCACATTCTAGTACCTTGAGAGCGGTTCTCTTACTCCAAAGTGTCCTCCACAAGCATATGAGTGGCAAAAAGACAAGCTAGAATTAAATTCAATTTCGGGAACACACCTACGTATTACTTGGTCACTACAATGTTTCCATAAGTATGGATCATCCCATATGTATTGGTTTCCTAACTTCTTAAGTTTGTCCCTCTCAAAGACGAGACAAGTTCTTTGGGATTTGTTTAGACACTAAGTAATTAACAATATCAGCGTACCATGGTTCTCCAAAGGCAATTGAGAATAGTTGCTCATCCGGGAAACTTTCACGCAACGGGATAGTCTCCTTGTCCACAGCAAGACGACTCAAGTGATCCGCAACGATGTTCTAAATTCCTTTCTTGTCTTTGATCTCAATATCAAGCTCTTGCAAGAGTAATATCCATCGTATGAGCCTCGGTTTCGCCTCTTTCTTTGTAAGCAAGTATCTAAGTGCTGCATGATCAGAAAAGACAACAACTTTTGTACCAATTAGATAAGAGCTAAACTTTTCTAAAGCAAAAACAATGGCTAATAACTCTTTTTCAGTGGTTGTGTAGTTTTGTTGAGCCTCATTTAACATTCTAGAAGCATAATAAATGACATGAGGTATCTTCCCCCACACGCTGCCCAAGCACCGCACCAACCGCATAGTCACTTGCATCACACATGAGCTCAAAAGGCTTACTCCAATCCGGTGGTTTAATGATAGGGTTTGAAATCAAAAGTTCTTTCAAACGATTGAATGCCGCCATACATTTCTCATCAAAGTTAAAAACCACATCTTTTTGCAATAAGTTACAAAGTGGTGATGCTATCTTGGAAAAGTCCTTGATGAATCTACGATAAAACCTCGCATGACCAAGAAAAGAACGTATCTCCCTCACCGTAGTGGGAGGGGTTAGAGCACGAATAAGGTCTATCTTAGATTTATCGACTTCCAAGCCTTTAGAAGATATTATATGGCCTAAAACTATGCCATGAGTTACCATGAAATGGCACTTCTCCCAATTCAAGACAAGATTTGTTTCAACACATCGTTCAAGGATTAGTGATAAATTGTTCAAGCAAAGGTCAAATGAATCACCAAAGACACTAAAATCGTCCATGAACACTTCGATTATGTTTTCAACATATTCAAAAGATACTTACCATACACCTTTGAAAAGTAGCCGGAGCATTGCATAAGCCAAAAGGCATCCTTCTATAAGCAAAAGTACCGAAAGGACAAGTGAAAGTGGTTTTCTCTTGGTCCTCCAAAGACTATCACAATCGATTATAACCTGAATAGCCATCAAGGAAGCAATAGTAAGAATGTCCAGCTAAACGTTCAAGCATTTAATCAATAAAAGGCAATGGAAAGTGATCTTTTCTAGTAGTGGCATTCAATTTTCTATAATCAATACAAACCCTCCAAATGGTTTGCACACAAGTTGGGACAAGTTCATTCTTATCATTCTCCACCACTGTCACACCTGATTTTTTTGGTACTACTTGTACCAGGCTTACCCACTTGCTATCGGATATGGGGTAGATAACACCCACGTCCAAAAGCTTGAGTATCTCCTTTTTCACAACTTCCATCATGAGAGGATTCAAACGACGTTGCGCTTCCCTTGTAGGCTTTGTATCATCCTCCACACGGATCTTGTGCATACAAACGGCAGGGCTTATACCCTTGATGTCGGCGATTGTCCATCCTATGGCCGTCTTGTACGTCCTTAGCACCCTTAGAAGTTTTTGCTCCTGTAATTCATTAAGCTCGTTAGAAACAATCACGGGTAAGTCTTCATTGTCACCCAAGTACAAGTACTTTAAGTGACTTGAAAGAGGTTTCAATTCTAAACTTGGAGATTTAACAATAGATGGCACAAGTTTTTCATTATTGCAAGGTAAAGAAGCATATGAAATATTCTTAATTGCTGATTTCTCCGGTAATGAGTCAAGAGAACCAATGGTTTATTTAATCTCATCACTATACTCCAAACCGTTATCAATGGGTGTAGTGAGCACGGTTTCCAAAGTATCAACACCATTCAACTCAAACATTTGTTGCGCCAATGTGTCCATCACATCAATGGAGAAACAAGAGTGGACATCACTAGGATATCTCATCGTCTCGAAAATGTTGAAACGTATTATTTCTCCATCAAACTCCATAGTTAGCGTTCCCTTGTCAACATCAATAATGGTTTTCACCGTTTTCATGAAGGGACGCCCAAGTAACAATGGAAAAGACGAGTCCGGTGAACCTTCATCCATCTCTAACACGCAAAAGTCAGCTGGAAATACAAGTTGATTAACCTGCACAAGAACATCCTCAACAATACCCATTGGGTAGACATTAGAACGATCGGCTAATTGCAACACAATTCCAGACTTTTTAAGAGGACCAAGATCAAGTGAATTATACATAGACGCAGGCATGACATTAACGGATGTACCTAAGTCCAACATAGCTTTATTAAATATGGTGTTACCAATTGTGACGGGAATTTCAAAGCTACCGGGATCCTTGCACTTAAGTGGGAGTTTGTGTTGTAAGATTGCCGAAGCATTCTCCCCCACACTAAGCACTTCATTACCTTTGAGCCTTTATTTATTGGTACATAAGTCCTTCAACACCTTTGCATACTTTGGAACTTGCTTGATTGCATCTATGAGTGGTATGTTCACATGGATCTTCTTGAGAATGTCTAAAATCTCCTTTTCTAGTTCCGCCTTTTTGGAATTTGCAAATCTGCGAGGGAAAGGTAAAGGAGGAACATAAGTAGAAACCGGAGTTTTAGAGTTAGAAATAGGTACCTCAGAAGTTTGGGGAGAATCCTCGTTTTTCTCCTCCAAAACAGGTTCCTTTGGTGCTTCCACCGTGCCCGAATCAGTGACTTCGGGTTGCACAAGTTGTGTACCACTTCTCAACGTAATTACATTGACACCCTCTTTTGGGTTGATAGGTTGAGAAGGGAGTTTCCCACCATTTTGTGCCTTCAATTGATTCAACTCAATAGCCATAGAACCAACTTGAGTTTGGAAATCCTTAACCGTACTCTCCGTTCATTGCATAAAAGATTTCAGCAACTCCTCCATATTGGACCCCATATTTTGAGGTTGTTGTTGTTGTTGAAATTGTTATCTCGGATGGAATTGCTGTTGTTGAGATTAAAATCCACTCGGGTTGTTGAAACTAGATTGTTGAATCGCTCCTTGCTTATTGGCATAGCTAAAATTGGGGTGATCCCTCCATCCCGGATTGTAAGTGTTGGAGTAGGGATCATACCGTCTTTGTTGATTTGGAAAGATCGCATTAGCTTGCTCGTCCTCATAAGCTTGAGAGGAACTTGGTATCACCGCGGCTGCAACTTGTTGAAGCATTGCGTTCATGTTACCCATTTGTTGACGAAGTTCCTCAACCTCGCTCACCTCATTCACCCTTCTTAGAATCACATCCGAACCACGACTCAAGAATTGTTGTGAGTTCGCTGCCATGTTTTCAATCAACTCTCTCACTTGTGCCACCGTCTTGTTAACTAGTGCACCACCACCCGCAGCGTCAAGAAGATTCCTATCACTTGGTTGGAGTCCTTCATAGAAGTATTGGATGATCATAGCGTCACTGAATTGGTGGTGAGGACAGCTTGCCACCAATCTCTTGTAGCGTTCCCAACATTCATATAAGGATTCTCCCACATTTTACTTCATCCCACAAATCTCCTTGCGAATTTGAGTAGCCTTTGATGCAGGAAAATATCTCTCTAAAAAGAGTTTCTTCACCCATTCCATGTTGTGACACTTAGGGAGGTAAATAGTACAACCAATCCTTAGCACTATCCATCAAAGAGAAACGGAAAACTTTCAACATTGCACCATCCACCGCAACATCCGCTGGAAGCATGGCCGTGACAATGGTGTGGAAGTCCATAAGATGTTTGTTTGGGTCTTCATTCACCATGCCATGGAATTTTGGTAATTCTCTAAGCAACCCCGGTTTTATCTCAAAAGTAGAGTTCATTTGAATACACCCCTGTTGTGTATCAAGCCTATGAGAAGCTAACTCCTTGAGTGAATGATTTGCATCACCCATTGCTTCTTCTTTTTCTTCAAAAGGTAGTCCTTGTTCACCCGGAACCTCTTGTTCTAAAACTGCTTCTCCTTGTTGGAAAGTCTCTTCTTCCGTTTCCAACTCTTGTTCTTCCGTTGTATCTTTACTTGGTTGGAGTATTGTGCCTCTTCGAGTAGCTATCCCGCACCGTGGATAATTCCAATCTTTAGAAGCCAGGGATTAGGTAACTGAAAACAATTCTCGCAAACAAGTGAGAAACAAGACAAGAAAATAAGAAGCAAAGATAAAAGCAAAAACAGAAATAAGAAACTAAAAACATAATAACTAGCCGTATGCCTCCCCGGCAGCGGCGCCAAAATTTGAACGCTGTCGTATGCGTCAAAAATAATTTCACTTTCCTAAAGTATATGATAAGAAAGAGTTCGTTTCCACAGAGAGGCGATTGTAGTTATTACGTATTCAATTTCTTAAAGTAACCAATTGGGGGGGATTTCTTATTTTTCTGTAAGCAATAGAAGTAAATTAAAATCAAAGTAAATTGTAGAAAGTAATCAATAGAGAAAGATATTGGTCAAGGAATTCATCTTCAATCTTAGACACGTGCTTGCATATATGATTGGAATTGCGATTTAATCTCTTATATTATCAAAAGCCTAGAGAATCAAGAGAGCAAGATAATCTAATAATTTCCTAAGTTCATCAACACACACATTAGAGCTGCGTATGTGAATTCTACCTAAAGAATAACCTAACGCCTTGCGCTAATTAAGTTCAATTCCTAGGAGCATTAAGTTTCAGAAATCGGCTAATCAATGCAATTGTCATGCGTTGCGCATAACAATTCGGACAATGGTCAAACTCTACATATGATTACGAGAGTGTATCACTACAAACCGTAAACATATCATGCTACTCGTATTCAGGGTTATCGCACGATGAAAAAACCTAAAATAGCTATGGACTAGGATGCAAGTTCAATTAATTGGCCACTTAACTAATCAAACATCATAATCCTATCACAATACATCAATCATGTGATCATAAAAACAGTAGAGAATTGAACGATAATCAAGAGAGAAAACTAATACATAAAGCAAACACAAGTTTTAGAAATAGGACTACATCCTTAACCAATAATGAATAAATTAGCTACTCATAGCTATGGAGTTCATCACAAAATATTGAATTAAGTAAAAGAAGAAGATGAACAAAAGCAAACCCTAGTTGCGTAAACAAAAGCGGCTCTCCCCTTTCTCCAAGAATAAAACGTGATTCCAAAAGTTGTAGAACTTCTCTTTTATAGCTCCTCTTGTTCCAAAATTAGGTCTAGCCTTCAAAGTCCATTAGATGAAAATCCACCAAGCCCATAAGAGAGATAAACCCATGTAGAAAATATGTCCAAAAATACGTCGCCGGAAAAATGGTATTATGGAGGTGGCCGGAAAACGGTTCCGGTGACCGACAAAGTCCGCCCGGTCACCGGTCAACGAGTCGGATCGGCCAGGTCAACCGAGTTAGCACACTGAGTCGAACCGGGTTAATCACTGACCGAGTCAGGTGAGTCAGGGTCTGGATCATCATCTTACTCAGCTGGATGGGCAGAGTGGCCAAGGCCAATGCACTGGCCTGAGTCTGCTGCACAATCCTTGTGCTTCACCATTCTAAACTCCAGCCATCATGGCCATGGGCTACCAATTACAATCCACATTAAATCCATTCTTGCCTTCTCAGTCCACCACAATCTCAACACAGCTTCTCATTCTTTGTAAACCATTCGTCCACTGCATCCGCATCTCAACAACTTGCCAGGATAAATTCTTGTGTTTCACCGGGATGGTGCATCAACACTTCACTTCAAACCAACACCACACTGCAACTCTGAAACAACATCATCTTCTCTGGCCAATAGCTGCAGCATCAGAAACCAAGCCATCTCCGATTCATTCAAACTCGCCTGCATCAGTAGCAAAAGAATAGATCGGGTCCACCACACACCAACCAATGACTTTAGCTCACCCATTTGGGTTCCATAAAAATCTGTCAAACTACCAACACACAGACAGCATCCTCAGTCATAGCCTAAACCTGAGTCATAAAAACCATCACTAACAGTTACCACCACAACACTGCAGCTCCATCCTGCCTTCTTACCAAGCCACCACCAGCTCATTGCTTCCACTTCCTGCAGCAGCAACTCCATACACAACACAGTCCATTGACTCACACCTGCCATCATACCTGATTCCTGGTATGCCCTTGCTCTGGCTACGCACACACCAGCAACTTTGGCCGCATCTTCACCATTTAGCTGTTGCCATCACCAGCTCTACTTCATGCCTGCAATTAGTCTGACCATCTCAGCAGCACTGCTTCCTAAGCCTCATCAGGCCAATCTTCACGGTAATCATCACACGCTCTGCAAAACCATCTTAATTGCAGCTCCGAGCTATCGCTTCCACAATCTGTAGCCATTTGCAAATCTCAGGCCAACAGACTCCTGTAAATCAGGTTCACAGCAAACACCACTAACCCATCATCTAGCCAAACACACAACAACCAATTTCTGAATTCAATCAGTTCATCTCAACCCAACACTACCTGCTCTTGCCCTGTAATGCCTTTACTGCCGTAGCTTCAATAATCTTCAGTTCAGCTACACAAGATCCAACACCAACCCAGGAATAACAACTCCAAATCCTCACAATTTGAGACCATTACCACCTTCTCTGTTGCTTCACTTGAAAGCTACAACTCCATTTCAACTGAGTCCCTCCTTTCTTAGCACAAAACATCACCTGAAATACCCATTCATTGCTCCATGAAGAACAACAGAAACCCGAACTCTTGATTTCTCCAATCAACTCTAATTCACTACCAGAACCACCAATTTTCATCTCAATAACCCATTTCTGCCATTAATCACCAGACCCATTCTCAATTTTAATTCGCCTTCAGCTCAGGCTCAATTAATCATCACTTCACAGATTCCTGCCATTAAATCCCTTTTGTTCACAGCTTATACAAACCCTAATTTCAACCCCAACATTCATAGCAACATCAATCAATCCAATCTCACCAGCTCGTTTCCAGCAAACCCATATTAGTTCTCGTCTGCACTCGACAGAGTCCATCGATTTCAGGTTCAATTCTTTCCACCAGAAACAACTCAGATCCCCTTTCTTCTCAATCAACCCTAGCTTCTAATTCCCGAGCAACACAACACCAAGAAATGAACTTGAGCTTAATCTTCCATGAGCAGCAGTCGCATCCCCTCCATCATCACTCAAATCCCTTATCACTGTCGACCTCTCTTCTCTATTCCATGGCCGCCATACATTCTCTCCATTTCAGGCAGAGAGGAAATAAATGTAAGTGATAAAGTAAGTGATAATAAGAAGAAATAATTTCTTCTCTGACTTTTTTTAGATTATGTGTAGGAATAGAAATTGATATAGGCACCCAGCTTTTAGATGTAGACCACCACCAGTGACAACATTTTCCACTTAACTGTCGGTTCTACGAGACTAACAGTTAAACTCAGTTACGCTTCAATTGCTCGCAACTTCTTCATACGATGTCGGAATGATCTCGTTCTTTCGCCATTGACTTCATATTTCCGTGCTTTTCACATGATGAGAAGGAATCCAAGATTTGGGCGGGTTCCGCTTCTTTTTGCTCCAAATGACTCCATTACACCTAATAAACTCAAAAGCAAAAATAAGATACATAATTTACAAGAAAAGTAGCAAAGAAAGCGTAACTACTAGATAGTAAATTAGGTGTTTTAGACACCTATCAGATTCTCAAGTAAATACTGATAGTTAAGGCGAGAAAATATTGCTCATTCGATGGATTGTTGAATATTGATAGTTGGACCAATATTCCTTAGTCTGAGCAAATATTGGTTATCTGAGCAAATGTTGCTCGTTTGATGAATTATTAGTAGCAGGACCAAATAAAATATTATTTAAAATACTGGTAAGTGAACCGAGTATAAGTAATAAAAATGTTGATCATGGGATCAACGTAAAATTATTAGCGTTTGAATCTGGAATTATGAACCTTGGACTCGAAACCCTAATTCGATCAATTGATGATTTATTGAAAATCAAACACGGAGTGAAGGAGGGACCGGTTACATAGGATGATGGGTCGACCATGTAGCGCCCAGATGCTCAAGTGAGCAAATACCAAAGTCTCTTGAAGACCAGTTGGTGAAAGGATGATTAAATGTCAAGCGCAATCATTTATTAAAATAATGCTCGTCTGAGCCTTAGATGATAAAACCTAATTAATTATGAAGAGATGAGAGACCGACAAAGGGGTCATGAAATCATCCCTGGTCGGTCACGGGGCCGTATGGCGATCGTTTTATGAAATTCCAAAATTGTTTGGAAGAGTTTGAACCTAATGTGAACAAATTAGGTCAGATGATGAAAGTATGAGGGACCGGCCTCTTGCAAGCCAAAAATCCAACCTTGGTCGGTCAAGATAATATGCTCATGTCACCAAAGTTTTCGCGTCTCAGTCCTGAGAATTTTGACATTTTCTGGCATGCGTTTGAGCAATCATTTGATAAAATATGAAGAAATCAAGGTCTTTTGCTCAAACTGAGGAAACTTCATAAGATAAAGGAATAAATAATAATAAAATGATGGAATCATGAAGTGTGGGACCGGCTATGGCTAAGGCATGGTCGGCCGGCCAACAAGCCCATGGCACTTTTTCCTAATTTTATATTATTTTTCATGATTTTAGGGAAATACCATGAAATCAAGGAGTTTGTTGAAATAAAGGAGTTTTCCTTGAAGTGAAGGAGTTTCCATGAGATGAAGGAAACAAATAATATTAATAATAATAAAATAAGGGTATGTGGGACCATCTTGGGCATGGTCGGCCGGCTAGGGCCCGGTCCCGTGAACTTTCTCTAATTTTAAGTATTATTTTCATGATTTGAAGGAGTTTTCATAATTTAAAGGAAATATCATGAAATCAAGGAATTTCATTGGATGAAGGAAATAATAATTAAAAGGGTTATTTTGTTTTTGGTACTCAAGTTTTGACCAACTTTGCTGTTTGGTCTAACATTTGTCCAGCTTGGCGTTTGGTACTTGGAATTGACGTTGACCTATGTTGACTTGGTTATATATTGACTTCTGTTAAGAAAATACAAAAAATTCAAAAATAAAATATTGATTGAGTTTACAATCATACCCTTCTCTGGGTTCATCTTTAATCTTTATTGTCTGTATCATGACCGATCACATATCGTGTTCATCCTCGATCAAAAATCCAGAGATGATTTTATCATCTTCACACAACAAATCAATCCTTCTTTTGACTTCAAACACGTTATTACCAAAATCCCCAATTGATGATGAACCCTAATTGCATCTCAAATCCTAAAGGCTCAATTGATAAAGTTAAATCCATAAAACTAGAAATTGATGAGTGCCCATTTCTTGATTTGATAATAAATCATCATCAATTAAACAAAACCGAAATCCACATATGCAATATGTTCAAATCAGTAATGAACAACATTCATATCAAACAGTCATAACGAATTTTCATACATTCAGTTAATATAACAAAATCAAAAGAATACAGAACTAGCTATTGTTTCCATCAAGAACCTTAATTCCAAATTTCCAACTTCCTTTACATCAATACCCAAGAAATTTCGAAAAAACCCTAACCCCCAAATCCATAAAAGCTCAGGAAATTTAAAGTACAAACAGCATAATCATTACCTTATTTTCTTCCTGGTTTTTGAATCATCTATCTCCTCTTGTTCGATATAATAAAAGCTAATGATTCAGTGAAATATTGAATGGGTTTTCACTTCAAAGAATTGTTGATACATGAAACGAAAATTCTTTTACTGATTCAAGCTAAATCATAGGAGGAAACAGAGAAACGAACAATGAGTGAGCTGGATAAAATTAATAAGTTTTCGTTGAAGGGGAAGAAGAAGAGTGGTGTTGGTTGTTCCGGTGGCTGATCAGGAAGGGAAAAAAAGAAGATGAAGATGGTGGTTGTTTCCAGGGGATGAAGATGATTTAGGAAGAAGTTTTTTTTTTTTTTTTTTTGGTTAATATTGCAGAATAATAGATGCCGACCACGCGTACAAGATCAACGGTTAAGAAAAAATAGCTTGAAATTATTTCGGTCAGTTAATTAAAATTAGACTTAACCTATTCAATGTAAGTCAACGTCCAGTCCAGGTACCAAACACCAAGCTGGACAAATGTTAGACCAAACAGCAAAGTTGGTCAAAACTTGAGTACCAAAAACAAAATACCCCTAATTAAAATAATAAGGAATGCAAGGTGTGGGAACGGCCACAACTAGGGCATGACTGGCCGGCTAGTAGGCTTGGTTCCGCGACACCTTTCCTAATTATTTATTATTTCCTTGATGTGAAGGAAACACCATGAAACTGAGGAGTTTCCTTGAAACGAAGGAATTTTTTTCAAATGAGGGAATTTTCATGAGATCAAGGAAAATAATAAAAATATGATAAAATATAAAATTGGACGTGGGACTGGCCACGGTACGACCGGACATCCGGTGGGCCCAGTCCCCCAGCGCCTTGATTAATATTTTATTATTTATTATTTTCTTCCTATTTTGCATAGGTTCATCGTTCCTTCATATTTTGGAATGCTCGCTCGTGCATTCAGGTGCTCGTTAGTGCATTATTGCTGAGTACACTTGCACCATTTTGGTTGGGGCTTACTCGATAGTGGTTCAGATGCCCGTGTGTTGAATATTTATTACTAACCCATGGAATTCTGCTAGGAAGAACCATGAATTGAAGTAACGAAATATTATGAAAAACGTAGAATATTTTTCAGGGATTCAGTTAATGAATCTAATGATTTAGGAGTAATTAATTGATGGCTCTAACTAGTACGATCGTCCAGGAGCATTAATTATTCAGGAATTGAATGATATGAGCTTGTTGAAGCGTCATATTTCTTTTTATATAGTCAGGGAAAGCATTGTTACATCCTAAAGACGTTATTGCTCTATACTAGCAGGCACGCTGTCTAGGAGCCGTCCAATCTTTCGATTCTATATAGAAGTAATTACTGAAATTTCTCAGTATTTATGAGATATGCCGTTGCCTCACCTGAGAGACTGCACATCCACATATGACCTGAGAGATAGTATTCTCAGTCAGAGGTTATTGCAGCAGGAGCTTTCATGCTTTCAATGAGAGACATGAGCCTCAATACTCGTCTGATTGCTGGATCAGGATTATGTACAATTATGGTTTTACGATTTTAGCCTTTGTCGAAAATCCACCATCTACAAGGTCATATTTATAAAATCATACCGGAAATTATGTATCCCTGACCACATCTGAATGCATAAGAGGTTATGTCTTCACTTTCTGCAAGAGATACGAATCGCAGTTCCAAGACTTCGATACATAACGGCGATATCAGAGCCTCTTGCTTAAGATATTTCGATATTCCTTGTATCTCACACTTAAGGTTATGTCTTCGCTTTCTGCAAGAGGAACGAATCGCAGTTCCATGACCTCGATACATGACGGCAGAGCATCTTGCTTAAGAGCTCTCGATATTCAATGTATCTCAAATTGAAGGTTATGTCCTCACTTTCTGCAAGAGAAACGAACCGCAGTTCCATGACCTCGATACATGACAGTGATATCAAAGTCTCTTGTTTAAGAGCTCTCGATATTCCATGTATCTCATACTAAGAAATTCAGTA
Organism: Papaver armeniacum; assembly: GCA_023531295.1. Lineage (NCBI taxonomy): Eukaryota > Viridiplantae > Streptophyta > Magnoliopsida > Ranunculales > Papaveraceae > Papaver > Papaver armeniacum. The sequence continues at coordinate 309,538 of JAJJWW010001751.1, read as the reverse complement.
TCCCTTTCAATATGTGCTATGCATTTGAAAGATGTCTGGCGCCACAACCATGCCAGAATAATATTCAGAATAAATATGATACTGATCACATCATATCTAAATCAATTGAAAGCTCCTAGACATATTGCATACTAGTATAGAGCCACTAATTAATTCTACTGCAGTATTCATCGGTTGAATTCCTAGAAATGATACACTAATATTCACTTACTCAGGATCCATGGATTTTTTCAGCTGAATTCCATGGAGCAGTAATGAATATTTACCATTTGGACATATGGGTCACCCCCGAGTAAAGGACGCGAGTGCCTTTAATGATAATGCTCAAAAGAGCATCCAAAAACATGGAAGGAAAATGATGTGAAAGTTTGATTAAAGAAAGAAATGGAAGAGAGATCAAATAATAATAAAATAGGGAAACCGTGAGGAGTAGACCCACACGGCTGGATATTTACCATTTTGGCATATGGGTCACCCACGAGTAAAGGACGCGGGTGCCTTTAATAATAATGCTCAAAAGAGCATCCAAAAACATGGAAAAACAAGGATGTGGAAGTTTGATCAAAGAAATAAAGGGAAAAGAGATAAAATAATAATAAAACTAGAGAAACTGTGAGGAGTAGACCCACACGGCTAGCCAGCCAACCATGCCGCCGGTGGAGGGTAGCCGAGCAACAAGCTGGTCACAAACACAAAAGGGTTTATTATTATTACTATTATTATTATGAAAGGATGCCTCAAAGGGATTTTATTATAAAAGCAAATCATGTCAATAATTACAAAGAGCGTGCTTTTATCATTATTATTTATTTTTTATAAAAGGCACCCCAAGGGTATTTTATTGAGAAGAAAGATCAAAGTTACAAAAGATGGTGGGCATCCTAACAACAAGCTGGGTGCCAACACCTTTTTGAATAACAATCCATATAGCCTATGGAAAAGAGAATGGCTTATCTTAAAATTAGCATCATGTATTTCCATGCAGTTTCGTAGCCTCACCAGAAAGGAAATTGTACCCGCTCCGAGCTTACCTAAAGTAGAAAAGGCCAATACACCAAACCCATACCCATGCAAAGAACACTTATCTAAGTATTTGTTGTTTTTGCGATCTGCAGTACATTTGTTTAAAATTCAGACGACTGGCTTCATCGAGCACTTGCCTCCTCCACCACTTTTTACCAGAAAACCAGCATGTCGTTTTTCCCGCAAATAGGGGTAAATTTCCAAAGTTTGCTGAGGCTTTGTGCGTTGTGTTTTCAGCTGCCCAATGAGTGATAGTGCTTACCTTATTGATCATATCTACCAGAGTTTTGTAGGTTTTGGATATTGATACGCTTGATAGAATGTTTTCACTTAACCAAATAGATGTCTTTAGCAAAGCTTTTTTTTTTGTATGAAAAGATGAAGAAGCCCACTTTGACTTTGCTGAAATATGCATACATGTTTTTTGATCCACTAAGTAAAGGATAAAGACATAACCCATAGATGAATCTTCTTTCTTAAAATAAGCATCAATAAAGATTGGTTCAACAGTATTTATGACCTTTTCTTGTTATTATCTAATATGGGTTTTGGGATGACCAATTAGGTTTACTCAGTTTTCCTTTCTGATAGATGGAATCCTTATGTTCAACTTTAGAGGAAGTAGATTGCAAGTAATTCTTAATCTAGTCTATCATATTTGTCGTATTCACTGTCCCTAATATAAGTTTAGGGTTATAGAATATGAAGTCACATTAAGAATATTTTAGGTGCTCACTTAATTATGGACCAAGTGGATATTATGAGTTCTAAACGTTGGCATAAAAGAAACAATTTATAACACTAACATGCTTCATTATAGGCATGTTATATATGGTTGCATATTACTTAATAATCCATCATCCTAAATATAAATTAGGATTTTAATCAAATAATAATCTTGAAAACTATAGTTTTCTATTTTGATCAATATGTATGTATAACATCAATTATAGTCGTATCAACGGTGGAAGTAATGATGGTCCAACTAGGTAAATGGGATCAAAGTTTGATATTGGTCAAGTTGTTCATTCATGTAATGGTTTTAACAATGAAATTACGAGGGTACCAAGTACACCATAATCTTTTTGATATCCACATATTTAAGACACATTCTGTGTAATCTAATTCAGACAAGCACTATCAAGGAGACAACTTTTCAACAAGGTAACACTGGGTATATAAAATAGGTATCGAGAATGAATCAATCTATTAGGATCAAACCCAAGTGTTGTTTTAACATACTAGTATATCTAATTTAGTGTAACTAAAACGATAATTATAATGCGAAAACTAAAGTAAAAGAACACAACGAGATTTATTAACAAGGAAACCGCAAAATACAGAAAAACCTCGGGACCTGCTCCAGTTTTGAATACTATGAAATTTAAGACGTTATACAAAAACTAAAACCAACTTCGTATAGTTAAGACCATATAAACTAATTCCAAGTTACTCGGTTCCTTCAGTATCCCTGCGCCTACTTTTAATCGGTTCTACGCACGTTAAGATAAAGTCCACCATCTTAAGACGTTTCACCCGCTGCGAAGACTTCTAGCACTCAAAGACGAGGGTACCCAAATACACCACAATCTTTTCGTTTCAACCTATAATTCCTCTCACCAAGTGTGATCGTCTATGGACAAAGTCGAGACAATACAACAACTTCGGTATTCATACCTTGTGTGATCGACTATGGATACGATATCAAGACAATATAACTAACAAAGTGTGTTACTTGATAATAGGTTCAATAATAAACAAACTCTATAGGATCACTATCAAATATAATGGAGTTAATGTAAAGTGAAATTTATTTTAATTATAATAAAACAATTATAATGCGGAAAACTAAAGTAAATGGCACAACAAGATTTTGTTAATGAGGAAACCGCAAATGCAGAAAAACCCCGGGACATAGTCCAGTTTTGAATACTCTCAGAATTAAGCCGCTATACAAAATCTAAACCAATTTCGAATAGTTGAGACCAAGCAGACTACCCCTAGCTACTTAGTTCCCTCAGTATCCCTGTGCCTTCGACTTCTAGAGTCACGCACGTGAATCACAAGTCCTTAGGATCGTATTCCAAACATTAAAGGAAGAATCTGTTTGGTAACCACTCTAATCAATCTTTGCTACAAGATATAGATGAGTTGTTGACAAAGGCTCTTATGTTTAATCTAATAAACTCCTTTGTCTGGTTAGATCAATCTAACTTCAACTTCCGAAATAGTCAAGTATAGATTCACAATAAATTAAAATAAATCTCAAAGAGATATATTGAGAATGCCAATCTCAGCAACTACTCAATGGAATAAATCCGATTTTAGTTGGATCCTAGCAGATCAAGGTTTGTGCACATAATTCACAGGATACGAAAACCAATAAGAAATTTTCTTCATCTTCTTTAATCTTCATAACCTGCACAACACCACTTGAATCTCTTATGATCAATCAAAAACAAAACGGAGTTTGTTAACAATGGATTATCACAAGATGTCTTTATATATAACAACACTTCTAAAGATCCCGTCGATACTTCGATCTAGTTTGAGTGAATCTTATATCAAGATAAGATTCTCAAGAATAAACAAACTAGGTGCAATCAAAGTTTCAACAACCGTTAGTCAATCAAATCAGTCGAAAACTAATAACACTGCTGTTTGAGCATTGCTCGGTCGAACTCGCATGTGTTGCTATCTCAAGCATGTTTGTCAATGTTAGTGATCAAAACTATAAGTCTTGATTTATATCCTATGTAGCTAAAGGTCTCGTACTTGGATAGAAAGTGTAGTTGAGCTCAAGAACTCCATGGCAATCATCATACAAGACGAAGGACTACTCGAGGAACCGGTGGAACTTCATTGACTAAAAGGTATGTGGAGTCTTGAGCTTATCTTTCACTCAAAAGTATATTTACTCTATCTCCTACTCTTGAGTCAAAAGTCGTTTAGATGTATAGACTTTCATTATACACATTTGCTATTTTGAGCCGAGTTTAACTCGCCTATCTATTTCTCGAAATATGTGTTGGTAAGCTTTTGCTTTAATCGAATTCATCTTTACCTAGTGACGAAGGTCATGATATGTTTCAATCACTTTGGAAATTGCTCTGACGAAAAATGGTCTGTGAATAACGGCTATATAACATTCTCTGAGAATGTTTCAATGATTGAAATGAGAGTTTAGATTACATAACCATTGGTAGGATATAAGCATTATTGTGGAAACACATATATGTATAAGTCCTTATTCCTTGAACCAAAGTTTGCGAACTTTGTTGATCAAGAGAAATGGAAGTGGCGCAAGCCAAGTCCGCGAACTGGCGGAAGTTCTCGACCCAAGAATTTCTGCTGGAGTTTGTGTACTCCTTCCATGAGCTTAAGTCGCGAACTTGAGTAGGTTATATCTAAAACCGGTTGTTCTTGAACTAATGTTTATGTAAACTAAAGAATGCTTTTGCAAACCGTGGCTATAAAGTTCATGAATCGATTCGAGTGAATCAAACCGTTTTTGCTTCGATTGTGTCTTGTGTAGTTACATAAGATCTAAGCAATTGAACAACTCTCTAACTAGTTCATTTGAGTCATTTGAACTAGTTATGGTGAAGAAGAATATGGTTGATATGAGAGTGTTCATATGGCTAACCATTTGGTTGACTATTGTTGAACCAACAAATGTTAATGTTTGGGTACGGTTCATAAACCCAAAATTGAACATTTCATTTGTGTATAACAAGCTAAGTTTTCAATTCAACGGTTGATAAATATTATCTTGAATCTAATCAGGTTTTCATCTAACGGTGAATATTGAATGCTTTGTTACTAAGCTAACATTGATTGCAAACCTTGATTTGAAAGACTATATAAGAGAGACTCTAGCAAGTGGGAAACCTAATTCCCACACTTTACGTGTGATACTAGTTTGCTAAGCTAGAGTCGATTCTCCTTTAACTTTTGGTTTTCTTCTTCTAAAACCAGGCTAACGACTTAAAGACTTCATTGGGATTGTGAAGCCAGATCGATACTACTTTTCTTGTAGTTGTGTGATCTGATCTTGCTGTTTCTATCGTACGAGTACAATTGAAATAATTGGCTTGAGATTTATATCTCCGATAGGCAAGATAGAAAAGAAATCACAAACACTTCGTCTCATCGTTTGTTATTCCGCAATATCTTTTTTCGCTGCGTCGATTAAGATTATTGTGAGGTGATCAATAATACTAGGCTGTTCTTCAGAATATAAGTCCGGGTTATTGATTGGTTCCTGTTCACCTTGATTTATCAAAAGATGGAACAAAACTCATAGGTTTATTCGTGGGAGATGGATTTATCTATTACTATAGACTTTTATGTGTGATACAGATTTGTTTATTAAAGTCTTCGACTTTGGGTCGTAGCAACTCTTAGTTGTGGGTGAGATCAGCTAAGGGAATCAAGTACGTAGCATCCTGCTGGGATCAGAGGCGTAGGAGCATAATTGTACCTTGGATCAGTGTGAGATTGATTGTGGTTCAACTACAGTCCAGACCGAAGTTAATTTGGAGTAGGATAGAGTCTGTAGCGGCTTAATACAATGTGTGTTCAATCTGGACTAGGTCCCGGGGTTTATCTGCATTTGCGGTTTCCTCGTTAACAAAATTCTGGTGTCTATGTTATTTCTATTCCGCATTATATTTGTTTATATAATTGAAATATGACGGGTTGTACGTTGTTCAATCAATTAGAATATCCGACCTTTTGGATGTTGATTTAAATTGATTGACACTTGGATATTGGTTTTTGGTACCATCCAAGTTATCTCTCTTTGATAAAGACTTGCAGATTTCTATTTGCTTGAGTAAAGATCAAATCGAGAGATTGAGATATAAACTCGTTGATATACTTTTTATCTAGATTGAGTATGACTGTCTAGTTGATTCTCTAGAAAGTATATTGGAGTTTGTCCATACAGATTGTTAAGCGAAATATTGGGTGCGGCTGTTAGACCCCCGCTTTTTCAACTGCAATTATCTAGTTTCCCACCAATGGTACTCGTAGAGCTTCTTGATCCTGCAGAAGTTTATAAACGAGCGGTCGTAATAGATTTTACCTAATTAGGATACTTTCCTCTCTGAATCGACGGCTCTACCAGAAACAACAAGAAATGAAGTTTGCATGGCTCTTAAAATGGTTTGCTAGAAATGCAAACTTAGGCATTTATAGACCAAGGATGTTTGGACATCAAGGAATTTCCAAAACCGCAAATATTTTCAAGATATGCGATGAATGGAAACATTCGGTTTTCATAATTCCAATAAATGCTTGTCCAATATTTATGAAGTCTCTCAATAGAAAATCTCCGATCAGTAAATGCACATTACTAATTTTTATTATCTAGATATATGCATTTAATTGTTGGTAGTTAAAGCATATAAAACCAAAAACCTTAATTAAAAGATTCTCAATTTATTTCGGCACAAGATCACCTTGAGTACTAAGGAATATACTTGAACAATAAATGATAAGAGTTAATGCTCATGTTCAAAGTATGTTGATGATAGGTGTAGAATACACCTTGATTTAATATCTATTGGTTATGCTTTCTTTGTTATTTTTCTTGTAAATTATGTATTTTACGTGTGTTTTGAGTTGTATAGGTATTTTGGAGTCATGTGGAATAAAAGAAGAAGAAACCATCCAAAGTTGTGCTAAAGGGCGTGATTTTCATTTCACAGGAAAGTGATAGTTGGAGCCCAGATAAGGTTAAGGGGTATCCAGTCTTGTGTTTGAAAGAAAGTGTTAAAGACACCTAGAATTAATTAGGGGCTGTCATTCAGGGCATCCCTTATCATCCTAATTTGATTGGGGGCCAAGCACTAGAGGACAAAAAAGGTCACCCAATCCTAATTTGGGTCACCCCTTATAAAAATTCTTTCTAAATGCCTAAAATAGCCTTGAGTGATTAGTGTTAAGAGTTAATGAAGTAGATTAGTGTGTTAATTTAGTTTAGTTTAAAATCAGGTTTTGGGATTTAATTTTTGGGAAATTTAAGTTTTAGGTATTTTTGTTTTGAGAAGAAGAAGAGGGGTTTTGGGAGGAAAAACTAGGGTTGTTTAGAAATGAGTGATTCAAGTGGAGGGAATGAGGTTGGTGAAGGTTCAAACAAGTACTTGTTCACATCTTCTAAGGGGTCCAAAAGCTGAAGAAGGTTGGCGCTCACCCTGTTACCTTTGCTGTCGGGAAATACAACGATGCAAGGACGTACAACAAATAAGCAGCCGCCGCATAACGACATTCCATATCAGAGAGACCTCCTTTTTTTTCCTTCTCTTCAAGATCAAGCAAACATCCGCCTAATGTCCACAAGTTTGAACTCTTTCTTCTGGTACTTAGTTCCCGGCACGAAAAGCCCATCAGTCTTCTCTTTATCCCAGCCAAACAAGTTCTTGGTCCATGTATAAATTTCATCCCAATTAGGCCTTCTCTTGAAATTCTCACTGGTTGATTTACCTTCGACCTGCACCCCTAATATCTGTTCTGCATCATCAGGAGTCAATGCCATCTCGCCAAAAGGAAGTTGGAATGTGTCGACTTCAGCGTAATACCTTTCACAGAAACTAGATACTGCAACCTTGTCATATGCAATCACAGAGTTCACAACGGCATTGTACAAACTGGAGTTTTCAACATATTCTTTAACTCTTGCACATTCACTTGTTAGCGGCCACAACTCCATTTTCTTAAAAGAAGATTGGTGCCTGAAGAGACGTGCGGCATTCTTATGATCCTGCAAAAAATAAACAAATAAATATTAAAAAACATATTAGAAAAGTAATATCAACCAACTAATCAAATAGCAAGCAAAGTTGGGATTCTTACGATTGTCTCATAGATGGTATGAGCCCACGATCCAAAGATATCCAAATAGAACTTTGCCCCCATCTCTAGGTTCTCCTATTGGTTTACCACTTCAAGAGGCTCCAACATCAAATGAGTAGCGGGAACGTGTCTCGCTGGGTGCAATATCGCCCCATCCTTCTTAACCCTCTTTACCTGGCTTCGCTTTGCATTCTGTTCTTCACTTCTACATCTTGTTTACCATCATCCTCTTCACCATCCTTACCACCAGCATCATCCCCTTCATCCTCTTCCTCCTCATGACCACCATTATTACCTCCATACCCTTCCTGCTCATCATCATCACCATTACCATCATCAGAATCATCACCACTAACATTATCTTCATCATCATTGTCACTCTCTACTTCCTCTTCACCTCGTACGGAGGATCTTCTTGTATCAACTCTTCTTGGATTTCTTCTTCTTCACCACTACCGCTAGCGGAAATAATTAGAGAGTCTGATTCTGATGAATCCGACAACTCATTACCTTTGTCTCTCGGTTCGGTGATAGAAAATGAGACCTCACTCGGCTTCTTACCGCGTAATGGACCGGCAAGTAAGTATTTATCATGGCATGGAGCTTTGGAAGGTGGAGTTATCGTCATTGGAACCTTTCCTTTGATTCTGCATTTTGTTCCGAAACAAAAAAACAAAAAAAAAACCCAATAAGACATCAAATTTATGGTTATCAGAAAAAGAGTTGGCAATCCGATAATCTAAAACACAACCGACCCTTGTATAACATGTGATGACTCAAAGTTATATGATGACGACCCTGTCAAATAATAAAGGGTCATCAAAAAGACAATAACGATCATACGATTTGGGTTGACGACTCTAGGGCATATACTTAAGTGACGACTCAAGGGGAAATGAGATGACGACACTATCAATTTTTGAAACAGAGGGCTGTTCGAGTTCCATATAGAGTCGTTATGAAATAAATAAGGGTCGGCAAACAAGAGTCGTCATCTACAACATAAAAGAGTAACGACTCTATTCTAGGGCAAAAAATGTCGCAGTATCAGAATAAGGGTCGTCATCTTCAACCTAATAGACTAAAGATTTTTCATAAAATAAACATGCAAATGAAAAGTCGTTAGGGGTATCCACTACGATACTAACGACCCTTTAACTGAAACCGCTAAATTTCAGTTACCAGACTCGATTTCACAATCAAAACACAACAAAAAAACGCATAGAAGGTGGGTTTAACTTCACATACCTTCTAATTGGACCCATATCTTCTTTGGGTTTCGATTTTTTGGGTTTTGGGGTTCGTCCCACGATTACCTTTCCTTTGACGGCGTCGAGGAGATTGGGGATTTGACGTTCTTTGCGAGCGGTCTGTTTTGTACGAGCCATGTTTGAAGAAGAAGTTAATTGTCGATTATCTTCTAACATCGACGATGAATCGGTCGAAGAAAAAAAATCGTTTGGGGTCCTTAATGGTGGTTGTGGAGAGGAAGAGGAGAGGAAGAGGAGAGGAAGAGGAGAAGAAAAAAAAAGAGAAATTGATTTTTTTTTGTTTAGTTTAGGGTATATGAATTGGGGGCCTAATTATGATTTCAAATTAGTGTTAACTGATTTTTAAGATTTGTGTTTAGTAAAGGGCAAAACAGTCTTTTTAATATCGGATTAATACGCCCCTCAAAAAATTGGGGTGGAAATAAAATATCATGGCCCCAATTAAAATGTCTGGCCCAATCAAATTAGGCTTATCATTTATCAGTGGATGTAATTATCGGGTGCACCTTATCTAAAGTGCTGGGGTGTCTGAATCCTGCCCCAAATCATTACCAAAACCCTGAATTGGAGAGACGTTTCTTTCAATCATTAGTTCATTTACTTGATACCTGAAATTGAGAAAAAGCAGCAGCCGCTGGTTCAATCGAGAAACAAACAGAGAATGAAACTGAGAGATCGAGTAGAATTTAGGAAGGTTAACAACCCCAGATGAAGATGAGATGGATCTGCTACTATCGATTTACAGTGATGAAAGGAAGAATTTGGGGTTATCTGTGAATCGAAGAATATTTAGAGAAAAAGAGATTGTGATTCTAGGGTTAGTAGATTTGTGTTGTTACTGTCGAAATCGAGAGATGAAAATGAAGAATGGGTTTTGCATGCAGTGAAAGAAATCAGAGATGAGGTTGGAGTTGATTTGAGTTTAAACATATTAAGAAGGAGGAAGATCTGTTGATTTGAGAAAGTCTGATTCAATTGAAGAGTTGATGGTGTTGGTGGCCGCTGTTTGAAGAACTGGAATGGGTACGAATCTGGATAAGGGAAGACAAGGTGTTGAAGCCGAGATGCGAATGGTTTTTTTTATAGTTTATGAAACGGAGTTGATTGATACTGCTGATGTCAATTGGAAAGTGGTAAAGGAAGAATGGGTTTCGTCTGGTATTGGTGATGGTCAACAGAGAAGAGAATCAAAGCAGATGAGATGAAAGGTGGTGATGTAATAAGATGATTCAGGTGGGTTTGGTGGCAGTGATTGAGATGGTGAATCGGAGAAGGTAATGTTGTTGATTCAAGAAAAGAATATGTTGGTGCTGAGGTTGTATTGAAGATGAATTGGAATTGATACAGGGAGAAGAAAATGGCCTGAAAATGTGGTCGAAGTTGTCCTGAAACAGAGTGAACTCTGTCTAAATTTCCCCTCTGGTGAGTCAACTCAGTAACTCGGTACACTTCAGTGATCCATATTGAGTAAGACTGAGTTAGATGGCTAACTAAGAAGATGACTGTCTCTTCCACTTGACCAATTGACTGACGACTGACTGTTTGTTTGACCGTTAACTTTGATGGAATCTTGATGGAATATTCCATTACATCGATAGAACTCAGGCGACCGGTAGAGAGTTTTTTGGCCGGATTCCGGTGGTACCAGTGAATTTTGGGAGATCAAAATTTGTGAAGAATTTTCTAGACTCATGGGTTTGAGGAATTTGACTTGAATTTAGAAAGTGAATATAGAAGAATTTGAGAAAGGCTCGGACTTGGAAATTAAATTGCTTAAGGAAATGAGTCTATTCCTAAGAGGATTGCTAGCAAATTGAATCCAATAGAGAAGTTCTCTACTTTTCTCTACACACGTTTACACCTCTACACACACAATACTTGTGTTTTTGTTTGCTTTTAAAAATTCTTCTTTTAATTATTAGTGTGAACTTAAAAATTCTTCTTTTAATTATTTGTGTGAATTCCAAAAATATGAGTAGCTAATTTTCTTATTGATTGAGGATGAATTCCTAGTTCTTGACATGTTTTGAGTTTTGTTTTAAATCTACTTTGAAGTTTTCACATGATTATCGTTTGTTTTTACTAATATGAGTGTTTATGATTGATTTATAGATTGTTTAGAGTGCACGCTAAATTGATTTGTTAATTTGATCTAAAGCTAGTGAAAGTTAGGGGATAAGTAATTGTTTCTTGACTCTTTGCACAAGTAGAAAACACGAGACCTTGCGGAGGGATTCCATGGAGCAATTGTGTGTGAAAACAACGTTAGCAAGTAGACCTTGATCTAAGAGTCTAACTACTAATATCAACCTAATAAATTCATGAATCTTAATGCGTTTAACTAAATTACATCTTGAGTGATCTACTACTAGGTGGTTTGGTAAATAGAATCCGGTAGTCGAGAACTTCCGTATCCGGTGATATAAGGAATTTAGGGGTTAGCACTGATCTAGCTGCTATATCTACGGTTGGTGATAATCTTTGACTAATAAAAAGTGGAAAAGAACATAACTTGAACTTTTGATTGCTTTATTTACTTTCTTTTGCTTTTAAAATCTAAAACAAAACTCCCCTTTTATGACATTATAAGACAACTAAAACCTCTTGCTCCTCGTGGGAACTAACTTAACTACCACCATATTATTTGTTAATTGAGTGGAAAAATATTCACTAATTTGTTGTGGTTACGACACTCATCAATTGACATCTTGAAGTTTAAGGGAATCGGTTCTACCTTATAAAAGTAACCCGGTAGGAAATGATATTACCCAATAAAAATAATCAGGTAGGATCGGTTATACCAATTACAAGGATCGGTCATACACCCTCTTATGATCGGTCACACCAATTACAAGGATCGGTTACGCCAGTTACCTTATAAAAATAATCAGGTAGGTAACAATATTATCTTATAAAAATAATTACGTAGGATATGTTACATCTACTTGTGATCGGTCACACCAGTCACTATGATCGGTTACACCAATTACAAGGATCGATTACACAAGCTTTTGTGATCGGTCACACCAAGTACTAGGATCGGTCACACCAATTACAAGGATCGATCACACCATCACATGGTGATTACTTAGGATCGGTTAAATTAATAAAAACCAGTCATACAGAACCATAAATAAGGCATTGTGATTATTTATACCAAGATACATAACATAAGTTAAGATCGGTTCTACCATCTCACACATATTGGTCATCCAAATATTTGCAATGAATAGCCTGACCAATAAGCCTAATGATTTCCCTTTCGATTCACGAAACAAGCTCATGAATGTACTTCCGTTAAACAAATGTAAATCATTGTTTCCTAGGATGAAACCTTCACCATAACCCATTCACATAATCATAACAATATATACAAGATTATGTTGATGTCATATCTACAAAGTTCAAAAGATAAGCGTTATACTTCGTAGTCTAGTTCCCTAATAATATGATCATACTATTATGACCATGTCACATCACTAGAGTATTATACAATATGTACAGTATATACAGTCTCGCAGTTATGTTTTCAATATATCACGACTTGAAAGATACGTTAGGAATGAAACAATTCAATTCAATATTATTAACCTCAAGTGGAAAGATGATGTCGTCGTTGTAGTTCGCTACTTCTTCACATTCTTCAGGTCTTCGGAGTAATACTTATATGTCTCAACATTCCTATACTTTCTAGTCTAACCTAAATGAAGTTAACTCTTGTATTTAATCAAGCGACTCTAGATGAGTTTTGATACTAAACTATGACAACCAAACTTGACATACCAACGCTTGGTGAGTTCAACCGTGATATGCTCTACCGTATCACAATACCAATAAGAAAATATTTTAGTCTTCAAATATTCAATCTTGAAAGTACATGCAAAAACATCTTGATTCCCTTATGATCGATCACACTCATAACAGGGTCTTTTAACAATGGATGATCACAAGCCCTATCTTCAGATCTAGAAAGATCATATCTGAAACCGATGATCGTTAAAGGTTATGTTTTTTTTTTTAAATATTTTTCTCTGAAACTAGGATTTGTATTTATATAAGTTAAGAATATGATTAATTTAAGGTTAGATTGATCTTTTTGTTCAAATTAAACCTATAACCATTTTTATAAATTGGGAGAAGATAATGATAAGCCTCATATAATTCTTTTAAGCTCCAAACTTGCAAGGCTATCAAATACCTTTAAACTTATAATTTGATAGTCCGTGTGAAAATATAAACCAAAAAATAACATACAATCCTAAATAACTTTTGCATGCATCATGGTTGTACTTAGCATGTGCAGCAAGCCTTTAAACCGCTAAATGACTATAACGGCCGAGTTGTGCTCAACAGGATTTACAAGAGGTATACCCACAAAACCCACAAGCTCATCTTCTACAAACTATAACACCTTGATTTCAGTTTAAGCACACAAATTGGATATATGAATCTAGCTCTCAAAGGCACTAGTCATAATGGTATATATATTCCAAAACTTAGAAAAATTTGAAATTTAGGAGTGTAAACTGAAATCTTAGGTATGTATAGAAAACCGTTTATCAAACTGAAGTTATGACTACCAATTATTAAGAGACAATTGTAAATCACGAACGGCTTCAAAGACAAGGTAGTCTTCCGGCTTTACGAGAAATGTGAATGTTTACCTAAAGGGTTGGTGATTTATTAGTTTACCTGCATTGTTCATCGATAACATACACCCTCCTTTACTTATATATATATGGGTAAATAATTTTGTGTTGGCAGTTTCAAACTCATGGTCACTGGTACCATCACCCAGTGACTTTACCAATGTACAGTAACATCGTTACCCTCCTTACTTATTGATTATTTACAACATACTAGAAGACTCTTCACTTACTTTGAATATTCTCTAGTTTAAAGCGAGAGATAAAAAAAAAGTAACTCTATGATTTGAAATAAAAGATACATGAATAAACTCTCTCGTTATTTATTTGTATTTTTTTTATACTTTTTTGTTTTTGTTTTTTGTACATTTTTTTTTGTTGAGAGCAAGAACACGAATTTGCGAAGAAGAAAACTATCTTTTTTTTGTTGGTTGTTGACTAACTGAAAGCATGGGAAAAATTACTGGTATAATCAATTCTTTTCCGTATTCAGTCTTTTTAGACTGTTGTAAATGCTTCACTTTTAGCAAGAGGTAGCCTTTTTCGATGTCCCCGATCAAACTTAATGGTTGCTTTTCTTAATGTATAAACCAACTTCGATCTCGGACAACTAGAGAACAAGCTATTCGAATCTTATTCAGTATTATAGATGATTGGTAGTCTATTATACCTCTGTAAACACAAACGATACACGCTTGGTAGATCGTGGCTGTGTGGATTTTTCTACCACATGTTCTAAAAAATTCAAAAGAGTACATCGAACTTGCGTGTTGATGTTCTGGACTCGGAAAATTATCAAACAAGTGCATTATTATCTAGATTAAAAACCATAAGATATCATATATATATATATATACAAGCATTACAAATCAAGGTTGATGAGCTCAATTTTTTTTCTTCCCATAACCCGAAACTTAACTATGACACTGTCCTCAATATTTGAAAAACACTATATATAGACTTAACACTAAAAATAGTTGAATAACCAAGGCAAGGAATGATATTACCATAACCAAGTATCGAAAAATGGGTTACCTCACAACAAGTCCTAAGTTTAATGTCTTTAGTCAGACATCAATACCACGCAAACGGCTAGTCACTTTTCAAAATCATATATCAATATTCGAAATAACTGTGGGTCAAAAAATTTCTTGGATTTTGGATTCTCTAGTCTTGTCCTCCTAGGGGCGATACTCGTTTGTCCAAAATTTCCTCGGGTATATAGTTTGGTCCAAAATTTGAACGAGCTTGTCCAAACTCCTTCAGAATCAATTTTTTCTCTGTCTTTTCCTACTACCAATTGCCCTTTCAGAGTTACCATGTATAAGCTACCAAATGTTTTTTTTTTTTCCGAAATGGTTTAACTTTAAATCTTAGATTTCAAATTAGGAAAGATTGAGAGAGATTTTGGATGCGATTTTTTTTTATTAATTCGTTTCTTCATCAGATGTTCCTATTCTCAAGTTTGTTTTTTATTTATGATCTTTTGTTTGATTTTGTTGATTTCTTCGGTTTTAATTTTTTTGGATGCATCATACAAAATCAATTTGATCTTTGATTTTTTGTTCTATCTTTCAGTAAGCATTACATGCAAGTTCAAATTAATTAATTAAAACTATTTGGTACTGAGGAATCAAATAAAACAGATAAAACAAAACCCGAGATATTAAAGCTAAATCTAATTCCGAACTTATAAAAACTATATGACATAGAGGAATAAAACGATACAAACCAGGTTGCTAAAGCATAACTAAAACCATTTGATATAAAATAGTCAAACAAAATAGAAAAAACAACTCCTAAGCTAAGTAACTTATTACAATAGGTTGTAGAAACAACTATTCCTCTTGATACTTTGATCATGGATAATGATCAAGTCATCTAGCTACTAAATATATATATGTAACGAACTTAGCATGTTATACTTTCTAAGGAATACGACCTTAAAAAATTGACATAAATAAAACAGTTCTAGTCAATAATCACTAACCTCGATCTAAGGGATGATATCTTAAAACATCTTAAGTTATTCAATGAGTAACTATAGATTGCCTTAAACTAACCTAACGAAGTTGAATTTATAAGCAATTCAAGTGGTGAGTTTCATAACTAAATATGACATCCAAACTTGACAAACCAATGCTTGGTGGGTCAACCAAGCAGTGCTCTAACAAATTTCTTATGAATTTTCCCCAATTCCTCTTCCGTCTTATTTTGGTGAATTAGGGAACACTTTTGGAATGACATGCGCAACGACCTCATCATGAAAGTCAATATGACACTCATCAACTACTTCTTTTAAATTATTCAAAAACTACTCCTAATTGTATATATCTTCACTGGAGCAAGAGAAAAAAAATATATAGGACAAAATAAAAAATCAAAAACATATGTGAACAAAAAAAAGTTTGCATCAAAGTAAATAATAATAATACGAACCCGTATTACCATTGACATAGGTTACATCCATTAAACCAACCCTGAATCTACCAGAATACAAGTAAGGAAAGTGACATCCAAGTAGATCATAGGGCTAGGATACTTATGTCTGTACTTACAAGCACCAAAACATATGAACAACCTCTCAAAGTATCGCTCTCTCGTCAAACTGAAAATCCACATAGCTAAGAAGATTAGTTTATGTTATATCAATGCTCCGTTGAACCCATAAGTTTTTCTATCTTAAGCTTGTTGCCAATGTTAGTTGAAAAAAAAAACACATCTTGATTTCTATCTAGTCTACTAAGTCAAGTTTAAAACTAGGTTAGAATTTGGTAGTTGAGTACGAGACATCATCCTCGAAGACTGAAGATCGAAGAAGACATTTGGAGAACTTCTGTTTCAGGTGTGTGAAGACTGAACCATTTTATTTTACTCACTAACTTACCATTATATCTGTTGAGACTATGTCGTATGAGTTCTAGTAGATTTACAAAGAAAATTTTTTGAGTCAAGCTTGTCTTCTTAAAAATCTCGAAATATGATTATAGAAAAGATGTTCAACGGTCCTTGATAATAATAGTTTGAAACAATTTATTGTTTGAGAATTAATTTGTGGATCAAATGAAAATTTCCCATGCAAATAATTTTATCACTTGGGAATGTTTTAAACATCAAAAGAGAGAAATTCAGAACTTCAAATATTTCTGCTCAAGGTAGGTTGGCGAACCGCTTCATAAACCATGGATATCTGAGTTTCAGAAATACATGGAAGGTTGGTGAACCAGTTCGCAGACAGTGCACAAACCCGGTTAACGAACCGTGGTGAACTGAATTTCTTAGGTTGGTATAAAAGGCTAGCAGTTGGAAAACTCGATTCACGAAACGTGCTCAACCGAGTTCAAGAGTCTTGTAGGGTTGGCGAATCCGGTTCACGAACCGTAGCACCCTGACTTGTGAACAAGCCTTACGGTCCACGAACCATTCTACCAATGATCTTAGTAGAATTCAGTAGATGCTCAAGAAATTATTTTTTAAATATGTTTAGCATTGTTATGACTCTCTTAAACTCTTCGAATTAAGACTTCATTGATCACTTAAACACCTATGTATGTGCGTCATGATTGAATTCTTAGGTGTTTAAATTAACATCAAATTTCTTATTGCTCATATGGCATATTTTCCAAACCGGAAAGTCATTATATACGCTTCCGTAAGGACCATAATGTAGATTCTTCTATTATATTTTCAACACTTATTTCTCACATTTTAATTGAATCCTTAACCAGTGTTTCATCTAAACAGAGAAAGTGTTTTCTTGATTCTCAAGTTATCTTAGCTTGAATTCTAAACAACCCCCAGTCTTGGAAAACCATAAATAGAGATGCTCTTTCAACTGGGAAATTTAATTTCTAACACTTTATGTGCTAGTTGATTTCTAGAGTCATCCTCTATTGACCTAGATTTCCTTTTAGAAACATAATTAGGTCCACAAATGAAAGACTTCGATTTGGAGATTTGTAAAGCCAGGTCCGTCTGTCATTATCTTAATAGTTCGTGTATCATGTTCTTGCTTTTCTGTTGTCGAGGTTTTTCGTAATCTCTTTCAGGAAAGATATATAGAAATCACAAATTTCTCTTCATCTCAGAATTTGTAATTCCTCAAGATAGATATCTAAAAACTGGTCTTAATTGATAAGTTGAAGATTGTTCTTGAGAGGTGGTAAAAGATCCAGGATTCTCATCTAAGTGTAAGTGTTACGAATTATGAGGCATGCTAGATTTATCTATTGCAAACAAATTTCCAAGCCTTGATCTTTGATCCAAAGGGAAATCAAATAGGCTCATCAGTTAGAGGAAGATTGGTGTCAAAGGTCTTTACTTCGGCTGAAGAAACTCTTAGGCTGTAAAGGACGTCATCTAAGTGAATTAATTGCATAGAGCCTTGCGAGGTTCAAGAGACGTAAGGAGCGCGACTGTAACTGAATCGCTTGGAGGGAGGATTCGGTCTCAATTATATTACAATCCGAAGTCTGATAGTAGAATAGTGTATGTAGAGGGTTAATACAGTTTGGTGTTAAAATATGGACGAGGTCCCGGGTTTTTCTGCAGTTACAGTTTCCTCGTTAACAAAATTTCTGGTGTCTTGTGTTTTCCTTTCATGCATTATATTATTTATCTTTATAATTAGATTTACGCAAGTTGTACGTTTTCAATCTTATTGGATAGTCCATCTAATTGTGATCGATTACGAGACTCGTTTCTTATAGAATTTGTTCTTGAAAGATAGATAACAAGTTTTGTTACTTGACAGAATTCCGATTGGATTATTTTGATACGACTAGATTGAGAAGAGATAAATATATACACTCTCTCTCTCTCTCTATATATATATATATTGTCAAGGACCATTCAGTTGGTCCACTTGCAATTGTGTCTATACAGGTTGTCGAACAAAAATTTTCGTGGTGTATTTGGTATCATCTCCTTTTCAGTCATAATTATATAGAGGGATAACTCCCTTCATCTTTACCCCAAAATACAGTACTTATAGAATTGTCATTCAACAATTTCACGAACACCAATTTGTCGCTGAAATCTATGAAATATGTGGAGAATCTGAACTTAAGTCACAATTCCTTATCTAGATCACTATGCAATATGTTTACGGGTTTTCTGAATTTGAAGCAGATGGATCCATCGCATAATACATTCATTGAAATCTACCAAGCTCATTCAATCTTGACCAATCTTAATGGACCGTTTCTACAGAAGAATGAGTTCACGGGATCAGTAAGTGTTCTTGTTCCTGTGCCACTCCATGACATGGACATCCGCAATAACTATTTCAATGCTCGGCCAAAGGAGTTATATCTATTACCACATGACAGTTGAGTGATCCCGATATCGCTGAGGTCCCCCGTATGTTCGCTCGCTGGAAAAAATTTGTCCAGTAGGAACAAAGTTTGTAACTGCAGAAGAGGTTATTCATTCAGTCTCCCGATCGTGATGAGCCAATTAAGGACTGACAGGACAGCTACCCCCTAGAATTTGTGAAGTTACCACAATAGACTTATAAAGTTAGGTAGTTATAGATTCGTCTCCCATAAATTTGCAATATTACACCAGTAAGCTTAGAAATCTTTGATTTTTATAGAACCGTCCTTCAAATAATTAATAATATTACTAGTGGGCTCAGAATACTTAGATTCTTACAATTGTCCTCGTAAAATTAATTTAATAGTTGTAGGTTGTATAAGATTGTATAAGATAACCTTTAATTTATTTTAATTAATTAAAAACAGATCTTACAGAGGCAAGACACAGACGAGAGTATTAAATACTCTTCTTACAGCCACACAAAAAAATAACCAACGCAAAGCAGACACGTGGTTTTACAGACTATTACAGACATGCTGGCAATACAATTAATAACAAAAACGGATGTAAGCAGTAAGGTAAGCAGAGTACAAGCTATTATCCACCCCCCCCCCCCAACTGAAGGTGTTTGAAGGCAAAAAGACTGTAAACCTTCCGTTTGTTCTTGAGAAGCTGAAATCTTGGACAATGCAACCCCTTAGTAAATATATCTGCAAGCTGTGAGATTGTAAAAATAAAAGAAACATACAATGTTTTAGCTTGAACAAGTTCTCTGACAAAGTGGAAATCTAGAGCCATATGCTTCATTTTAGTATGAAAAACTGGATTTGAGGCAAGAATAATACTGTTGGTGTTGTCACAAAACAGAGTAGGTGATGATGGAAGAAAGATATACAAATCCTTGAGATGTTGGCATAACCAGATCTCCTCAGCTGCAGTTTGAGCAAGTGCTCGATATTCAGCTTCGGTGTTTCAACGAGCAACAATGGCTTACTTTTTAGCTGACCAGGAAATAGGATTATGACCAAAAAAGATGCAGAATCCACTGGTGGACCTTCTATCGTCCGGAGAGCCAGCCCAATCAACATCAGTATACCCTTGTAAAGTTATAAGGCCCTTAGAGAAAAACAAACCATGATCTACTGTATTTTTTTACATATCTCAGTATTCTTTTAGATGTCATCATATGATTAGTGGTAGGCTGATACATAATTAACAAACTTATTGATTAACTGCAAAGCTTATTTCTGGCCTAGTCCATGTTAGGTACTGAAGAGCACCTACAAGAGATCTATACTCTGTAGGATTATCCAAAACATCACCATAATGAGCACTTAGTTTAGTGGTAGTGGAAGGTGGAGTAGAACAAGACTTATCTCCAACCATTTGAGTCTTATCCAATAGATCCAGTTCATATTTAGTTTGTCACATAAAAATACCGCTAGCATTTCTCTTTACTTCCAAGCCAAGAAAATAGTGCAGCTGACCAAGATTCTTAAGAGGAAAGGACTTGCATAGTATAGATATAAGCTCATTACAGTAAGAGAGAGAAGTACCTGTGAGAACAATATCATCCACATATACTAGGTATATAGTGAGCCTAGAACCAGATTTCTGCACAAATAAAGATGGATCTACAGCTGAAGCATGAAAGCGAAGAGAGATAAAATAATGTGTGGCTTTTCATACCAAGATCTTGGAGATTGCTTCAATCCGTATAAAGACTTATGAAGTTTGCACACATAGTCAAGGTGATCAGGATCAACAAACCCTGGAGGATGAGTCATATATCCCTCTTTTTGTAGATCACCATGGAAAAAGCATTACTTACATCAAGCTGTTGAATCTCCCAGTTAAAATGAACATCTAGAGATAATATGAATCTAATAGTGGTTGGTTTTTCAACATGACTAAAATTTTCATTGTAGTCCAGACCAAGGTTTTTAAACTCATTCGCGTCATTTAATACCATTTCGAGTTGAATCGTGTCTCTAAATCGAAATACCACAAACTCGTATTTTTGACCTTTTCCTGTTTCCACTCAGAATTTAGGAATTATAGTGTTAATAAAAACTTAAAGGTTTGAGAGAATCGAACCTGAACCCTCGAGTTTTTAGGGGCGCAACCTTTACCACTGAACCATGTCGTCTGTTGGTGATTATATTGAACGTATTTTCCATTTATAAGATCAAAGATCAAAACTTATAAGTTTTACCAAGTATTTTATTTAGTTCAATAATATTTATAGGCATACATATTAAAATATAACGATTCAATAATCAACCATGAATCTTAGATTCACGACTCAATATATGATTCGATTCTTAAAAATAAAAAACCAATTCACGATTTGATTTACGATTTAAAAACCTTGGTTCAGACCTTCTTGTCTAAAACTCTAAGAAACTAGTCTTTCCTTGAACTTATCAATAGAACCATCAGCATGTTGCTTGATTTGGTAGAACCATTTGCAGCCAACAATGTTCTGACCAGGAGAAGGGGGTACTTTGTCCATGTACCATTTGTTTGTAAAGCATCACGTTCTTGAACCATGGCAACCTTCCATTTGGGTTTTTTTATTGCTTAAGAAAAGAAAGTTGGTGTGATAGAAATGGCAACACTAAGATAAGAAGCAGGTTGAGGATATTTAGTTGCAAAGTACATCTTAGGTTTAGTTTAGTAATACCAGATTTACCCCTTGTCTTCATAGTATGAGCATTTTGAACAACAGACAGTGGAGCACCTTGAAGAGAAGGAAATGACTTATCCTGAACAACAACTGAAGATTCATTTTGGATGGAAGAAGCAATATCTCTCTGAACATCAGCTAGAGTATCAGCAACTGGTAAAGAAGTATTATGAAAAGCTGAAATTGTAGTAGCATCAGAAGTAAATGGTAATGGAGTAGTGTCATTACCAAAAGACTCATAACTAAGAGTGGATGGTATATAAGAAGCAGACATAATAGTTGAATAAGGAAAAATTTCTTCATTGAAGGTGACATTTCTTGAAATATAAACCCTGCCAGTGATTGGATTTAAGCATCTATAACCTTTTTTGCTGAGAACCAAAACCAAGAAAAACACAAGGTGAGCTTCTAGGTGCCAGTTTAGATGAAATATAAGATCTAAGCCAAGGATAGCGGGAACAACCAAAACTTCTAAGATAGGAATAATCTGGACTTTTGTGAAACAACTTCTCAAAAGGAGATATAAAATTGAGACTTCTGACAGGTGGTCTTTTGATAGTAAAGTTTGTAGTCATGAAAGATTCAACCCAAAAACTATCAGGTAAACCAACTTTAACAAGAAAGGTTCTACCAATATCCAAAATATGTTTATGCTTAGCTTATGCAACTCCATTTTGTTCTGAAGTATATGGACATGTAAATTCATATTGAATGCCATGTGTAGCAGTAAAGACAGCCAATTTTTTATTAATAAATTCTCCACCACCATCTGTTCTTATAGTAATTATTTTGCAGCTCAACTGATTTTCAATTTGAGTTTTAAAGTTGTAGAAGACTATCTTAAAATCAGACTTTGCATAAAGAGGAAATAACCAACAAAATTTTGAGTAATCATCCACTATATTAACATACTACAAGAAACCACTATTTGACATTATAGGAGATGGACCCCAAAGATCCATATGCAAAAGTTCTAGTGGTTTTTAAGTACAATATAAAGAAACAAAAAAGGGAAATTTATGAGACCTTCTTAACTGACAGCACTCACAAAAGAGTTGTGGTTTTATTACATAATTGTCAAAAAGATGACATACTCTTTGAAAGGTTTAAAAGGATGGATGAGCTAATCTATGATGCCAGACTGATGATGTAACTTTATTTAGATGTAGAGCCCTCAGTGGTGGTTTGATTTGTTGGTGGAAGTTGATTGGATAGAGACCATTGAGATGAGGGCCCTGCAACAGAATCTTCCCAGAGTGAAGATCCTGTACAATATAATCAGTGGGAGAAAAGGTTATAGTGCAATTATTTTGAGTACTGAATTGATGCACATATATAAGATTATTATATGCCTTAGGAACATGTATAACATTCTGTAAAGTGAAATATTTACTGGCACTGGTATAAGACACGGAACCAGCAGAAGAAATTGACATACCTTCTTCATTAGCAGTTTGGATGCACGCATATCCATCATAAGAAGTATAGTCATCAAGTAAAGAAGTATCACTGACAATATGATTTGTAGCTCCACTATCAGCATACCAGGGTTTCTCACCAAAAATGTTAGCAGGAGCTAGCATAACATGTAAATTTTGAGGAGGAGCACGTCCTTGATAAGCAAAATGACCCTATTTGGACATTCAACAACTGAATGACCAACTTTGAAGCAAATCTGACAGGTAAGACATTAAACTTAGAGGTCTAGTAGCCTGTTGATGATAAACTCTAGGTGAAGATTGATGATAACCTCTCCTACCTATGTAGTATTGAGTATAACCACCTCTCATAGAATAACCACGATTGTAGAGGGAAAAGATGAATTAAAATTCTGATTAAATCCTTTAGATGCCAGAAAAGCCTTGTTTTCATATTCTTCTATAACATGATTAGATCTGGACGCAATAAAAATCTCTTCGCCAAGAAGAAGATTATACAGTTATACACTAGTGACATGAGGATATCGAATTCTGATAGATATAGCGAAAGCATCAAATGATGACGTCAATCTAGTTAGAGTGTTTACTACAATTTCACTATCACTAACAGTAGAACCAGAAACAACGTAACTAGAGCATCAACAACTTTCTTGATCTCATTCAAATAAGCAGTGATAGAGTCATTACCTAATTTAATGGATTGCAATTTTGTTCGAAGTTGAATTGTATGATTAGCTGATACTTGAGAGAATCGAGTTTCAATATTTCTTCATAATTCATGTGAAGTAGTCGCACCAGCAAAATAAGGAAGAACTGACTTAGACATAGTGGAATTGGGCCAAAGGATAATTTTTGAATCTTCATCTTGCCACAATGTGTAAGCTGGATTAACAATTTGGTTATTAGCATGATTGCGAGATGTAAACACTCCAGGACATCGTTATTCACCAGTAACATATTCAACAACCCTAAATTTATTGAGGAGAGCAAGATTCACAGAATCCATGTGAGAAAATTGTCTTCCTTGAGTTTGAAATCAACAATGCCAGTTAATTGATTGAGAGGTACTTTGGAGATCGAACGATTTTCCATGATAGTAAAAGATTGGGAAAAAAAAAGGTAGATCTAATAAGAAGTATCAATTGAGAAGAAGAAATCAAGAAAATTGTTGAAAATAAGATCCATAAGTAAAAATCTTGAGATAAAACGAGTGATTGGAGATACAAAGTGCGAAAGAAAGAAAGAATCACTCAAAAAACATAGGAAAGAGCTCAAGAAACTCCATTAATGGAGGAAAAATTGGATCGAGTACCATGAATGATCAAAAACATTTCAGTTCTGATACCCGGATAACATTTCAGTTCTTCTCATTAATCAAAAACAGATGTTACCGAGGCAACACACAGACAATAATATTAAATACTCTTCTTACGAACACACAACCATACACAAATTAACCAACACAAAGCAGACACGTGGCTTGACAGATTGTTCCAAGCATCTTTGGCAATCTGATTAATAACATAAACTTCATGATTAAATATGAAAAATGCTACCTATAGCCATAGGTTTAGATAATATGAGATTTGACGTAAGTTTGAAAAGGTGCGAAGATAAAATAAGGGGATTGAATCCTTAAATATCAATTTCACAACTACACCTATTTTTTTTTTTTTGATGGAAAAATGGATATATTAACTAGCAAATACAGTACATAAGATTTACAATTTCGTTTCTATCAAAAATATTAGAGCTAAGGCTAGAAAGCTTGATTTTTTGTTGTAATTTCGTAGACAAATGTTGAAGATTCTTTATTCTTGCTTCCTTGGCGATTAGATCTGCTGCTGAATTGTATTTTCTCATTGTAAATTTTATCTGAGCTTGTGGAAGTTCTTTTAAGATTCTCTTGGCTTCTTTAACTGTGTTTTCGGCTGTCCACGAAGGATTTGTGTTTTCGTTGTTAATGCTGTCTTCCAAGATTTTACAATCAGTTACTATTGAAACGCTAGACAAAACGTAGAGATTCGTAGATTAGGCTCGTTGTCAAGAATTATTTGTTGGTCTTATTTGTCAAGGCATCATTTTTAGCAAGAGAAAATTAGGCTAAGGCCCCACCCATGTATAACCCATAATATGAGGCCCCTAGTTAAAAGAGTTTTAAAAACAGGCCCCGAATTAAAAAGAAAAATTAATGAAAGCGAAAAGACTAAATTAGCCTCGAGTATATAATAAACATCACCTACCTTTCTCTCGTTCAGAAGCCATTATTTCATTTACCAGGAGAGAGAAAACAAATCTCACTCACTGAAAACAGTTCGAGATCAAAAAAACCTAAAAATCAAGAAATCTTCCTAAATCGATTCGAGATCAAAAACTATTCATCATCTCGCTTGAATCGCTGTCTGAATCTGCTAATCTGCTAATCTGAAACAGTTTCAGTTTAAGTTTAAGTTTCAGTTTGAGATTCAAAAACTAAATCGCCGTTGTTAATGATTCTTGTTGATGAAATACTCCGACGATGAATCACTAGGTATGTTTTGATTTGAATATGTTAGTTTTGATCTGTTTTGATGAATCACGATGTCAACTGTTTTGGAACTGTTTTTGATCTGTATTTGATTTGTTTTTGATATGTTAATTCAAAGACGAATAAAGAAGAAGAAGACGAAGAAAGAAGAAGAATACGAAGAAAGGAGAAGAAGACGAACGAGAGGTTTGAATCTGTTTTGGATCTTCTACTTTTCCTCTCTGGTTTTAGGGGTTAGGTTTACTTGATGATTTACATTGATGTATCATTTGAATCTCATGTTTAGGAGTTTAGGACTACTGCAAATTGATGTTTTCTTCTTTGTTAAAACTGATTCGATTCAATTTACATTTTGTGAACTAAAATGGCGCAAGGAAGAAGGAATCCCCACAAGCGGATGCTTTAAGAGGTACTTAGATGTGAAATTATTTGAGTATACGTGTTGTTGTGATATCATGCTAGTGAAAATGCCTTTGAATGTTTAACTATACAAATAAGGCCTTGTGTAACTTGAAGTTACACATTCAAAATCTAACCACCGACAGTATTGTGGTATGTATATTGAGTGTGTAACTTGAAGTTACACATACAAATGAGCATATATTCTTGTGAGTTACACATTCAAGATGTCGCCTCGAGTTTGTGTAACTATAATTTACACATTTGGAATCTCATGTTTTGATGTGTAACTATAATTTACACATTAAAAATCTCAACACTAACTTGCCAATTGATTGTGTAACTATAAGTTACACATGGAAAATCTCGTCATGAACTAAATTTGATTCATCAATTTTGCTTGTGATGATGTCATGAACTAAATTTGATCTCATGATATGCTTGTAAATTTTCATAGAAATAGAGAGTATGTAAATAAGAGTTACACATTAAAAATCTTATAGAAATAGACTATGGTTTGTATATTGATTGTGTAACTTATAGTTACACATTAAAAATCTTATAGAAATGAGCCTAAATTTGTAACTATAGGTTACACATGGAAAATCTCACCACCGACTTGCTAAGGGCATGTGTAACTATAAGTTACACTTTAAACAATCTCACCAATGACTCTACAATGGGTTATATATTGATTGATTTGTGTATGTGTAACTATAATTTACACATTGAAAA
Organism: Papaver armeniacum; assembly: GCA_023531295.1. Taxonomy (NCBI): domain Eukaryota; kingdom Viridiplantae; phylum Streptophyta; class Magnoliopsida; order Ranunculales; family Papaveraceae; genus Papaver; species Papaver armeniacum. The sequence continues at coordinate 282,632 of JAJJWW010001751.1, read as the reverse complement.
TATCAACACTAACTTTCCAATTGACCTGTAACTACAAGCTACACATTCAAAATCTCACCACCGACTTGCCTTGTGGTGCGATTAACTTATAGTTACACTGACAAATCTGATTATTATGCATGTGTAAATTGAGGTTACACAACACATAATAGAATGATTCAGTTTGTGTACTTGGAAAATACACATAGTTTATGACATGAATTTGATTTTGCGGTTATAAAGGAGTGTATTTATTAAGTACACAAAATACCGACTCATGCTATTTTTTGTGTGTGATGTGTACGGGAAAATTAAGGCAATCCTTGAATGCCATTAAGGATTTGGTAAAGGTGATAAAACCTATAGGATTGATTGACGAGGGCTCGGAGATATCTTTTAAGAGTTGCTTACGGTAAGCTCGTAATGATGTATTACGATGAGTATGATCCAGCTGTACCAAGTACAACAAAACAAATCACTACCAACAAAAGCGGCGTATTGAAGCTTTTGAACTGCTTTGATATGGATTGTGACACACCTTGTTCTTTCAAGTTTGGTGATGATAAGTTTATAGAGTCTACACCGGCAAAGCTGGCTGGTTTATTTTACATGCAAAGGATTGGAAGTAGAAAGGGTCAAAAGCTATTAAAGAACTTTTCTCATAAGGATTTGACCGACAATGTTTTGTACAACAAGTTCTTCACCGATATTAAGTCTACAAAGACATCGGACAACAAAGACTAAGACAAAAATTTTAGAAGATAAAACAACTTATGACCAAAAGGAGAAAAAGTGGGCGAAGAAAGAAAATTGATGATAAGGATCTAGTTTGTTTGATAGGTTTTTATCTTTGCCTTGTGTATTATTTTTTGGAGACATAAATGCTAATGGAGTGAATGTGAAATATCTTAGTGTCGTTGAAACATATGAGACGGTGCTCAAGGTGTCTTGGCCTGACTTAATACACGAGCACTTGTTTGAAGAAATTCATGATAATATTAATTGCTTGGCAAATGTGAAGGCTTGTGTGCAGTACTTACTTGGTAAAGCTTGTGTGTAATTTCTATTCCAAGACTTTTAGTGTTATGTTCGGATATTTTATTTTAATATTATTTGCTTGACTAATTAAAATTTATATATGTTGCGAGATATTGTTTGTTGAACATGCACCGAAGGCTCAATCCCGAAAGTTGCAAACCACGAAGAAGATATCCCAGCGGGTTGGAAGGTGGGATCTATACCAGATTTCGGATTACATTTCTATAACAGACATGACAGAGTTTTCGGTAAGTGTTAGTTGGTTTATGTTTTGTAAATTTATGGTAATATCAATATAATTTAGATAAAACTTTGATGTAATCAGAATTGTCATGCAAACATAACACCAGTGAATTCAATTATATGTGTAACTATAGGTTACACATATAAAATGTTCTTATGTAACTTTAAGTTACACATACAACTGAAAATTTGTACATTTAGAATGTTCAACTGTTTTTGCTATCTCTTTTTAACCTCTCCATCTGTTAATTGCAGCCAACTCCTAGCTTTGTGGGTGAGTTTTCCAACTTGAGAAGCGACTAGGTATATCAACCGTGGTACCCAGACAAAGGACGACACTGCAAAGTCGGGTTGAAAGCGCAAACCATTGAGAATGGACAATGAAAAGAGCAAATCAAGCAAACCAAGCAATGTTTAAAGCGGTGTATGCAATTGCAAGAGAAGGAATATCGAAGCGGACCTTTCGGGAACAACGCAGAATTCAAGATTCACAATTTTAGTTGCCAAATTATGCAAGCAATGGGTATTAATCCTTACAAAGTGGCCCGGGAAGAGTTTATGCAACATGAAGATCTTTGGACATGGAGGTACTGATCGTGGAGCTACCGAGCATGAAGAAGTAGAGTTCTTGCATGGAGCAACCGATCAACAAGGAGATGGAACTACGAGCATGGAAGTAGTGAACATGAAGAAGAAGAATCCGAGAAAGAGACGAGCAAGAGAAAGAGAAAATGACACGGAAAAATCCTTCCATGAAGAATGTAAGTAGTTGTAAATTTTTAATATGCTTCTTTAACTTGATAGAGGTACCCAATTAGTTGACACTAAGGTCTTTGAACATTTTTAGGTTCATATTTTAGTTTTTCGGTTTTAATATGCTTGTTTAACTTGATTACACTTGATTATTGTTGAGTAAACTAATCATATGGATGTGTAATCCCTAGTTACACATGCTATATGCATGTGAAACTTCGGTTACACTAGTTAGATGCATGTGTAATCGCATGTTACACTAGGTATCCATGCCATACTCATGTGTAACATGAAGTTACACATGCTAGTTATCGAAGCATCAATCACACATGATATATTCTTCTTGAAATTTTATTAAAAAAATTTAACATCATAATCATCATCCTAATTCTCATTTCAATGCTTGTGCAGTTCCATGTATGAGCACAATGGAAATACGCCAAAAATTACGCAAGCTCAAACTTCAGAGAGGCGCAAGGCTCATCAAAGAAGAAGCCCGCTAGTAAGAAAAAGCGCACTCTGCGAGGTGTTGTTGATGAGGCGCGAGAGAAAGGCGATGAAGAGACGCATGCTGGCGATGAGGCACAAAAGAAAGATGCGAGAAGGTGGTGTTGTGGTTGAGCCGCGTGAGAAAGCCATAGGTGATGATGCAAATGTCATTGAAGAGACACTGCAAGCTGTTGGTGACGGTTTGGTTCTTGCTCCAACTCAGCCAACATCGAAACTATCGACGATAGTTTTGCTTCAACACGGTTGAGGACTCCATGGTGATAATCACTACAACACCGCAAACACGACGACAATGCTCGGACCTACATGTTGGTGCAACTAGGAGCTAACCCTACGATATGACGGATCTTTGAAGTGAGTAAAATGCTTGATGAGATTGTCGGTGACATTAACAAAAGTGAACCTGGACCTGTAGTGATGGAGAATGCAGAACCTAGCTCAAGTGGTAACCACTCTTCCGTTTTATTTTTCCTTTATGTTTTGTTTGTAATGGAAGTGTAACTTCAAGTTACACATTGCAAAAGGCATGTCTTGTGGTTACATACATTACATTATTATTTTGGCTTGTTTTGTTTGTAATGGAAGTGTAACTTCAAGTTACACATTGTAAAAAGCATGTGCATCTTGAGGTTACACACAGTACATTATTATTTTGGCTTGTGTAACTTTAAGTTACATACATGTGCTAATTCACTGAGATTTTGCCTTTTTTTTTTTTTGCGCAGCTACAACACAAGGGAACTTTTTTAGCCTTGGAATAGATAAAACTCCACTACCTGCAGGAGAGTTGCTGAAGGAAGTTGCGAATACAATAAGAGAAAACCAACCAGCATTCATACAACAACGTGTCTTTGAGGAATAGAAAAATTCCAACACAAGATCTAAAGCGGTATGAAAATAGGACGAAGAAGATTAAGAAGAGTGTTAATGAAGAAAGAATGACCACGAGTTCCGAGGAAGTGGAAAAAGAAAGAATGGACGCAGTTCCGGGAGCGAAGAAGAAAAACAATGGATGAGGTTCTTTGAAGAAGATGACGGAACAATGAGAAAGGATGTGAAAGGTTACGAAGTTATCGAAAGGCTGGAAGGCGAGAATAAGGAGAAAGTTCTTGAATATTTCCATACTCATTCGAAAACGTAAGTAGCTTGACTCCAAGTAGGCTTGATTACTGTTATTGATTATTGGATATTACTACTTGATTCTCGTTATGTTGATGAATAATAGTTTACTTCTTTGTAATGCGAGAGACATTACTTGGATTGAACATGACGAAAATGGTAGCCTTCTGTTTAATATATCTGGAGAACTAATGCTACAACTTACCAAGAAAGAATCCTTATTGGAGTCAGAATTCATCGACTTCTACATTAGCAGATTGAGGACAAAGATGAACTCTAACAGCAAGTATGACAAAGCGATATTCCTGTCGCCACAAGCATACGTAAGTACTTGATATATTTGAAATCTTATTCCATTTATAATGTGTAGTGTGTGTTGTAAGATTATGATTTTTTTATGTCGGAAAAACGATTTATAATGTAGTAATCAAGTTACAAATGTTGTTATAATGTGTAATGAAGTTACACAACCATTTATAATGTGTAATCTGAAGTTACACATTCTTATTTTTCTAGTGAAAAACCAAGCCCCTATGTGTAACTTCTGTTTACATAATCACTTGTTCATTTATAATGTGTAATCTGAAGTTACACATTCTTATTTTTCTAGTGAAAAGCCCAAGCCCCTATGTGTAAACTTCTGTTTACATAATCACTTTTAAATGTGAGTTTGACATTCCAAATGGTTTTTGCAGATCACGTACTTGAACGATTACGGAGAATTCAAGAAATTTTGGATTCCAAAGCTTGCGAAGGAGTATGTCAAGTACAAGAACGATGCTTGATCAAACTTTTCGCCCCAATGTGCAACAACAACACACACTACACACTTTGGAGTATGAGTTGAAGAGCTCTAATGCTTGGTCCTACATGAACTCATCAAACGTTAAGCAACTCAGGAGTGAACACCTTAATCAAGCCAAGAAATATGCATTTGCAATTACTACAGAACTGAGACTCTTGTGTCCTTATGCTCTTGGGATGAATGAAAACACCAAGTATATGGCTTCGCCCCCACAAGGTACAATTCCTGACTGTCTTCCATGTGTATGCAATTACATGAAGATCAGGATGAAGAATAAACCACTTGACAAAAAATTAACCTCAAGTATGATGCTATGGTGGACTGACAAGCTCAACCGCATGAGAGGAAGCATGCTATACAAGATTATTTCGGATCCATTCAGAGATGCGTAAAGCGATCATTAGGATTAGAAAAAAATCTATACTAGCAAATATGTTGTTAGCCACAAAGCGAGATGTTAGACTTGGAAAATATGTTGTTAGAAACTTTTAAATTTCATCGATTAGTAGATTTTAGCGAGTTCTTGGTTTTGAAAATATTTTTGGATTGAAATTCTTTGAATTAAAAACTTTTATCTTGTTAGAAATTTTACACTGTGTGTACGGAGTTTCATAAAGTATGCAACGGGGTAAGTAACTATACATCTTAACATGATGCTTTAGGTGTAACACGAGTTTACATATGCATTTATCATGTGTAACCTAATATTACACATGCATTCACAAGCGGTGTAACTTCAGTTACACATCCATATATTTGAGTGTAAACTGAAGTTACATCCACGGCTAAGTATCGTCTTCGCACTTTATATCCCGGGATGTGTAACTAGCATTTACACATCCTGCTAGTTCGAATCACCGTTTGGATTATTTACATTTTCGCTCATCCATATATTTGAGTGTAAACTGAAGTTACACAAGCCATTGATCGGACTTGCCCAATAAATCAAAATAAAATAAATTTAAACCAGCATTTATCATGTGTAAGCTAATGTTACACATGCATTAACAATGATGTAACCACGGTTACACATCGATCGAAGTTACACAAGCATTTGACCACCGATCAGACATACACAATAAATCAAAAAAATAGAATAAACTGCATTTCAATCATTAATCGACAAAATATAAAATCGAATGAATAGATCCTTGCACATAATCAACGTTGCGGAAAAATAAAAACGCGTTTGGTCCATGCGAACCGAAATGAAGAAAACTAAAAAAGAAACAATCCAAGACAAAAAAAAGAATCCACACATAAAATCATTACTTGAAATGAACTTTGGTAGGTTCAATCTAGTGAGGTGTGAACTTCCGAGGATTCCTGCGCAACTTTGCCTTGTTGTGACTGTTTCCTTGCGATTCTTTCACAAACGAACTTTTCTCTTCACCTTTTTCTCACGTTTACTTATAATCCTCTTTCTGGGGTCTACTCGGTGGCTTCTTCACGGTAGGCGGGATGACGGTGTTATCCGGATGATATTCAACAGCCTGTTGTAGTTGGGAATCGGATGGATGGCATGCATATAAGTCTTCCTAAAATAGTCGCTTGTAAAATATGGTGAAATGAAATCAATAGCCTCACGTTTAATCTTCCGTATGGCTGCAAGAGCATGAGCACAAGGAAAACCATATACGCGCCACCTTGAAAAAAACAAAAACAAAACAAAAAATCGAGTTAGTTGCACATACAAATCATAAAACACTCAAAATTAGATATTAGAAGTGCATATACAGGATGTGTATCTTTAAGTTACACTTGCAAAATATATGTGTAACTAGTATTTACACATGCATATATCTAATCTTAAAAGTAGAAAAAGAACATACAGAGAGAAGAAAAAGCATAAGAAACCAAACCTTTGACAGGTGCAAGTCTCGTGTTCAAGGTCCACCATGTGAGACATTTCGCTAATAACTTCAAACACGGTAGGACTAGCAACCAATACTTCCCAAGCCAAACCTTCATCTTGAAGAGCCACAAGCTTTTCTTCATACTCAGGGGTTAATGGAGTCATCATATTAGCACCAATTTCACGACGCTCGCCATCAAACACATTATTTTCCTCCTAATCTGAAAAGGAAAAAAATGATGAATACATAAAGTGACAAAACATGAAATAAAAAGACAAACAAACAACAAAACACACACACACACACTTAATTAACTGATCAAGAAGAGCAGATGCGGGCATCTTCTTGTGAACCGAGAACCCGACTATTGACCGATTCTCGCTAGAGTACTAGATGTTCGTCCATAATGACAACCTTTGAAATAGGCATTCGCATATGATTCGGGTGGGATGGTCTCGATGTAATCAGCCACCCAATTGCGGTTCAAGTCTCTAATCTTACGTATGGCTTTCGCATGGTTTTCGGTGAGAGTGAGTATGTCGCCTCTCGGAAATGGTCCATCACAAGCGAATACCTAGGATCTGTTGCGGTGATGGGTATATTTTTCGTCAAATGATAGTAGCGAAGGCTGTGGAACCCATCTGGATAGACAAGTGGAACACCCAAGAGTCCTTCATGGCGATCCAAAGGAAGGTGATTGGCCTCCCATCACCAACAACTTCAGTCAAATTCCTCAAAAACCACTCCCAGGTTGTCGATAGTCTCGAGAATCGAATAGTGCAAAAGCAAGGGGGAAAAATCCTACAAAAAAATTGTGCATAATCGAAGAATAATAAGTTTCACACAAACGAAACAATGTGTAAATACAAGTTACACATGCTAAAACAAATGTGTAACTTAAGGGCTACGAGATGATATTTTCTTAGTTACACACTTGGGTAAAGTAATGTATGGCGAGAGTTACACATGTGTAACTCTCGATTATTTGTCAACTGAAGTTGTTAAAAAGAAAAAAAAAACATACCTTTACCACCATTGATCCCGATGAGCTGCCATCAAGCAACCTTTGAATGTACCAATAAGGAAAGTAGTATCCAAGTATACCATTGCACGACAAAACCGGTACCCTTTGATGCATGCAAAGAAATGCGATGAAAATCCGTTGAACTGTTTATTTTCACGTTCAAACTTTATCACGCTACTGGGGTTGGTTTCCCTTATAGCATTAATATACCATACCAAATGCGAGTAGGACTTGACATCGTCGCCATAAATCGTGTCATAAACCTTTTTCCTAGCATTATATGCACGATAGTACTCCATGTTAATCCCATAATTGGTGCGGAAATCAGCAGCAATTTGGTTGGGCTTCTTGTGAGGATTTTTGCGAACTTCTTCCTCAATCAAACTAGACGAGAAGGCGGTGGAGTATGTTTGGTTCAAGTTTCGCCCAAAGACCACAAATGTGCTCGGGGTTATAAGACCTGACCTAGAGATGTTAATACAAAATATAAAAAATTCAAACCAAAAAACAATATGGTGCAAAAAACATCATGTGTAAACCAAAGTTACACATACTGTAACAACACATAACATGTGCTAAGCATTATACGACAGAACAGCGAAAACCTACCTGAAACATTTCGTTCCTCTCATCAATAGAAGCTGCATGGAATTTCCAGCCGCATTTTTCATCTGCACACTTAGCCGTGAACCTAGAACGCTCATTGTGAGTTACAATCATTTTGAAACCAGTGCGAAGACGATACTTGGTGTAAGCAACCCTGACTTGCTTAACTCCTTCAACAAACATGTAGTAGCAGGTTTTCCCACACTACACCCCTTACTCGATTTTGCTTAATTAATCCATTGAAAGTAGTAAGATCAAGAATATTTATTGATTGAATCCATGAAATGTTTACACAGGATTATAGAATTACACTTAGAAATTAAAGCACTCTTAAACTTTCTCTCTCCTATTGACTTGCCTAACAATTCCAAAAAGATCTCTCCTCCTCACAGACTCACTCAACCCTTTATATAGGGTGATACATAGTGGATGACAGCTAAGCTACCCTTTATTTTCGGGAATGTCCCGCGAAGTGTCGCAGATGCACAAACATTCGCTCTCGCGACACTTCTTAACCCTCGCCGAGTCTCACGTCTTCTTTATGTTTTGCACATGTCGTTATTCATTGCGTCGTTTATTTTAGCTTCCTGCGACTCCCTCGCGACGCCGTCGTTCATTAATCCCACGAACCTTGTACGTTGCGATATTATGATCCTACATCTTGCCTCTTTTTCCTTGAATATTGCTTGAAGAGCGATTTGAAGGAAAAATTCATTGTTGTCATATTCCGTGGTTTCAATTGGTGAAGGAACGAGCAAAAGAATACTTTCCTTAAAAAGTACGTACTTGCCTCTATTCTTTTGCAAAGTTCCGAAGCTTTTTTGAGATATATACGAAGTATCGTCTCCTATCTCTCCTTATATTTCTCCTGCGAGGGAAGAGTATCATGAGATTTTACAATATTGTTTCCGCGATTTGCTTATCTTTATCTCTGTTTGGTTTTGTACTTTTACAGGATTTTGATTATTAATGTCTTTTCTTGACACGTTTCTTTCAACCACTTATTTTTGACCATTCATGTCTCTTCGCATTAAATGACCTCGTTTTCTCGAGGATCTTTTTCCCTATATATAGTTTTCTTTTCCCCTCCTTTTCATCCTTTAGTTTCTCTCTGCAACTTTTCTTTGACTCTCTCCTTCCGCAATTTGCGCTCCTGCTATCTGCAAATCTTTTCTTCGTCCTTTCTAGCGCTTGATCTTAATCTCCAATCTTCCATCCATTCCCATACCGATAAATGGCTTTCATCGATCGTGCATACAAAGCTTCTTTTGAAGAAGTTCAACGAAGTTACTCGAGAAGGGTTTTACTCACAACCATTCCCGATCAAGAACCTTCATCTATTCTTTTTGCAAAGCTGTTTTACGATCATCAATGTGATGATCAAAAGATTATAGTCTCGCTTAGGTCGACTTCTCGCGGGACTTCCCATTCCCTTGTACAATCTGAGATGCCTTTATTTTATGAAATCTTGGCCCATGAAAAATTCTCTCGGGCTATTTATCAATTGAGTGGCGATTGCATTCGCCTAATGCTTGAATCGCGAATCGTGGTCTTTGGCAAAGGATCTTTATACCAAGTATCTTGTTAGACACCCCGATTTCAAAGACTTGGAAATAGCTGTGAGAAGTACACTTTGTAGAGATCTTTTTGAAAACTATTCGATGATAAAGATGGTTAATGCGAAATCTCGGGGGCATTCGCTTTGAAAAAGAAGGATAATGTCCACGAGGATAAATTGCTCATGCGGGATATTGATTGGCACCGGGTAATAATACTACTCCTCGCCACTCCAAAGATGAGAAATGGTGGGTTGTACCCTTGATTTTAAATGGTCCTTATATCGCGGGCCCGACGTTCTTCCTGCGAATCTCGCAGGTATCATCCTTGGGAATTCAAATGGCCTGATAAAGCAAAATGAGGTATGTTTCCCATTTTAAATCTTGCCTTTGCAACTTTCTTTTTACATATGTTGAGTTTGTATAATTTCTCGGATCGCCAAATTGAGAAGAAAGTACAAGGATAATCCGTTGGAGAGTACTCGACCATACTTCGATCGCTTACGAGTGAAGTAAGAAATATTTCCTTTGTTATTTGAAATAATATTGTTGCCTCTGTTTCTTATCTTTAACCGTATGCGAAGGTTTCAGCTGAAGAAGCTTTAGCCGCGAAGACTAAAGGTAAAGGCAAAACTATCATTCGCAAGGGTAAATCTTCTGCTCCATTAACTAAGAAGCGAAAGATTCAATCTTCTTCTCGCCTTAACTCAAGCTCCGAATCTTCGATGAGGATAACCATGATTCGAATCTCTCTCTTGCTAAGGAGATTCCGTTGGCGGCTCTCCTATGGATCGATTATCTAGCATCTTCTCAGACTCTTTCCAAGGAATGGGAGATGCTCCCCTAGCTTCCCTTTGCGGTACTCTTGCAAATGTGTGTAACGCTACTTTATTAGAAGGCAATGATTCTTTCAATGGAGCCTCTAGAATCGTGTCTCTCGACTTCTTGAACGCCCTTGGGTCTTTGGTATGCATGCAGTCACATTTCCTGTTAATTTTAAATTTTTAAATATATATGTGCGACGGTTTTTTTTTCTTTCATAGGTTGGAAGAACTTCTTTTGTAGTTGCCTCGGATCTCGAGAGAAGACGCAACAATCTTGAAAAGAAGAACTCGCAGTTGAGCAAGAAGATTTGAGAATTAGAGGCGAAGGCTGCGTCATCTCGCGATAAAGACGAGAGAATTCAAAAGTTAAATACCGAACTTGACTCCCAAAGGGATAGGGTGTCCTCTCTTGAACGCTAATCAAAGAACTTTATGGTATAAGATTTCACTTCCTTTTATTATTTCTATCTTATCGGTCGCATACTACTACCTAACTTATTACCTTCGCAGATGTATATAATCTCTCCGATGAGGCTATTCTTCTCCATACATTTCTGAACCCATGGATAATGACCTTCTTCTCGCACACCTCAATCAATCTCTAAGTAGTTCCTCGATAAAACTAACCTCCTTTCATTAAAGGATCTTCGGTCCAAACATCGGCTTTTAAAGATCGAACACGGATCTAATTTAAATTTAACTAATCGCTTTAAACGAATGTACCTTGATTCCGAGAAGAAAATCAAGACTTTAAGAAAGAAAATTAGTGGTCTCATAGATGAGAACGATCGCATTACTAACGAGAGGTGCACGGGCGTTAGCGCGTGAATTCCACAAATCTCTTCTTAGTGTGCAAGTTGAACGAGATGAACTCCTTCATCGAAATACTATGCTTAAGCGGCGAGAAGAGCAAGTTCGTTCTCTTCTTGTTATTAATAGTGATGATGAATTCGCACTGGTCTGCGAAAGTTTTAGATAATGCCAGGAATAACCTAGGTGTTGATGTTAGTCTTCATGCCGAGCATACTTCCTTGATTAAAGATATGATATCGATAGAGAAGGTTACTTATTATACCTTCTTGCTTCTTACTTACGTGGTATTGCTTGTAAATTATTAACTTGTTGTTTCTTATTTGCGAAATGCGAGAAGAGGCTTCAAGTTAGAATTAGAGAACTTGAATCGAAAAAGAACAACTCGCCAGAATCTTCCAAATGAGAATTGAAGAACTCGAAACCAAAAACAACAACTCGCCAAGAGTCTCTCCCTTCGTAATAACAAGTATTCCAAGTTGAAGAAACAATTTGAAACAACGGTGGAGAACTTTAATAATGATCTTGTTCGTTTTTGCAATGGAGCCATGGAGTATGTTTGTAAGGACCGAATATCCCTCTGCATACATATCCCTGGCTTCTTGAAAAGGTTCTGAGAATCTACACATCTCCGATGTTTCGATAGTGAAGGCTGGCGAAGAAGAAAATTCAGCGATGAGAATAATAAAACTGAAGAATCGGATGAAGAAGAAGAATCACCAAAGATATAACTCTTTTTGTTTTCTTTCGCTTTTTGTAATATCTCGTACATTCTTTGTATCTTTGTTATGGTGAACTTCTTGGATTTTTTTCCCCATGAATTTAATATTCACTCCCCTTTTTTTTTTTTTTTTCTTTTTTTTTTTTTTTTTTTTTTTTGGTAGTTCTTCCTTGTAATATAATTGGCTAACATTATTGATGTATAACTCTTTCGTCAGAAGATTAATAACAATATTCCATCTTTTCCATTCCCATACTTGCCTCTGTTATTTATCTTCAGATGAAAGATTTTAGTTGTCTTCATGTATTATTGCGACGAGGTCGCAGGTATCTCAATAGATCAAGAATTTTACTTGCCTTGCCTTATCTTCATAAATGTATCTTATCTCTTCTCATTGCGACAATGTCGCAAGCCGCCCTTATATTTTCAAGCAAGGGTCCATTGGCCCTGCCTTATCATTTTTGTGTGGTCTTCCGAGTTAGACCTCCCTAATTAGAGGTCTTCCCACGCCACCTTGTATTGCGACAAAATCGCGGGACGTCTTCACACTTGCATGTAAAGACCCATTGATCTTGCCTTATCATTTTCCAAGTATTTTTGCCTCTGGGATGTTTTAGTTGCGACAATATGACAGGCCTATATATCCTTGCGAACATAAAGCCCCATGACATTGCCGTCGTGCGGCAAAATCGCGGGACGTCTCGTACACTTTCGTGTAAAGACCCATTGATCTCGCCTTACCCTTGCGTTAGTATTATTGCCTCTGCGGGATCATTGCACAAATATGACGAGCCTAAATTTTCTTGCGAAAATATAGCCTTATGACATTTGCGTACATTTTGACACCCCCTAACGGAGAGTGTCGCCCTTATCATCTCCCGGTTGCCCCTTCAAGGAGGCGAAACATCGGCCATACAAGACTAGCTCCTCCCATCCGGTCTTAACAACAACCGATTGTTTTTTGACCTCTTATCCCTTATACCTATATGGTTTATGGTTACGAGACTGCACCCTAAGTGGAGTTTTCTTGGGCGAGTGCAACGCATGCCAAGACTTGCCAAGAATGGCCAGGGTAGGTTCATCCATCCAGGGCACTCGCTCAACCGTGTACCTCGGCGCCTTGAGCATACACCGACTCCTTGGAAGAGACCCTCGGTCGCCCAACCGGTATAACCTTATATATAGTTGGGAATCCAAGGTACCTCTCCCGGATAGGCTTTCATGGGCCCCAAATTTTCATGGTTCGAGGCTTCGGGAGCGGTGTAACCTTCCCCACTGAACCATGGCGAGAGATACCCCCTTATATGACGCACTTTAGGTCTTACATTTGCCTCTTACGAAATGTTATTCGCGAACTAGGGTGTACGCCATAAAGGTTCGTCCCATTCTTTTGCGCATTCATATTTGTTAAATCATTCAATCATTCATATTTCATTATTTGTTGATATTTGTTTGCGAAGTATTCGCGTAGTTACGTTTCATTTGTTGTATTTCACTTTTCTTTCTTAGTCGAATTCTCATTTTACTCTTGGCTGCTGAGATTCTCGCACATCATTACTTCAATTTTGCTACTTTGCATTTTGCTTTTATTGATTACTCACTTCTTATGCCTTTTGTTCCTCATATCTTTTGCTTCTTTATTGTCATAATATTGGTCTGTCTCGAGGATTCACCTCGCGAGATATGTTCAGCCCTCACTTCTATAGCATCTACCATCGGTTTCTCCTTTCTCTGTTCATTTCTCACATGTTGCTTCCAACCCTTTCTTTTGGCATTTCTTTCTTCGCACTTTCTATATCGACCTCATGACACTTGTTGCGACTCCTTCCCGGTCTCCTGTATGATACCAATGCCGTTTGGATGTGGAAATTTTATACATTGATGGTATGTTGACGCGACCCCCAAGATTTCATGAAGCCATGGCCTCCCAATCAGTGCATTATACGGGGATTCCACGTCAACCACACGAGAATAAAACATCGGTTGATAACCCTTGTAGAGGTATTCTCATGTGAACCTCTCCCTTTGGTTTGTTTGCGGTGCCATTAAAGCCATATATCTTGTATGTTGAGGGGATCAAATCCTCATCCTTTCCTCCCATCGTCTTATAAGTATGGTAAAAAGAATATTCACCGAACTTCCGGTGTCGATTAGGATTCGGTTGATCGCCCGACAAGCTTCGCTTCATCATCTTCTCCATCAACTGGTTTTGGGTTAATCTCTAGTTTCACAACCAACGGGCTATCATGTGTTTCTCTTCCTTTTGGCACTTCATCTGCAGAGAAAGAAATAGTCTTGGTTGCCACTTTTCTAATCGTCGTTCTCGCCGGGCTCATTATTTCTTTATCATTAGCATCTCTCGCAAAGACTCTCCGAGCACATTGTCATGAAAATCTTCAATGGTGCGATAGGAGTGGACGATAGAGTTGCAATTCAGATTTTTAGCTTTTGTCCCGATTTCTATCACAAATGTTTCCTTTCCTTTTCCACACCGTTCGTGTGCATCTCTGGTGGTGGTGGTACTGTCTGGCCTGTTTCTTCTCCCTTTAGAAAGTGATTTAGCTTCCCCTGATCAATCATCCTGAGAATAATTCTCTTTATGTTTCTACAATCGTTTGTTTGATGCCCATGGAACCGATGGTAAGAACAAAACTCATGACTTCTGTCGCCTGGTGGTGGTTCCATCCCCGCGTTCCAAGGTGCTGGTACATCTTCCATCACAAGTATAGCCTCCCAGATCTTTTCCACACTAGCATTCAGTGGAGGCATCTTAATTGGTTCCCATACTATTCTACGACTTCTCTGCCCTCCATGGTTATATTGTCTTCGTCCACCGTAAGTTTCTTGCGCATGATCTAGCCTCTGAATCTTATTATTGCTTTATTACGGTTGTAATAGTTCCATTCTTGTTCAAACTCCTCCTGGTCATGGCTTCCCATGGCTACTATCTTCCGCCTGTCCCTCATCAGCCTTCCTCGCATCTTGTCCTTGCGAAGTGCTCGCCATCAGTATTTATGAATTGAGGTAACAAGCTTGCGTTAGCGGCATTCGAGTTTGTGTTCGCGACCGGATAAGAATTCATTTCATTCTGTCTTTCTTCTAAGGCGATATATTCTTCTGTAACTCTCGCGATTCCGCCATCGTGATTGTATTTTTGACTCTAAAAATTTGAATGTATAACAAGTTAGTCGCGAAGAGAGCATTCACAAATGAGAGAATGAGATATCTTTCCTCAACCCGTCCTGCCATTTCGCTACACATGGTTCTCCATCTTATTGTCAACTGCCTTAAGCTCTCGCCAACCCTTTGTTTCAACCCGAATACATCTTCAATACATTTCGTGAAGAGTTGTTACTTATGTATGCTCCCAGGAATGTGGCTTGTAAATGATTAAATGACGTGATTGTGTTCCTTGGTAGACCCTCAAACCATTTTAGTGCTTCTCCAATTAGGCTTGATGCGAAATATTTGCATAGTATATCATCATGATTCTCCCACTGCAAAGATACACCTCATATAGGCCTTGATATCTTTGTATCCGCGCAGTTGTTCCATCGAAGATGTTTGTTAATGCGGGAAGATTGCACTTAGGAGGTATTCCTCCCATCTCTGCTTCTAGCGTGAAGGGATTCTTCGCGGCTTCGGCGATGGCTTCGTCTAATTGTCTCCTTCCTCCTTCCCTTCTATTGTTCAAAGATCCTCTCATTTCAAACCGATTCTCTTAAGATTTGTTCATTTGCCTCGGGATTTGATTCTACTAGTCTTTTTAACTCTGCTTCTCTCCTTCTTCGCTCGTGCCTATCTTGACCTTCCCGCTCGTTATTTTCTCCTCTTCTTTCTGCGACGCTCTTCTTCGTTTCTTTCGTTAATTCGCACGCCATTGTATCGGTTGTTCTCTCCTCTTGGCTGTCTCTCGGCTCTCATCCGCACCCTCTCATATTCTTCATTGATATTTCTATTGGTACGATTTTGTTCCCTTCTTCTTTCGCGGTTGTCATGGTTATTACATTTGATTGCTTCTTCCATCTCTTGATTTTCCATTTCTGCTCTTATCCTTTCTCTCTCGCGAGCTAGCCGCGCTTGTTCAATGTAGTGTCTCTCAATGTCATCCTCGATTTCTCGGTTTCTTCTCAATTCTTCTCTCCCGTGCAAGATTATTCTCCCTTCGGCAAGTTTGGGTCATTCGGTTCTTGGAGTTGCACGTTTCCTTGATTTTCCCTATTCCGCTCATTTTGAAGATTTTCGAGGTTGAGGAATATAACGATCTTCTATTTCCCCTCTTCTCTCGCCATGCTCTACACTCGGATTTTGTGTTTCTTCCTCGGTACTTTCTATTGGTAAAACTCTCCTTCTTTCTTCCCTATTCGATCTTGAACTTGATCTCACGCTACTTCTAGATCTCCTATTTTGCAACCTCATATTTTCCATCCTCAATTCATGATTCTGTCTTGTCAAGTTTGCTCGCTCTTCTGCCTCTAACCGTCTCTCTTCGTGTATTGTTTGTCTCAATCTTTCTAATCTTTGCGATTTCTTCGTTTTCTCCATTCATTCCTTGCTCTCCTTGTCCATTGTTCACCAGCTGCTTGCTCCTCTTCTCTTTCGTCTTGAGAATCGGATCTCCAAGTATGTACACTTACTCTATCATAATCCACGACAGTCGCGTTTGCTCTTGGGGAGATTGGTGGTTGGTTTTGATCTTCTCCATCGTTTCTCATATTCATCCTTGACGATTCTCCTGTTTCATTCCTCCTTTCTCCAAAGAAGTCTCCCACTTCTTCTTACAATCGTTGGTTGCCCTTGTACATTTCTTCTTCTAGCCATTTTTCTTTTCCAATGAATTCTTGAGTACCTTCTCCAAATCTTTTCTCTGTTAATCCAAATTCCTTCCAATTTCTACGTCAATCATCTGCTCCTCCTGTTTCTAGCGCATATGTAGTAGCGAGTTTTCCCACACTACACCCCTTTACTCGATTTTGCTTAATTAATCCATTGAAAGTAGTAAGATCAAGAATATTTATTGATTGAATCCATGAAATGTTTACACGGGATTATAGAATTACACTTAGAAATTAAAGCACTCTTAAACTTTCTCTCTCCTATTGACTTGCCTAACAATTCCAAAAAGATCTCTCCTCCTCACGAGACTCACTCAACCCTTTATATAGGGTGATACATAGTGGATGACAGCTAAGCTACCCTTTATTTTTGGGAATGTCCATGAAGTGTCGCGAGATGCACAAACATTCGCTCTCGCGACACTTCTTAACCCTCGCCCGGGTCTCACGTCTTCTTTATGTTTTGCTGTCGTTATTCATTGCGTCGTTTATTTTAGCTTCCTGCGACTCCTCGCGACGCCGTCGTTCATTAATCCAGCGAACCTTGTACGTTGCGATATTATGATCCTACATCTTGCCTCTTTTTCCTTGAATATTGCTTGAAGAGCGATTTGAAGGAAAAATTCATTGTTGTCATATTCCGTGGTTTCAATTGGTGAAGGAACGAGCAAAAGAATACTTTCCTTAAAAGTACGTACTTGCCTCTATTCTTTTGCAAAGTTCCGAAGCTTTTTTTTTTTGAGATATATACGAAGTATCGTCTCCTATCTCTCCTTATATTTCTCTGCTGAGGGAAGAGTATCATGAGATTTTTACAATATTGTTTCCTTAATCTTTATCTGTTTCGATTTTGTACTTTTACACGGATTTTGATTATTAATGTCTTTTCTTGACACGTTTCTTTCAACCACTTATTTTTGACCATTCATGTCTCTTCGCATTAAATGACCTCGTTTTTCTCGAGGATCTTTTTCCTATATATAGTTTTCTTTTCCCCTCCTTTTCATCCTTTAGTTTCTCTCTGCAACTTTTCTTTGACTCTCTCCTTCCGCAATTTGCGCTCCTGCTCTCGCAAATCTTTTCTTCGTCCTTTCTAGCGCCGATCTTAATCTCCAATCTTCCATCCATTCCCATACTTGATAAATGGCTTTCATCGATCGTGCATACAAAGCTTCTTTTGAAGAAGTTCAATGAAGTTACTCGAGAAGGGTTTTACTCATCAACCATTCCCGATCAAGAACCTTCATCTATTCTTTACGCAAAAATTGTTTTTCGATCATCAATGTGATGATCAAAAGATTATAGTCTCGCTAGGTCAGACTTCTCGCGGGACTTCCCATTCCCTTGTACAATCTGAGATGCCTTTATTTTATGAAATCTTGGCCCATGAAAAATTCTCTCGGGCTGTTTATCAATTGAGTGGCGATTGCATTCGCCTAATGCTTGAATTCGCGAATCGTGGTGCTGGCAAAGGATCTTTATACCTCTTCTTTATTAGACACCCCGATTTCAAAGACTTGGAAATAGGCTCTTTGAGAAGTACACTTTGTAGAGATCTTTTTGAAAACTATTCGGTGATAAAGATGGTTAATGCGAAATCTCGGTTGGGGCATTACTTGAAAAAGAAGGATAATGTCCACGAGGATAAATTGCTCATGCAGGATATTGATTGGCACCGGGTAATAATACTACTCCTCGCCACTCCAAAGATGAGAAATGGTGGGTTGTACCCTTGATTTTAAATGGTCCTTATATCGCGGGCCGCACGTTCTTCCCGCGAATCTCGCGGGGTATCATCCTTGGGAATTCAAATGGCACGATAAAGCAAATGAGGTATGTTTCCCATTTTAAATCTTGCCTTTGCAACTTTCTTTTTACATATGTTGAGTTTGTATAATTTCTCAGATCGCCAAATTGAGAAGAAAGTACAAGGATAATCCGTTGGAGAGTACTCTGACCATACTTCGATCGCTTACGAGTGAAGTAAGAAATATTTCCTTTGTTATTTGAAATAATATTGTTGCCTCTGTTTCTTATCTTTAACCGTATGCGAAGGTTTCAGCTGAAGAAGCTTTAGCCGCGAAGACTAAAGGTAAAGGCAAAACTATCATTCGCAAGGGTAAATCTTCTGCTCCATTAACTAAGAAGCGAAAGATTCAATCTTCTTCTCGCCTTAACTCAAGCTCCGAATCTTCTGATGAGGATAACCATGATTCGAATCTCTCTCTTGCTAAGGAGATTCCGTTGGCCGGCTCTCCTATGGATCGATTATCTAGCATCTTCTCAGACTCTTTCCAAGGAATGGGAGATGCTCCCCTAGCTTCCCTTTGCGGTACTCTTGCAAATGTGTGTAACGCTACTTTATTAGAAGGCAATGATTCTTTCAATGGAGCCTCTAGAATCGTGTCTCCTGACTTCTTGAACGCCCTTGGGTCTTTGGTATGCATGCAGTCACATTTCCTGTTAATTTTAAATTTTTAAATATATATGTCTTGTGAGTTTTTCTGTTTTCTTTCATAGGTTGGAAGAACTTCTTTTGTAGTTGCCTCGGATCTCGAGAGAAGACGCAACAATCTTGAAAAGAAGAACTCGCGGATTGAGCAAGAAGATTCGAGAATTAGAGATCGAAGCTGCGTCATCTCGCGATAAAGACGAGAGAATTCAAAAGTTAAATACCGAACTTGACTCCCAAAGGGATAGGGTGTCCTCTCTTCAGAACGCTAATCAGCAACTTTATGGTATAAGATTTCACTTCCTTTTATTATTTCTATCTTATCGGTCGCATACTACTACCTAACTTATTACCTTCGAGATGTATATAATCTCTCCGATGAGGCTATTCTTCTCCATACATTTCCTGAACCCATGGATAATGACCTTCTTCTCGCACACCTCAATCAATCTCTAAGTAGTTCCTCGAGATAAAACTAACCTCCTTTCATTAAAGGATCTTCGGTCAAACATCGGCTTTTAAAGATCGAACACAGATCTAATTTAAATTTAACTAATCGCTTTAAACGAATGTACCTTGATTCCGAGAAGAAAATCAAGACTTTAAGAAAGAAAATTAGTGGTCTCATAGATGAGAACGATCGCATTACTAACAGAGGTGCACAGGCGTTAGCAGAATTCCACAAATCTCTTCTTAGTGTGCAAGTTGAACGAGATGAACTCCTTCATCGAAATACTATGCTTAAAGCGGCGAGAAGAGCAAGTTCGTTTCTCTTCTTGTTATTAATAGTGATGATGAATTCGCACGGGCTGCGAAAGTTTTAGATAATGCCAGGAATAACCTAGGTGTTGATGTTAGTCTTCATGCCGAGCATACTTCCTTGATTAAAGATATGATATCTCGATAGAGAAGGTTACTTATTATACCTTCTTGCTTCTTACGTGGTATTGCTTGTAAATTATTAACTTGTTGTTTCTTATTTGCGAGAATCGAGAAGAGGCTTCAAGTTAGAATTAGAGAACTTGAATCGAAAAAGAACAACTCGCCAGAATCTTCCAAATGAGAATTGAAGAACTCGAAACTGAAAAACAACAACTCGCCAAGAGTCTCTCCCTTCGTAATAACAAGTATTCCAAGTTGAAGAAACAATTTGAAACAACAGTGGAGAACTTTAATAATGATGCTGTTCGTTTTCGCAATGGAGCCATGGAGTATGTTTGTAAGGACCAGAATATCCCTCTGCATACATATCCCTGGCTTCTTGAAAAGGTTCCTGAGAATCTACCTGTCTCGATGTTTCGATAGTGAGGCCGGCGAAGAAGAAAATTCTCAGCGATGAGAATAATAAAAGCTGAAGAATCGGATGAAGAAGAAGAATCACCAAAGATATAACTCTTTTTGTTTTCTTTATTTTTTTGTAATATCTCGTACATTCTTTGTATCTTTGTTATGGTGAACTTCTTGGATTTTTTCCCCATGAATTCAATCTTCACTCCCCTTTTTCTTTTTTTTTTCTTTTTTTTTTTTTTTTTTTTTTTTTGGTAGTTCTTCCTTGTAATATAATTGGCTAACATTATTGATGTATAACTCTTTCATCAGAAGATGAATAACAATATTCCATCTTTTCCATTCCCATACTTGCCTCTGTTATTTATCTTCAGATGAAAGATTTTAGTTGTCTTCATGTATTATTGCGACGAGGTCGCAGGTATCTCAATAGATCAAGAATTTTACTTGCCTTGCCTTATCTTCATAAATGTATCTTATCTCTTCTCATTGCGACAATGTCGCAAGCCGCCCTATATTTTCAAGCAAGGGTCCATTGGCCTGCCTTATCATTTTTGTGTGGTCTTAGAGTTAGACCTCCCTAATTAGAGGTCTTCCCTGCCACCTTGTATTGCGACAAAATCGCGGGGACGTCTTCACACTTGCATGTAAAGACCCATTGATCTTGCCTTATCATTTTCCAAGTATTTTTGCCTCTGCGATGTTTTAGTTGCGACAATATGACAGGCCTATATATCCTTGCGAACATAAAGCCCCATGACATTGCCGTCGTGCGACGAAATCGCAGGGACGTCCGTATGTACACTTTCGTGTAAAGACCCATTGATCTCGCCTTACCCTTGCGTTAGTATTATTGCCTCTGCAGGGATCATTGCACAAATATGACGAGCCTAAATTTTCTTGCGAAAATATAGCCTTATGACATTTGCGTCTGTTTTGACACCCCCCCTAACGGAGAGTGTCGCCCTTATCATCTCCCCGGTTGCCCCTTCAAGGAGGCGAAACATCGGCCATACAAGACTAGCTCCTCCCATCCGGTCTTAACAACAACCGATTGTTTTCGCAGCCTCTTATCCCTTATACCTATATGGTTTATGGTTACGAGACTGCACCTAAGTGGAGTTTTCTTCGGGCGAGTGCAACGCATGCCAAGACTTGCCAAGAATGGCCGGGTAGGTTCATCCATCCGGGCACTCGGCTCAACCGTGTACACCTCGGCGCCTTGAGCATACATCGACTCCTTGGAAGAGACCCTCGGTCGCCCAACCGGGGTATAACCTTATATATAGTTGGGAATCCAAGGTACCTCTCCCGGATAGGCTTTCATGGGCCCCAAATTTTCATGGTTCGAAGCTTCGGGGAGCGGTGTAACCTTCCCCCTGAACCATGGCGAGAGATACCCCCTTATATGACGCACTTTAGGTCTTACATTTGCCTCTTACGAAATGTTATTCGCGAACTAGGGTGTACGCCATAAAGGTTCGTCCCATTCTTTTGCGCATTCATATTTGTTAAATCATTCAATCATTCATATTTCATTATTTGCTGATATTTGTTTGCGAAGTATTCGCGTAGTTCTGTTTCATTTGTTGTATTTCACTTTTCTTTCTTAGTCGAATTCTCATTTTACTCTTGGCTGCGAGATTCTCGCACATCATTACTTCAGCTGCTACTTTGCATTTTGCTTTTATTGATTACTCACTTCTTATGCCTTTTGTTCCTCATATCTTTTGCTTCTTTATTGTCATAATATTGGTCTGTCTCCAGGGATTCACCTCGCGAGATATGTTCAGCCCTCACTTCTATAGCATCTACCATCAGTTTCTCCTTTCTCTGTTCATTTCTCACATGTTGCTTCCAACCCTTTCTTTTGGCATTTCTTTCTTCGCAGCTTTCTATATCGACCTCATGACACTGTTGCGACTCCTTCCAGTCTCCCTGTATGATACCAATGCCGTTTGGATGTGGAAATTTTATACATTGATGGTATGTTGACGCGACCCCCAAGATTTCATGAAGCCATGGCCTCCCAATCAGTGCATTATACGGGGATTCCACGTCAACCACACAGAATAAAACATCAGTTGATAACCCTTGTAGAGGTATTCTCATGTGAACCTCTCCCTTTGGTTTGTTTGCAGTGCCATTAAAGCCATATATCTTGTATGTTGAGGGGATCAAATCCTCATCCTTTCCTCCCATCGTCTTATAAGTATGGTAAAAAAGAATATTCACCGAACTTCCAGTGATCGATTAGGATTCGGTTGATCGCCCGCAAGCTTCTGCTTCATCATCTTCTCCATCAACTGGTTTTGGGTTAATCTCTAGTTTCACAACCAACGGGCTATCATGTGTTTCTCTTCCTTTTGGCACTTCATCTGCAGAGAAAGAAATAGTCTTCGGCTGCCACTTTTCTAACTGTGTCGTTCTCGCCAGGCTCATTATTTCTTTATCATTAGCATCTCTCGCAAAGACTCTCACGAGCACATTGTCATGAAAATCTTCAATGGTACGATAGGAGTGGACGATAGAGTTGCAATTGATTTTTAGCTTTTGTCCCGATTTCTATCACAAATGTTTCCTTTCCTTTCGCCGACACTGCGTATTACGTGCATCTCTGGTGGTGGTGGTACTGCTGTATGCAGCCTGCTTTCTTCTCCTTTAGAAAGTGATTTAGCTTCCCCGATCAATCATCCCGAGAATAATTCTCTTTATGTTTCTACAATCGTTTGTTTGATGCCCATGGAACCGATGGTAAGAACAAAACTCATGACTTCGTCGCTGGTGGTGGTTCCATCCCCGCGTTCCAAGGTCTTGGTACATCTTCCATCACAAGTATAGCCTCCCAGATCTTTTCCACACTAGCATTCAGTGGAGGCATCTTAATTGGTTCCCATACTATTCTACGACTTCTCTGCCCTCCATGGTTATATTGTCTTCGTCCACCGTAAGTTTCTTGCGCATGATCTAGCCTCTGAATCTTATTATTGCTGTTACGGTTGTAATAGTTCCTTTCTTGTTCAAACTCCTCCTGGTCATGGCTTCCCATGGCTACTATCTTCCGCTGTCCCTCATTAGCCTTCCCTGCATGCTGTCCTTGCGAAGTGCTCGCCATTGTATTTATGAATTGAGGTAACAAGCTTGCGTTCGCAGCATTCGAGTTTGTGTTCGCGACAGGATAAGAATTCATTTCATTCTCGTCTTTCTTCTAAGGCGATATATTCTTCCTGTAACTCTCATGCGGTTACGCCATCGTGATTGTATTTTTGACTCTAAAAATTTGAATGTATAACAAGTTAGTCGCGAAGAGAGCATTCACAAATGAGAGAATGAGATATCTTTCCTCAACCCGTCCTGCCATTTCGCTACACATGGTTCTCCATCTGATTGTCAACTGCCTTAAGCTCTCGCCAACCCTTTGTTTCAACCCGAATACATCTTCAATACCTGTTCGTGAAGAGTTGTTACTTATGTATGCTCCCAGGAATGTGGCTTGTAAATGATTAAATGACGTGATTGTGTTCCTTGGTAGACCCTCAAACCATTTTAGTGCTTCTCCAATTAGGCTTGATGCGAAATATTTGCATAGTATATCATCATGATTCTCCCACTGCAGCATACACCTCATATAGGCCTTGATATGTTTGTCACGCGCAGGTTGTTCCATCGAAGATGTTTGTTAATGCAGGAAGATTGCACTTAGGAGGTATTCCTCCCATCTGTACTTCTAGCGTGAAGGGATTCTTCGCAGCTTCGGCGATGGCTTCGTCTAATTGTCTCCTTCCTCCTTCCCTTCTATTGTTCAAGCAATCCTCTCATTTCAAAGTTCTCTTAAGATTTGTTCATTTGCCTCGGGGATTTGATTCTACTAGTCTTTTTAACTCTGCTTCTCTCCTTCTTCGCTCGTGCCTATCTTGACCTTCCTGCTCGTTATTTTCTCCTCTTCTTTCTCTGCGACGCTCTTCTTCGTTTCTTTCGTTAATTCGCACGCCATTGTATCGGTTGTTCTCTCCTCTTGGCTGTCTCTCAGCTCTCATCTGCACCCTCTCATATTCTTCATTGATATTTCTATTGGTACGATTTTGTTCCCTTCTTCTTTCGCGGTTGTCATGGTTATTCTTGGATTGCTTCTTCCATCTCTTGATTTTCCATTTCTGCTCTTATCCTTTCTCTCTCGCGAGCTAGCCGCGCTTGTTCAATGTAGTGTCTCTCAATGTCATCCTCGATTTCTCGGTTTCTTCTCAATTCTTCTCTCCCGGTGCAAGATTATTCTCCTTCGGCAGCTGGGTCATTCGGTTCTTGGAGTTGCACGTTTCCTTGATTTTCCTATTCCGCTCATTTTGAAGATTTTCGGGTTGAGGAATATAACGATCTTCTATTTCCCCTCTTCTCTCGCCATGCTCTACACTCGGATTTTGTGTTTCTTCCTCGGTACTTTCTATTGGTAAAACTCTCCTTCTTTCTTCCCTATTCGATCTTGAACTTGATCTCACGCTACTTCTAGATCTCCTATTTTGCAACCTCATATTTTCCATCCTCAATTCATGATTCTCGTCTTGTCAAGTTTGCTCGCTCTTACGCCTCTAACCGTCTCTCTTAGTGTATTGTTTGTCTCAATCTTTCTAATGCTGCGATTTCTTCGTTTTCTCCATTCATTCCTTGCTCTCCTTGTCCATTGTTCACTTCACTTTGCTCCTCTTCTCTTTCGTCTTCAGAATCGGATCTCCAAGTATGTACACTTACTCTATCATAATCCACAGCCGCGTTTGCTCTTGGGAGATTGGTGGTTGGTTTTGATCTTCTCCATCGTTTCTCATATTCATCCTTGACGATTCTCCTGTTTCATTCCTCCTTTCTCCAATAAGTCTCCCACTTCTTCTTACAATCGTTGGTTGCCCTTGTACATTTCTTCTTCTAGCCATTTTTCTTTTCCAATGAATTCTTGAGTACCTTCTCCAAATCTTTTCTCTGTTAATCCAAATTCCTTCCAATTTCTACGTCAATCACTTTGCTCCTCCTGTTTCTAGCGCATATGTAGTAGCAGGTTTCCCACACTACACCCCTTACTCGATTTTGCTTAATTAATCCATTGAAAGTAGTAAGATCAAGAATATTTATTGATTGAATCCATGAAATGTTTACACAGGATTATAGAATTACACTTAGAAATTAAAGCACTCTTAAACTTTCTCTCTCTATTGACTTGCCTAACAATTCCAAAAAGATCTCTCCTCCTCACTGACTCACTCAACCCTTTATATAGGGTGATACATAGTGGATGACAAACTAAGCTACCCTTTATTTTCTGGAATGTCCCGAAGTGTCGCAGATGCACAAACATTCGCTCTCGCGACACTTCTTAACCCTCGCCAGGTCTCACGTCTTCTTTATGTTTTGCCTGTCGTTATTCATTGCGTCGTTTATTTTAGCTTCCTGCGACTCCCTCGCGACGCCGTCGTTCATTAATCCCGCGAACCTTGTACGTTGCGATATTATAATCCTACAAAACACATGACCAATCTCACCAAGAACATTGGGCCAACCATCCGATAACAAAGGTTTCGCAGGCTTGCTTTTATCTTCCAAATACATTCCAACAGTAAGATTGTTTCTGGACGAACACATACTACTAGACCCGCTAGAAATAGAAGAATGCCCTAGAGTGGAGGAAGAGGCCACACGAGGAACATTTTGCAAGAAAATATCAACACTGGGTCTTTTGTTTACTATTTGTGATGGATATAAGAGCTTGCAACGAAAAATCACATCAAGCGGAAATCTTTCCCACTTTCTCGAAAGAAGAAAGTAATACCAAGAGGAGTAAAATGCTTCCATTCCCTAATAAACTTGTTCCTTAAACTCTTCAAGTCGATATCGGTATTAACACGCAGGTAATAAAATCAAAAGTAGCGAACAACGGCAATGCAACTAACAAAGAGCGCAACTAACGGAATCCATGAAAACCTAAAAATATCAATACACACAATAACAATATCAAAATTTTAAAAACGAACGCAATTCACTCCCGGGCGTTGCCCCTCGTGAGAAGTATATTCTATGCGGCAAGCTAAATATGAGTAAAAGATACAAATGATATACCTATTTACACATAAACATGTTACAGGACATATATATGTAACTTCAACTTACACATGCTTAAAATACAACATGATACATATGTGTAAACTAAAATTACACATGCTACAACTAAAAAACATGTGCATCTTCCTCACACATGCTTAAAATACAAAACAGGATATATGTGTGTAAACTAAAATTACACATGCTGCAACTAAATAACATCTGCATCTTCCTTACACATGCTTAAAAATACAACAGGATATATATGTGTAACCTAAAGTTACACATCCTGTAACAAAAAAACAACATGTCCAACAAATCAAACTGAACTTGTTCTACTGAAACAAAATTGTTTCTTCATACTCCTCTCAGTATCAAATTAACAGATCAGACATGGAAGAAGAACAAATAATTCAAAAAAATTTTGAAAACAGATCCTAAATAAAAACAAAATAAGATTATTACCTAGATTTGTTGTTTTCTTACTTCAAACAATGTTCTTAGTATTCCTCTTCTCGGTATCAACCAAACCCGTAAGCATCAACAAAAACATACTCGGTATCAAAACCAAATAAAAATGTGAAAAAACTAGATCGCAATTGTAAACAATCAAAAATCGGTTGAATTGAAAACTAGATCAAAAATCGGTTGAATCATTCGTACCTACGTTGATTTCTATATCTCTATTTATAATGTGATAAATCCAATGAATAACATCAATAAAAATTGAGAAAAAGCAACAATGAATCCTTGTTCTTCGTCTCGTCTTCAACACAAAGAACAGATTAACGACCTCTTGTTCTTCAATGCAACAATTCATGTAGAAGAAATCAACCTAATTTCGGAGAAGATATCAACAATTCGTGTAGATTAAAGACCTCTTGTTCTTTAATTCTGCTACTGTTATAATCGAGAGCTAATCGAGAGAAGAGAATAGAGAGCTAAAACCTAACCTGAGTTGGATTTACTGTTTACTTTTCGTTATAAAACGAATATAAATACCGGAGGTTATTTTGGGTATTTTTACTTTTATTAATGAAAGTGCTGACGTCAGCAATCCGGGATAATTCAAAACCAGGCCCCAAAAATAAAAGTTCTGGGCTTAGAAATATCAAAAATAGAAAGTGTGGAGTTGATAGTGGAGGATCCACTTTGAGGGGCTTGTATATGTTGAACCCATATAGTAGGGGGATTCAAGTATTTTTCACTTTTAGCAATTTATTGCATATAGTAATACTTCTTTTGTGTTGAGTTTTTTGCTAACCCTGTGCGATGATATTAAACATTTTTTTTTTTAATTGAAACAATATTAAACATTAGTTGCTGTGAAACTCTTTTGGGGTAACCAATCTTGGTACTGCCTTCAAGGGAATGGCTTTACGCAATGTGATGCCCATCCTTTCTCCCAAGTCTACAGTATCAGGTGTTATACCATTTTCAAGAACCCATTCGAAAGATTGGACGAGTGATCCTAATGCCAGCGGTAGCATTTGTTGAGTCATGTTGATTCCTGGACAAATACGCCTCCCTGCTCCAAATGGTATAAACTCAAAATTCTGTCCACGGTAATCCAGATTAGAACTCAAGAACCGTTCTGGTTTGAACAACAAATGATCAGCACCCCAAACATTTGGGTCCCTTCCCATTCCCCAAATATTGACCAACACCATAGTGTCTTTGGGTATCCGATATCCCATCAACTCGGTATCTGTAACAGCAATCCGAGGTGCCAGTAATGGTGCTGCAGGATGTAGTCTTAGTGTCTCTTTGATTACTGCGTTTAGATAGGGTAGATCTTTTATGTCATTCTCTTCAAGTTTCCTGTCATGGGCTATAATTTGAGCAATCTCAGCTTTGGCCTTCTTCATTGTCTCCGGATTGCGGAGGAGTTCTGTCATTGCCCATTCTACTGTCGTGCTTGTCGTCTCGGTTGCTCCCATAAATAATTCCTGCATGATATCCACAACAAATTTTAGTCATGAAACCTAAGAAGCGAAAACAAATGTCTGTCTATTATTACGGTTAACACGCACCAATATAAAAACAGTGAGATTTGCATCTGAAATTTTAGTTGGTTCATCCTTCCCATTGCCTTCAAAATCCATCAAGACATCCAAGAAATCCGTCTTTTTCTTTTCCGTTTTCGTGTTGTTAGGGAGTTTTATGCTCTTGTCGATGTCCATGACAGTAGTGGCGCGTCGCCTATCCTTAATGAATGAACCGATGATGTGAAGAATTTGTGCCTGCTTCTCTTCAATCTTCTTTTTCAAACCTTGTGGGTCTAACCAACGCAAAGAAGGGAAGAAATCAGCTGAATTGGGTTTTACTGCAAGCTCCGTAAGCTCGGCATTGAAGTTAAAGAAGTCATTTCCTACAGTGGAGTCTGGATCCACAAGGTCATCTCGAGAGAAAACAATACTACCCATGACGTTGAAGCATGCGGCATAAACATACCGTGCTACCTCAACACCGCCGCCGCCGGTCTCCTTTGCTTCATTTGTTATCCACTCTAGCATCTTGTCCACACATTTCCTGCGTAAAGGTGCAGTTCCATTAATACTCTTGCGAGAGAAAAGTTCGCTTGCACATAGTCTCCTCAGCATTCGCCAATACGGACCATAGTCACCCAGTGAAATGGTGGACTTGTAAGTGTCACGAATTTTCATAGCCTCGTTTATATAACGGTTGCAGAAAGAGTGATCATGGTTTTTGAACATTTCCATTGTGGCCTCTACTGAAGACACAACCAGAGTATTAAGAGAACCCAAGCGCAACCAAATTAGCGGTCCATACTTATGTTTATGGTTGGCTAATTTTTGATGTGGCATGGTTCCTAAATCGAAGAGGTTGCCGACAACGGGCCAACCTGGAGGCCCTGGAGGTAACCTACCGGTGGTGGTAATTCTGGCCATCTTTTGCCGCCATAGGAGAATCAAAGAAACCACTGCTACAGACAAGGCTGTGTACACCAAGGACATTTGGTTTGCGGTTGTTCCAGACATGAAACTTCGTTTCTCTACCAAGCAAGTCAAATTTTCTAGGGCAATTTATAATGAAGTATCTCGTCTTGGTACATCTATCGATAATTACCACAACACAAAATTGATTTTTGAATTTGGATTTTGATTTTTGTTTCTAGAGATGCGTCGGCCACCGGAATGTACAAGGACAAAGAATGAACATTGACACCTGGATGTATTAGTTTTGTTTGTAGTGTCCACCTGAACCATCACCCTGGCGTCCAAAGAAATTAGCTGGCTCAGACCTGTTTAAGAAATGAGAACTGAAGGGTTCTGAAGCCTTTACAAAAGTATAAAATTGCACTGCAGGTTTACTTATGTAGAGTTCGTACTCGTACTTTTGCAGCAAAGAGCACAAAAACATTTAAAATATTTGTTCTAGACTTGATTATGATTGAAGATCACATGTCATATGAGTTCAACCCTAACATCAACCAGAATTGTGAAACAAAAAAAAAACTTGGGTTAGGAACTAAATGCTACCAATTTACACCACTGATGCTAGAGATTTAGCTACCTGAATGAATACCTAGTCAATTAACCACGTCCTTCGACCATATCTGTTAGCTGGATAAGATTGTCAACAAGACTTCCTAGAACTTCGATCAGATCATCAGCTTGTCGCCTTGCGGTTTCCGTTTGCAGCATTCCAGGATTCCTTGGTTCGTTCAAGTCAATGTCCTTAGGGTTGAGGTCTCCTCTCAATATGGCATGTATAAGTTCCACATCCGCACGTGTTTTTTGAGTCATCTCTATTACCTTGCTTTTAGGGCGACCTACCCTTTTCTGCACATCCACTTTTGTACTCTTGCCATTTTCCTCAGCTGTTTCTGTTTCCTTGCCTTTCTGCTCAGACGTTGTATCTGTTGACTTTCTTTTAGGCCCACTTACTCTACCTTTCTGTACTGCTGTTTCTATTACCTTACCTTCCTGCTCCGCGCTTACTGTTCTCTCTCCTTTCTGTTCAGACGGTTCTGTTACCTTGGTTTTAGGCCGACCGAACCTTCGTTTTGGTACTGCCGCTTCTACTACCTTACCTTCTTCTTCAGCCGTTTCTGTTACCTTGGTTTTAGGCCGACCAAACCTTTGTTTCTGTACTGTCTCTTCTATTGTCTTACCTTCTTCTTCAGCCGGTTGTGTTATACCTCCATTCTGTTCAGTCGCTTCAATTATATCTCCATTATGTTCAGTCGTTTCTGTTATCTTTACTTTAGGTCGACCTACCCTGCCTTTCTTAACAGACGTTTCTGCTACAATGCTTTCATTTTCAGCAGTTTCAACTATCTTGCCTTCAGGTTCAACCGATTCTGTTATCTTGCCTTGATGTTCAGCTGTTTCAGTTATCTTGCTTTTAGGTGGGCCTCTCTTGCTCTTTTGACGACCTTGTGCTGAACCACTTTGTTTCTTCAAATCTGAAATACCAAAATGAATTACAATTAATTTGAAAAATAAGCTTTAACAAGTAATAGAAACATGGTTTCAAGAGTTTATATTCCTGCTGTTAATGCTGATTCTGAAAAATTCAAGTCAGCTACACAGCTAATTTATAATCATCGTACACTGTAACATGCATAGAGGCTGAGATGTTCTGAAATTTTTGCATATGATCACCTTCACTGAAACACTTCTACTTATCATATAATCACCTTTGCATATGATCACCATATAACATTAAAGACATCAGGACATTTCCACAACGAACGATTTTAAAATCTCTAATCATCTAATCAAGGTCCACATCAAAGAATTCCTGTCATGAACCAACTTTCTCATAAAAGTTTTAAGCTCCAAACTCTGAAGACTCCTGAATGAGTTTGAACCTAAATCTTATGATAGAGGAGCGCTATACTGCTTTAAGAAGAGTGTTTTTCAGTTTCAAAATTTGCGAATTCTCAGCTTTAACAAAACTATGTAAATTTGCATATACTCAGTCCAGGTATGGGACTAATTTCTAACAAGCACAGTGCACATAACATAAACAGCAGAAGGTTTTCCACTAAGCATATGAAGAATGCACAAATCTGAAACAATTCCTACATTATTCTCTGAATAGTGGGCAACCAGAAAATCGGGAACATTATGTAGATAGATTAACTTATCTAACTGGTAGTGCAGACTAATTAACAAACTGATACATTTTTATGATAGACAAATAAAAAATATTTAAAGCTATCAAATTAATTTCGCAAAACACTGAACTCGTACCTGAAATAGTAATATCATTTAGCTTTTCAACTTCTGCCTCTGATTCACTCCCTCCATGGTCCGACTCCGATTGATACCCTTGTAACTTTAAACTCTCATCAAGGCACTTAAACAGTTCAGCATCAAAGGAAATCGGAAGTTCATGTTCCATTTTCCTCTCCTTCTCCAAAGACCAATATGAAACAAGGCCACGCTTAGATTCCCAGTCCTTGATTTTTTTGTAGTCAACAAGTAACGACTCCCACTTTCTGTGGCATTGGTCTGATGATTTACCAACACCCAGAGCCGTGCATTTATCAGATATCATTTTCCATTTCTGAATAGAAGGCAAAGCTCTAGAGAAAGCTGCGTCAATAGCAACAGTTTCTGTCACAAGAGTGATCAGTTCTTCTGTAGTCCAGTCAGCAGCAAGACGTGAACGGGTAATTCGAGAACTTACAACCTGTGAAGTACTGCCGCGCTTTCTAGATCCCCGTCTCAGTTTTTGCTTTTCTGGAGTTTCAAAAGTTTGAGGATCCCCAGCTTGTTCAGTTTCTTTCATTGTAATTATTTGATATGAACCAGAACTTCCTACTTTTCTTGTATTCAGTTGAGATTCAAAAGGACTGCAAAACGAAGTCGGTACGCCAAAATAAGGAAACAAAACAAAGACAAATGCAAAAGAACATTGCATAAATACAATCGCAGCTACTCGAAGCAAATCATAATGGGAGTGCCCGTTAATCAACAGATAACATATTTCCCAAAAAAAAAGGCGAGAGAGCTACAATCCGCTACAGATATTACATCTGCAAGTAGTGTGCATGGAAAAATATATGCATTGCACATACATTCAGGCAATTGACGATATAACTCAGATGAGCAATTAGGCAGTCGGATTAGAATCAGCATCTATATACAACTGATGCTTTTATGGAAACAAACAAAAACATGAACATTCATAAACTTCATAATCTATAATGTCATTTAAGCCCAAAAGCTACACAGAACAGGTGACAATATGCATTGAAACAAATCAATGGTACCGACGAAGCAGGTATAGGTCATTGGGCAAGTGCCCCCCTAGCTGATGGCACACTAAGTTTTTTCTAACAACTATTATTAAGCCTATTGGGATTCACAGGGAAAACAGAACTAGCATTCAGAAAACCTAGCGCCAAGAACAAGTAATGGGTTTTGCCTATTTTTTAAAAAAAATACAGCTCATTACATAAATTAATCAAACAGATGTACATTCTGAAAAACGAACAATCCTGTAGGGTTCTGAATAAAGATAGGTTAAAATTCAAGAAACCCTTTTTTCTGTTTATTGAGAATTGATGTTACAAATCTAAAATTCCTTCAAAACTAACAAATCATAATCTATGAAATTAAATTAACAAACTTGAAATTTAGTAAGTAATGAAAAGAGTTGAAAAAAGATTCAAACTTCTATTGATGTTATTACCTTAAAACAGTGAATGTAGAAGGAGAGAATCAAAGATTTGTCTCTGGGATTGAATGAACAAGGAATAAGAATCTAGGGTTTTCGTCTGTGCATCGAAGGTTTCTAATCTCTGTCTCTCTTTCTGAACTCTGTGTTGATCTTTTAACTTCTGTGTTTCTTTCAGTTCTACGGGGACTTTTTTTTTTTTTTTTTTTTTTTGTTAATCGATTTTAGTGTTTAAGATGGACTTAGTTTAGTTAAAACACCTGATAAAATCTCTAGACTAAAATACTCACAATTGCTAAAGGTGTGGACCAACATTACTAAGGCTAGTACCATTTCATAAAAGATAGTAATAAAAGAATTACTCCCTCTGTCCTTTTTTATCTGTCCTAATTTCTACTTTGGTCTGTCCATTTTTATCTGTCCGTTCTGTTTATAGACATACTTTTCCCTTAAACTATCAAATATACCCTTTATTTTTAATAATCATAAAATCATTTTTAATATCAAAATATTAAATAATATCACCATATATAAGGAAAAAAACTTACTCAATATCTTTGTATTAATTGTAATTCCTTTTTTAAATAAAAACATTTATGGATAGTTATAAAATTCCTAATAAAACTTCTACTTATTCTTACATAACCTAATAAAATTCCTAATAAAACTTACACAATAAAATTTCTTAAATTTTTGATTCCATAATAAAAGAAATATAAATTTTTTTTTATTTTCTTAAAATATTTCCTAAAACAATAATACTAACAAATTTAAGCTAATAATTTAGTTTTGGTAATAATATAACATTAAATAGGTTAGTCAAGGCTAGTCATGATATTTTATAGGATTTCCTTAATATCTTGACAAAGTCAAAGCGGACTCTTAATTTAGGACGGAGGGAGTATAAGAAATCTTGATGGTTGGATCACTCATATGGTACACGCCCTGTTAGTATTGGTATCTGCTTTTAGCAATCATGCAAATACTTGACATTCTTATAATTTATTTAAAAAAATATTAATTAGTCCGGGGATCAGGGGTTTGTAGAGGCGTTATATTCGAGAGAGTGAGCATGGTCCAGAATGGACCGGTATCCAATTCGGCCGATAGATTTATTTATTCTTTTGCATCCATTAAATGTGTTGATGAACAGATAAATGCAGATGATCCAATAGATTTATCTTTTTTTTTATAATTAATATTTTAAATAGAGAGAAAACGCTAACAAAAATGGTTTAAATTCTAATAAATAACGAATCTCGGACAGCAGTAAATCTACGAATCTATAAATCTACAAATTATAATCACAATAATTGACACGATAAATCAATATTAAAAACGCAAAATACAGATGTATGTGTTCTCTTTCTGCCTATCAAGCTCAAGCCTTAAAAATTCGATGAAAGTAAATGCTCATGAAGAGATACGATAAATATAGTGATCATATGTAAATATTATGTCAGCCCCATACTTTACATAAACTCCATATATACTGTTAATGTAATGGGCGTTGGGGTTCAACGGATTTTTAAGGCAACACCCGCACCCGCACCCAATCCAAAATCTATTACATCCCACAAACCATACTTACTTCCGGATCACTAGCGTACGGACTAGACATCCACCAGCAAATACACGGATAGACCTGATTGGATCCCTATTGCTCACCCCTAGTTGGAATTTCATTCCAGAAAATGGACTGGCTAAGGCAATGCTCTACGAGCATGCAGTCCCAACATTTTATCAAAGCAGGAATAAGACTCAAAGAGGTTCAAACTTAATGTTGGTTTTTGAATACCAAAACAGAATTAAATCCGTATCCATTTTTGGATCTCGCACATGAAATCAATAATTATTAAGTAATTTCAGAAAAGACAAAATCAGAAAGAGAAATTATACCTCCAATAGAAAATCCACTAGACTCCGGGAGAAATTTCTCTAGATCCACTAGACTCCTGAAGAAATTTCTCTAGATCCAATAGACTCCGGGAGAAATTGTACAACACATTTAGCTTTCTTATTGTCACCTTTGTCTATCAACTATAGGTATCTAAAAGAAATTGGCTAAACTTAATGGTTATCTTTTCTACCAATAAGAAAGTCCTTATAGGTTTCTTTTTCTCTTATTCAAAGTGTCAAAGAGAAAACCAAAAGTCTTACCCTATTCTTTCTTTGCAGTGTTAATTTATAGCCTTCCTTTAGATACTAGTGTTAGGATCAAGGGCTTAGATTTCATTTAGTAAATTATATTTAGCCCACCGGAGAAATATTATTACCACCAAATGGAAACTTTTAAATAGAGCCTTTACGTATTCTTAATTTGCACTAAAGTTCCTCTTGCCAAATCAATCAAATATATCCCTTTGGATGGAAATTTCACCCCCAAAGTTAATATGTATTTACTCCTTAAGTTACACCTATTTGACACTTATTGATCACCATTACTTAACTCAGAAAACAGTTTGAAAAATAAATAATTTTAAAACAATTTTTATAATATAGTTTTTCCAAATTATACACCCATGGGTTTTTGGTGATCAACTTGTCAAGTAGCTTAAGGGATTGATATCTTTCTAATAAGAAAGGGAAGATTCCATCTTGTGAATACATGTTCTCCACACTATCAATGCTATGACGCAATTAGTCAGGGTATTGACCATAAATGGTCTCACATGTTGACTAACAAAAGAACATAGAATTAGTGAACCTGAGCTCATTACTAAATCAGGATTAAGAACTCGTGCTAAGAATAGTTGCCTAAAAACATAATGATGTAATACTTTGACTATGTGTTTGTCCAGGTGATCCTGTTTAATGTATTCTAAACACTAATATTCTATTTTAGAGTCTAACACTCTAATGACCGAGATAAGTCATTCTACAAAGAAAATAGATTATTACAATCTTGAAGATGAGTTACCCATACTCATCACTAATCGTGAACAATATTTCCATATACAGAACTTTAATTCTTTTGATTTCCTATGTATCAATCTCATTGATATCAAAAAATCATTAAACTATGGTTCTGATACTCGTTGTATGCATGATGAGGCTTACTCTGATACAACTTAGTTGTATGGAGTCTGTGCACCCTCATCCAGGCTTGTGCTCATAATTTTTAGGATGAGGAAGCACATAAAAAGAGAGCACGTATATTGTGTTTTTATCAGAAAAATTTATGACAATTTTTGGGTAACTGCGAATCCATTTTATCTAAAATATTTTTTGTTCATGTTTAGCATTGGTCTTCCATAATTAGGATTTATTTAGAATTTTCTAATTTTAATAAATCTCCCAGCATGAGAGTTTCGGAAAAAGGAAACAAAATATATTCTTTGTATATTTACGGAAGTTTCTGGGTATTTCCGGTCCGAAAGTTGTTTCTTCTTAAGAAAAATTCTCTCTTGCTTGTATTGAGAAACCATGATTAATTCTTATTTAAATCCTTGAGCATGCCTCCAATAACTCGCAGTATTACAAAGGATAAAAAGGAGAAAGCTCTTAAGGTTAAGAACAGTCAGGGAATCGATACAGAAAGTAAGAAGAAGCTTATATCAAAAATCATGTCTGATTATGAATCTGATAGTTCTACTGGATCACAAGATGAGTCGTGTCTTTTGGCTTTCGACTTTCAAGATCTGAAAGAAACCAAGTGGATACCTACGGATAGTATGGTAAACTTTATCAATGGTTTTGAAGAACTAAATACCAATCTCATAACAACTGTTCATAATCAAGATTGGTTAAAGGATAGAATTGAGGAGACTATAGATGATCTTACAGACATGAAAGTGTTGAGAAGCTTGAAAAACACGAGGTGGTTGCTGACAAGTACTTTCTCGAGACGAGCTTCAAGAGTTTGAACACTGAAGAAACCTAAGTGAATAATCAGAGCACCACTAAGGATTAAGTCATATGTTGTAAATACTTAATCCACGAATAGACATCAGTGTGTTGAATTTATTTCGATATATCTTGTATAAGGTCTATTTTGAATAAAAACTATCAAGATTTATTATGAATGAATAAAAATTACTCCCTCCGTCTCTAAAAGATAGGCAGGTTTGTGGGAGTATTATTTTTATAATCTTTGTTTCATTATTTGATAGTTTCTGATTGCATAGCCTGTGTGTGAATGTCTATATTTTTGCTATGCGCCTTCGGATTTATGAGATGTCTGATTTCGGTTTTTATTGACCGTAATATTCGATCTCATATGGTGAATGCCCTTATGATTTGTGTGGATTTTTGATTTAGCGGGATTAAGTTCTAGCCCATGTTGATAGGCTGTATCAAAGGATGATATGGTGTTCCGTTTGAAACTCATATGTGAAAAGTCACAATATGTTGATAATCAATTTATGTTTACATAAGTTGTGTTTAGCATAACATATGTGTTTCGGGTTTCAACTTTTGCTAGCGGCACGCATAAGTTAAAACCGATTCAACCTTTCTCTGGCAAAGCTTGCTTTTGTTGTTGTTCTTTTGTTCTTGCGAGAGGATGACAACATACAAAAGGAGAGTTCTTTTTTGAACTTGCGCTTAATGATATATCTTTCTGGGGAGAACTGGCTGCGAAATTTGAGGTAACGATTTTATTTCTTAATTAATCATTTTTACTGTTTAAGAAAAACCTAATTATATTGCATATATTTTGTTTTTGCTTAACAAAATTTTCGGTACAATTGATATGTTCCATTATTGTGTATGGATTGATTTTTATGATTCAATTGTTTCCGGTTAAGAAAAACTGTGTCAATTTATTTGGCTTTTGATTTGGTATCTTCTTTATTGTTGGATATCAAGTGTTTTTGGTTAACGAAATTCGGTGCAATTGTTGTGCTGTAATGATTATATTTGTTTCAATTGCTTCTGGTTAAGTAAAATAATTGCAAGTCAATTTATTTTGGTTTGTATCTATTGTTTTTGGCTTAAAAGAATTACGGGGTCATTTGTTTAGTCCATTTGATTCCGGATAAGAGAAACTAAGTTAATAATGATCTTAGTTAGATTTATCAATTGGAGGATTTAGTTATTCAAGTCTAAGCAACAACCTTGACAAGAAAAACGGGTTAACTAACCTAGTGTTTGTATTGTATAAAAGGAAAAGTCTAAGTTACTTTCTTGAATAATTAGAGCCTGATGAGAGAAATATAGTTAATTCTGATCTTTATTTTGGTCTTGTCGAAATAAGCGATTGTACATACACAATCGGTTCAACAATATAATTAAGTATCTTAGTCAATTTGTTAGACTAAAGGGAAAATTGCTTCATGCAATTGTTTCCTAGATAACATATTGAAAATAAATTACTTTTGTAGTTTCGGTTTTAATATGGGTTATCTAAAATGGCATGTAAAACCTTCGTGCTTAACTCTTATAGGTTGTACAAGTCTTGTATATTTGTAAGATCCTTTCGGTTTGTCCTTTATTTACTCGAACCTTTGTCATTTTTTTGACAAAAAGGGGGGGAAATATATGTAGTACAAACAAGTGATCTTTAATCATTATGAAAGGACAATTGTGCTTAAACGTTATATCTAACGAAAGAGTAAAGCATAGACCAAGGGGGAGAAACATATCATCATGTTGTGTAATATTCAGACTACAAAATAGGAATAACAAAGTTGTTCAGATTGAATATTTACCTATCTTACCTTTAGGGGGGAGTAAAACCTTTTGTTATTCAAATGTCAACAACGACATTTATTTATTGAATATATACAGGTTATTGTGTTGTTGAAACTTGGAATCAAGCGTATGAAGAATGAGTTATTGTAATTCGTTTAGCTCCATATGTAATAAGAGTTTTTTCACTAAAATTGACAAAGGGGGAGATTGTTAGAGCATAGCTCAGTTGAATCCACCAAGCGTTGGTATGTCAAGTTTGGTTGTCATATTTTAGTATCAAAACTCATCTAGAGTCGCTTGATTAAATACTAGAGTCAACTTCGTTTAGGTTAGACTAGAAAGTCTAGGAATGTTAAGACGTACAAGTATTACTCCGAAGACTTGAAGAATGAGAAAAAGTAACGACTACAACGACGACATCATCCTTCCATTTGAGGTTAGTAATATTGACTTGATCTTGTTTCCATTCCTAACGTATCTTTCAAGTCGTGTTATATTAAAAAAATAACATGCAAAGCTGTATGTATTGTATATAATACTCCAGTGATGAGACTTGGTCATAACAGTATGATCAAAGTATCAAGGAAAACATATTACGAAGTATAAACGCTTATCTTTTGGAACTTCGTAAATAAGACATCGACACAATCTATTGTATATAGTTATTTGATTATGTGTGCATTATATATATATAGGTATATATTGTATATAGTTATATATATATATATATATATATATATATATATAGGTATGATTTCATCCTAGAAAACTATGTATCTTTACATTAGTTTAAGGAAGTGGATTTATGAACTTGTTTTCATAATCGAAAAGGAAATCATGATTGGTCTTGCTATTCATTGAATATTTTTTGGATGACCAATGGAAGATAACCAAGGTAGAACTTATCTTAACTTTGTTGAGACTTGAGGTATAACCAGGTCATAGCTTATATAATATAGCTAGTTATAATCGGTCATGAGCTATATTGGAAATCAAGATGTAACCGATCACAAGCTATATTGGATGCAAGTTGTAACCGGTCATAAGTTACTTAGTGAACCAAGGTATAACCTGTCACAATATGAATTGGGAAGTTAGTTGTAAACGATCACAAGCTACCTTTGGGAAGCAAGGTGTAACCAATCACAAGCTAACTCGGGAAGCAAGGTGTAACATGTAGCGCCCCCTAAGCTAGCAGCTGACTAATCTAAGAGATTAACTAAATAAGAGGCACTAAAATCTAAATCATTTACTTAAAAAACCAACTAAAAATATGGTACAAAGCCTAACCCAAAATTAACCCCGCTCAGAAATATATATACAAGATCTTCTCTCAAATGATACATATACAATAGTCCTTTGGTTTACAAATAGAATATACAACATAATAAACATATCATATTATAACCAACTAAAGAAGTCAACTTCTCGGAGCTTTCGCTGCGCAACTCTGGTCTGTCTCTGAAACTGAAAGTGGGAATAATTAACATTTAACTTCTAAGTAATCATAGGCAATATTTAAAAAACAATAATGTTTTACCCAAGCATTAAAAAGCGACCAAGTCACTCAAATAACAAACATGTATATGGACAAACTCTTTCTTCAAACAATGTATAATATGGTTGTAAATTCCTAACCGGTAATTCACACCTAATAGCTATGGATGCCACCAAGACCATGATGACCAACTCTAAGCATAAAAGCTGAATTTATATAGGTATAAATGTGAAAGAGCGTATCCTATATACCACAAGTGGAAATTCTTATTTCCCATAACAATTCATGATGACAACAAAACATTACACGTCCTTTCCAAACCATGGAAAGATTAATGTAATTAATGAATAATCGTAATGCAATTTAAACAAAGTATGAAATGCACAACTAGACAATGCATGAGTTTATTAAACAAAGACTTTCGTAAAAGAAACAACAATGATTACAACAGAGTTAAATGCATTCCCACCTCTTTTGATGACAAGCCACGCCTACATCGAGATCCACGATCTACTGGTTCATCCTTTGAATCGATCGCTGTTAATAACGAACTGTTAATCACACAAGAACTTTAAGATTCTAGCCAAAATGGCTCACACAAGAATTATACAAATCTAACTAATAGTCCTAAGCCCATTTAAATTTCTATACCCTTTTATTATCTATCTTTAGCCCATATAAGGTTTAGTAATTCAGTTAGGTTGTTTATCTAGTCCACTAAATAAGTCTAGCAAACAACTACAACTTTGTAGAAGAAGTCAATGGCTAAATCAGACCATAAGGGTCCAACACATCAAAGTATGAAAACTAAACCTAAGACCAAGCCCACTAAACAAGCCCACTACACAAGGTCTCGACCCAACTCGGGTCAACTAATCACAATGACGGTCAAAGGGTTAACTAACGGTCCACGTCCGTCCAAGGTCAAGTCCAGGTCAAACGGTCAACGAGTCAAATCCACCGAGTCGTCTGGTCAACTGAAGTTAAACTGATCCGACTTAGTCGTAAAACCGAGTCGCCTAAACTAACTCAAGGCCAAAGCCTTTGCAAAGGCCAAAAGCTGAACTGTACCATAATGGTGCATCACCGGACTCAACACACTAAACTAAGGTCAAACTGAGCAGTATTCCTCCCTACCATAGCTTCATTTCCAACTCTAATTCATTAACACTTCAAATCTACTAAACTCAAATTATACATTCATTCTTAAAGAACTTTGAATTTCAATTACAAACACTAATACAGCTTACCTGCAATTGTAGTAGCTGCAAGCTCCCAATGAGACTACTCACTGTGATTCTACAATTACCATTGCCCACATAACACTTCAACTCAAAATCCCGGATTACAACTGATAGTTCCACTTACACCTCCTACCTGCACAACAGTTCAGATACACTCAGCTTCTCTCATTCCTTGTATCCATCAACATATCACCACCACTTCACCAGATTGTAGTATCACCACCTATAGGCCTGCAAAGCCACTACTGCATACCAATTCACATGCTACAAACAACCTCGGATTCTTGTACACTCCATTATCTACAACTCAGCTCAACAACCATCTTCAACCTTGTAGCAATCCTAGTTTCAGACTTACATCTCAACCCAGTTCAACAATTACACAACATCTCCTCAACTTCTATAATGATTCAATACTTCAGACTTCCAACTCAGTTCCATATATTGTACAAAATCATTACCTGTAACTCCCTCTGATCTTAACAACACCAGCACCTTGTTTCTATACCTCCACCAGCCACTCATATCCCATGTACTTCAACACAACACTCAATTACCACCAATACAACATTCCACCAACCTCACTAATCTGCAACTTACATATCTTCATTTCAGTTTAATTCAACCACAGCAATTCAGTTTATCTATTACAAACATCATTCATCCCAAAACTACCATTTGTAATCAACTTAACATTCATCTAACTCTTCTCCCTGTGATTTAGCTCAATTCAAACCAAAATACAGCTCAAGCACATACTCAACAAATCCATTTTAATTCTTAATTCACTATGAAACTTATAAACTTAATAATGAACTTGAACAGATTTACTAATAAGAACAATTACCTTCTTAATAGCATAACCAAACCTTAGTTCTTCATCAGCTTCAACAACACCTTAACTTCAGCAGCATCTTCAATTTACGAAATCTTGAACCCTAACTATCACTCTCAAGTAATTCTTCATCCTTAACCCTGCTTCAATTCAAACCTGTCTCATATCAACATCCTAGAATATCAATTTCATCTTCCATTCCATAACTAACACTCACAAACCCCATCTTCAGTTCTAGCAAGAGCCCGTGAATCCATTTCTAATTTCGGACTTAAATCATCTCTCTGGGAAACCCTAAATCAGCTAAAAAAATACATCAACACCACCATAAACTCTTCGTCAACACCAGTAAAAAAAAACTTCTACTGCATCAGTTCTTCCTCGTCGATTGATTCTCTCAACAGAATTCTCAAGTCTCACTCACAATCGTCAGCAACAGAAGAAAGGGAAGAAGAACAAACGAGAAGAAGAAAGATGAATAAGAAATAAAGAGAAGGAAATACGAGTTTATCTACTCGATTGGGATAAGACCAACCAGAAATGCTTAAGGCACCCAAGAAACGGATAAGGGAAGCCGGGGTCGATCTAAAGCAAAAGATTATTTTTTCCTTCTCACTAATCTGATGCTATCTTCTTCGTCCGGTATCCGAATGACACGTTCGAGTAGTCTATTTCGCATAACTTTTCGAGATCTATCTAGTGGTACTAGATTAGTATCTAGATCGTTGTTAGATTAATTCCTATTAATTAACGTTCGCGTTAAACTAATCAAGGTATTATCAGCTAATTCGTCACTTAACTGGTCTAATAGCGTTGACGAGCTTGAGGGTCTTTACATTCTCCCCACCTTATTCATTTTCGTCCTCGAAAATCAAACCATCCATCTGGTCTTCAAAACTCCCCACCTTATAGAATAATCCTATTTTTTATTTAAGCGCAAACAAGAAACAAAGCACAAACCTATATGGTTTTCTACAATTAAAATTTGTGGCTCTAGGTTCAAAATACTAATTTCCATTCCAATAAGTTATTGGTTCTAATTACGAGAGGAAATATTCTATAAATAAGTCTCTAGGTAAAATTTGGGATCTATCAGTCCACTAAAAGAAGCAAGTTCTCCTTTTACGAATGGTAATCCATGCATGTAGTTGCCCTGTCTAGGCCGATCGGACCTGAAAATGCTTTCCTACTACGAAAGACAACACAAACATATCGGAATTACAAACCTCACTATTCCCCAGTGCTGGATTAACTAAGTATTAATT
This sequence comes from Papaver armeniacum, assembly GCA_023531295.1. NCBI lineage: Eukaryota > Viridiplantae > Streptophyta > Magnoliopsida > Ranunculales > Papaveraceae > Papaver > Papaver armeniacum. Next base: position 239,000 of record JAJJWW010001751.1, on the reverse strand, counting down.
TATAAAGATTAATTAGTCTTTGAACTTTTATTGTAAGTCTTATAAATTTACTTCGTAAATGTATAAATGCTTCACAACATTTTAAACAATTTAGTCATCAAAATTCATTTTATTTTATTTTTATTTATCATTATTATTATTTATTTATTTTAATGAAATCGAATTTTAATTCCAAATATTATCTATTATAAATTTACTGCCAGCTTAATTACTCATATACTATTATCAACTGTGTTATTAATTTCATTATTCTTTAGTCGTTTGTCCGGTTGGTATACTAAGTAAATATAATTCTACATTCACGTAAAGGTGGATATACTAGATTTTATTTATTCATACGGAATCAGTTTGCTATATCCTGTTAAATATTGGTGTTGTTAAATATGATTTAAATTTAAGTCGGCATAAAATTATAACATATCTTAATAGTCTTTTGATTTTTCTATTAGCGTGAAGTATCTTATTAATATACGAATTAATCTTATTTTAATTCTAATATTACACTAAGCATCGAATTCTATTATTAATTCTTTCTTCATGTATATTTGTTTCATTTTAAAGAATCACTGAATCATTTGTTAGACTAAAGATAATTCGGTACAAGATTACTAATAAGTTGAGTCTTTTTATTTATATACTATATTCTCCCTCTTTTTACTTCTAACGTCCCATAAGTATTATGTTAACTATCTAGTTTACACGTAAACCATGTATCTCTAATTTGTAATTAGTTTAACTTACAAAACTTAACCGTAGATGAGTGTTAATAATTTTCCATAGCTATTTAATCATAATTATTATTTTTATCATTATATATTTTATTGAAATTTTATTTAAGTCAAGTACAACTAATGGAGAAATGCTAACACTACATTATTAAAATTATTATTACTATTATGATCATCTTTAATTATTATTATTAATATTATTATTATTAACATTTATGTGATTATAAATTATTGATTCTACATATAAGTCAAGATACTCGATAAATTTTTATGTGACTTTCAAGATTTATCAATAATACCAATCTTACTATTTTTAGTATTGGTTTGTGTACTTGTTCATTCTTTTTAGATTAATTATTCTCTAATCTTTACTAGCTAAAGTTATTGGTGTACCCTACAATTTTTACTTCATAACAAACAAACAACCAAACAAAACAATTCAATCAATCAAATAAATATTTTAATTATTGATAGCTTTTAGTGATTACGATTTATCTCACAACCCAACCCAGTTCTAAGCTAATCTAGTTCACTAACTGGCACTGGCTATTTCTATCTTTTCCCATATAAGATCTAATAGTGAGCTCTGATACCAACTTTGTAGCGCCCCCTAAGCTAGCAGCTAACTAATCTAAGAGATTAACTAAATAAGAGGCACTAAAATCTAAATCATTTACTTAAACAATCAATTAAGAAATCTGGTACAAAACCTAACCCAAAATTAGCCCCGCTCAGAAGTATATATACAAGATCTTCTCTCAAATGATACATATACAATAGTCCTTTGGTTTACAAATAGAATATACAACATAATAAACATATAAGATTATAACCAACTAAAGAAGTCAACTTCTCGGAGCTTTCGCTGCGCAACTCTGGTCTGTCTCTGAAACTGAAAGTGGGAATAATTAACATTTAACTTCTAAGTAATCATAGACAAGATTTGGAAAACAATAATGTTTTACCCAAGCATTAAAAAGCGACCAAGTCACTCAAATAACAAACATGTATATGGACAAACTCCTTCTTCAAACAATGTATAATATGGTTGTAAATTCCTAACCGACAATTCACACCTAATAGCTATGGATGCCACCAAGACCATGATGACCAACTCTAAGCATAAAAGCTGAATTCATGTAGGTATAAATGTGAAGGAGCGTATCCTATATACCACAAGTGGAAATTCTTATTTCCCATAACAACTCATGACGACAGCAAAACATTACACGTCCTTTCCAAACCATGGAAAGATTAACAAAATTAATGAGAATAATCGTAATGCAATTTAAACAAAGTATGAAATGCTCAACTAGACAATGCATGAGTTTATTAAACAAAGACTTTCGTAAAAGAAACAACAATGATTACAACAGAGTTAAATGCATTCTTACCTCTTTTGATGACAAGCCACGCCTACCTCGAGATCCACGATCTACTGGTTCATCCTTTGAATTTATCGTTGTTAATAACGAACTATTAATCACACAAGAACTCTAAGATTCTAGCCAAAATGGCTCACACAAGAATTATACAAATCTAACTAATAGTCCTAAGCCCATTTACGTTTTTATACCCTTTTATTATCTATCTTTAGCCCATCTAAGGTTTAGTAATTCAGTTAGGCTGTTTCTCTAGTCCACTAAATAAGTCTAGCAAACAACTACAACTTTGTAGAAGAAGTCAATGGCTAAATCAGACCATAAGGGTCAACACATCAAAGTATGAAAACTAAACCTAAGCCCAAGCCCACTAAACAAGGTCTGACCCAACTGGGTCAACTAACTGTCACTGACGGTCAAAGGGTTAACTAACAGTCCACGTCAGTCCAAGGTCAAGTCCAGGGTCAAACGGTCAACGAGTCAAATCCACCGAGTCAAGTCTAGTCAACTAAGTTAAACTGATCCGACTCAGTCAGAAAACCGAGTCAGCTAAACTAACTCAAGGTCAAAGCCTTTGCAAAGGCCAAAAGCTGAACTGTACCATAATGGTGCATCACCGGACTCAACACACTAAACTAAGGTCAAACTGAGCAGTATATTCCTCCCTACCATAGCTTCATTTCCAACTCTAATTCATTAACACTTCAAATCTACTAAACTCAAATTATACATTCATTCTTAAAGAACTTTGAATTTCAATTACAAACACTAATACAAACTTACACCGCAATTGTAGTAGTGAAGCTCCCAATGAGACTACTCACTTTGTGATTCTACAATTACCATTGCCCACATAACACTTCAACTCAAAACCCCGACTTACAACCGATAGTTCCACTTACACCTCCTACCACACAACAGTTCGAGATACACTCAAACTTCTCCCATTCCTTGTATCCATCAACATATCACCACCACTTCACCAGATTGTAGTATCACCACCTATAGGCCTGCAAAGCCACTACTGCATACCAACACACATGCTACAAACAACCTCGGATTCTTGTACACTCCATTATCTACAACTCAGCTCAACAACCATCTTCAACCTTGTAGCAATCCTAGTTTCAGACTTACATCTCAACCCAGTTTAACAATTACACATCATCTCCTCAACTTCTACAATGATTCAATACTTCAGACTACCAACTCAGTTCCATATATTGTAAAAAATCATTACCTGTAACTCCCTCTGATCTTAACAACACCATCACCTTGTTTCTATACCTCCACCATCCACTCATATCCCATGTACTTGAACACAACACTCAATTACCACCAATACAACATTCCACCAACCTCACTAATCTGCAACTTACATATCTTCATTTCAGTTTAATTCAACCACAGCAATTCAGTTTATCTATTATAAACATCATTCATCCCAAAACTACCATATGTAATCAACTTAACATTCATCTAACTCTTCTCCCTGTGATTTAGCTCAATTCAAACCAAAATACAGCTCAAGCACATACTCAACAAATCCATTTCAATTCTTAATTCATTATGAAACTTATAAACTTAATAATGAACTTGAACAGATTTACTAATAAGAACAATTACCTTCTTAATAGCATAACCAAACCTTAGTTCATCATCAGCTTCAACAACACCTTAACTTCAGCAGCATCTTCAATTTACGAAATCTAGAAACCTAACTATCACTCTCAAGTAATTCTTCATCATTAACCCTGCTTCAATTCAAACCTATCTCATATCAACATCCTAGAATATCAATTTCATCTTCCATTCCATAACTAACACTCACAAACCCCATCTTCAGTTCTAGCAAGAGCCCGTGAATCCATTTCTAATTTCGGACTTAAATCATCTCTCTGAGAAACCCTAAATATGCTAAAAAAAAATACATCAACACCACCATCAACTCTTCGTCAACACCAGTAAAAAAAACTTCTACTGCATTAGTTCTTCCTCGTCGATTGATTCTCTCAACAGAATTCTCAAGTCTCACTCACAATCGTCAGCAACAGAAGAAAGGGAAGAAGAAGAAACGAGAAGAAGAAAGATGAATAAGAAATAAAGAGAAGGAAATACGAGTTTATCTACTCGATTGGGATAAGACCAACCCCGAAATGCTTAAGGCACCCAAGAAACGGATAAGGGAAGCCAGGGTCGATCTAAAGCAAAAGATTATTTTTTCCTTCTCACTAATCTGATGTTATCTTCTTCGTCCGGTATCCGAATGACACGTTCGAGTAGTCTATTTCGCATAACTTTTCGAGATCTATCTAGTGGTACTAGATTAGTATCTAGATCGTTGTTAGATTAATTCCTATTAATTAACGTTCGCGTTAAACTAATCGAGGTATTATCAGCTATTTCGTCACTTGACTGGTCTAATAGCGTTGACGAGCTTGAGGGTCTTTACATTCTCCCCACCTTATTCATTTTCGTCCTCGAAAATCAAACCATCCATCTGGTCTTCAAAACTCCCCACCTTATAGAATAATCTTATTTCTTATTTAAGCGCAAACAAGAAACAAAGCACAAACTTGTATGGTTTTTTACAATTAAAATTTGTGGCTCTAGGTTCAAAATACTAATTTCCATTCCAATAAGTTACTGGTTCTAATTACGAGAGGAAATATTCTATAAATAAGTCTCTAGGTAAAATTTGGGATCTATCAGTCCACTAAAAGAAGCAAGTTCTCCTTTTATGAATGGTAATCCATGCATGTAGTTGCCCTGTCTAGGCTGATCAGACCTGAAAATGCTTTCCTACGGCCAAAAGACAACACAAATATATCGGAATTACAAACCTCACTATTCCCCAGTGCTGGATTAACTAAGTATTAATTTATAAAGATTAATTAGTCTTTAAACTTTTATTGTAAGTCTTATAAATTTACTTCGTAAATGTATAAATGCTTCACAACATTTTAAACAATTTAGTCATCAAAATTCATTTTATTTTATTTTTATTTATCATTATTATTATTTATTTATTTTAATGAAATCGAATTTTAATTCCAAATATTATCTATTATAAATTTACTACCAGCTTAATTACTCATATACTATTATCAACTGTGTTATTACTTTCATTATTCTTTAGTCGTTTGTCCGGTTGGTATACTAAGTAAATATAATTCTACATTCACGTAAAGGTGGATATACTAGATTTTATTTATTCATACGGAATCAGTATGCTATATCCTGTTAAATATTGGTGTTTTTAAATATGATTTAAATTTAAGTCGGCATAAAATTATAACATATCTTAATAGTATTTTGATTTTTCTATTAGCGTGAAGTATCTTATTAATATACGAATTAATCTTATTTTAATTCTAATATTACACTAAGCATCGGAATTCTATTATTACTACTTCATTTATATTTGTTTCATTTTAAAGATTCACTGAATCATTTGTTAGACTAAAGATAATTCGGTACAAGATTACTAATAAGTTGAGTCTTTTTATGTATATACTATATTCTCCCCCTTTTTACTTCTAACGTCCTATAAGTATTATGTTAACTATCTAGTTTACACGTAAAACATGTATCTCTAATTTGTAATTAGTTTAACTTACAAAACTTAACCGTAGATGAGTGTTAATAATTTTCCATAGCTATTTAATCATAATTATTATTTTTATCATTATATATTTTATTGAAATTTTATTTAAGTCAAGTACAACTAATGGAGAAATGCTAACACTACATTATTAAAATTATTATTATGATAGATGCATTTATGTGTCTAATTTGTCCTCAATGTTTCGTATTGTTAGTACTCGTTTGTGTCCTTATTATGGTGTTTTGTGTGTTTGTAGGTATTTTTTGGAAATAAAGATTGTTGGAAAATTCGGCTCGAAAAGTTGCTCGGAACACCCCCAGAGGACATTTGATATTCGGACTCCCACTTTGGATAAGGGGTAACCCAATTACTAAGGGGCACCCATCTGATATTCGCACCCCCAGCTGTTGGATAAGGGCTGACCATCTTCACCATTCAAATTTTAGAAATTGGCGGGAAAGAAAGGTTCTCGCCTGACAGATTTAGGGATCACCTTTTGGACGTGATTTCATGAGATTCAAAGGCTGAAAATCATTGGGTATCTTCCTTTTGGCCTAACAGGCGTGATATGGGTCGATTCGTCGTCCAAATTTGGCTAGATAACTCGTGTTGGAAGAAAACTGGAAGCTGTGCACGGGATGAGAAGTCACGGAATTCTCTGAGTTGTGTTGCGTGGATATATATGCCTTAGACGAGTCGGAATCAGTCTTAACAGAGTTTTACTCCAACTGGGAGTGTGTCAACACCAGGAAACACGTGAAGGGTTAAATCAAGGAAGAAAATATTCCAGAAAATATTTTCTTTAACACCGAGTAATGGAGGATTATTTTGAGTTAATGAGCGAGATTTTTTGGTGTTGTTCGGTATAAATATGTTCCTGGGGTCTCATTGAGAGGGGACAGAGAGATTTGGAGCAGTTTAGAACGTCACAGAGTCGAGAAAATCAAGCTGCAGAGATTCGCCATTTTCTGCTGCTGTGAAGAACACCAAGAACATACAACGCACAGGGAACAGTCGTTTATGCTACATCGACTGAGGGTCGTAGTTTACATGCTACAGAGACTACAACACTTTACATGTATCGTTCTCTGTAACAGTCCGTTTGTAACAATTAAAACTGTTACAAATCAGGCTTTTCATCTTTTCTCCCTTGTTCATCATTTGTAAACCATTTTTGAGCATTAATAATGATTTTTGAGCGTGTTTACACCATGATGAGCTAGAACCCATCACTGGGACGACGAAGGAAGCTGTTTTGCACCCATATGGTAATTCTATTTAATTCCTTTATGACTATTTGCACTATTATAAGTGATTCATGATTTTTATTGATTATTTGTGAATTCGTTAGATGTCGCATGCTTAGTCTTGGGTACTTTAGATGCGTCATGCTTGTGAATTACATATAATTCTTTATAAAATCTACCTTGGCAAAGAATTAGAGTCGATGTTTGTTATTTTATGAGCTTTAATTGTACGGAATTAATAGATGAACCGCATGAATGTGATAATTGGTGGAATCCCGAGTCCCAGTAACTCTCTTCATCTTGTGACATAAATTGTATATTTTCTCTATTTTTATTATTTTTCTTTATTAAATCCTAGAATCAATTTCATCAAGTCCGAGTGAACGACAACTCTACTTACCACTATCTAAAATTCGATAAATTTTTGGCGCCGCCGACGCGGACTTGTGTATAGATTTGTTTTTTAGGTTTTGTTATTAATTTTTTTTTCTTATTATTATTTTTGTTCTTTTTTACGCGTTTTGGTATTTTTGTTTGCTTTCAGATTTGGAGTGGAGCGAAAGAAAAAGAGAAAGTTCTGAAAAAAAAAAGCAAAGCCAAAATAGGAAAGAAGATAGAGATCCGAACGGAGTGAAGAAGAAAATTTTGTATATAGTGTAATTATTATTTTTATTTTTTTAGAAACTGTAATTAGGTAATTATTTTTGTAATTTTTATTTTTGGACTTTTTAATTTTTGGACTATCGGACATTATTAATTTTAAACCCTAAGGAAGGGTAATTTAAATATAAAAGCGCACGGGGAAGGACGGTGATTACGATATCACCTCGGCCCCTGGGTTCGTACACGACATAGGAGTCGTGGCCGAATCGACTTCAACGGTTCATCCCCGTCTGGAACGGAGGTAAGAATTCTAAACACTCGCGAATCCCACTGTCGGCGGGTTTCTTGGATGATTTCGTGTGAATATATGTCGAGGAACTGAATCGGCTGCTTTAATTTCCTAGTAAAGGGCAAGGAGGTGGCCATACAAGATAAGAGTTCGGATTTCATCACCGTTCTCTTCTTGCCCGCCTTAGGAAAACGAAACCAAACACGAACCTAAGCCTAAAATTTTGACTAGAACAAGACCGATAGGGTAACAAGCTTAATAGGAAAGTCATTCGAAAAATATTGGTTACTCTTTAAGCACACTTCGAAGTTCATGATGGTTTTACGTGAGTTGAATGCGTGATTGCGCCGCCTTGTAATGCGGTGAGGCCTTGGGTATCAAAGCTGCCACGTGATTCCCTCGCCTCTATTCAACTTACTTAAACTCGGATTGATTCCGAGGAGGGGTTTGCTCAGATTGTAACGAATTCCCTTTCGAAGGATTAGAAACTGGTCTAGAAACAATCTAAGTGGAGCCATCATGCTTTTTGTTTGCTTGAAATCAGTAGGTTTGTTGTGGTCGAGTCAGCCTTGTTTGTGTTTGTGTAGAATTCCCTTGTAGTTAGGATGTCAAACTGGTATTATAACAACCAATACAATGATTATCCAACTGAACAATATGGACATTACTCTTTTTATGACCATAGTGTGAATAGTGGTTGGGAACGCCAATCTTTTGAAGGTTATGGGTCATACCATGGTGAGCCCAATTACTATCCACACGTGCATCAGTCTTACGAGCAAAACGATCCTCCAATTTCTTTAGAAGAGTCTCTCAAGAGTTTCAATGAGTCACCACAGAAGTTTCACTTATTTATGAAAGAGACTTATAATATTCCGCTTCGGAAGAGTCCGTAGAGCGATCAACTAAGATATCTCTAGAAGAGTCCCTCAAGCAATTTACTGAGAGTACAAATAGGACTGTGGAAAAATTTGCTCAAGATAGTATTAAATTCCAATATAGTGTTCCCAATACCACCCTTGAAAATAAGGATAATTTTTATTCACATAATCAAGATGACGAGGTTAGAATTGGTAACACTACTTGTTTAGATGAGGTTAGATCATTTTCATATAATGATGATTATGATGAGGATAATATTGATGAAGAAAATAGGCATAGTGATCAGGAAATTGTTACCCCAATTGAGCTTTATAACGATAATATTATTTCTAGTTCAAATCCAAATAATTTTAATAATTATTCACCTATTCAAAAGGATGAGGATTTGACTAGAGATACCCCCGTTTTAGACGATGTAGTATTTCTTTTTGATTACGAAGCCAATGATGGTTTAGAGGAACGAGTATATTTTGAGTCTAGCGATTTAGAAACAATAGACTTAGAAAAAGAAAATGAACTCGTAGAGATGAGTGAGGATGTACTGACTTAGAAGAATCAATTGACCATTTTCGGGAAATCGGATGACCTTGAAATTAGGGAAGTTGTGACTAGTCTTTCTAGAGACACTAAAACTCTAAGTTTGGGGGTGATTATCATTCTCCATGTGCCTTAACTCTTAGAAAGGTCCATAACTTGGGACTTGACATATGTGCCTCAACCATTTTAAAAGATTATCTTCATACACTTTTTCCGAACTAGTTGTGTCCATAAAGAAGTTCGGTTGTTAAGAACCCATCCTCTGGTTGATGCGGTTAACCCAGGTTATGATACCACGATTGATTTTGTTTTCCCACCAAATATTTTTCAACCAATTGTGGGAACGTATAAGTTTCAGATGTGTCAATTATTAAGTTTTGAGGCTAAACCTAATTACTTTAGGATATTAGGGTCCACACATTTGCTTAAGGAAGACCACCAATCTTGTTGTGGTCAGTTGTGTAAGTCAAACCTGATTGACTTAGAGGATCCTCAATTATTCAGGTTATTATTATGTGCTTCTAAGTTTTTATTTGAGTTTTTCCAGACTCTAGAACCTGAACATTCGGATCTAACTCATGAGGAAACGCAACCCATGAAAATTTGTTATCTAGACCCTTTTATAAAGCCTGAACCCGAACCACAACTAGATGTAGTTGTCTTAAAATTAGATAAGGGTGTGTTGGATATCTTCCTGGTCTGTTGCAGTCTCCTCTTCTTGTGGTTAGCACTTTTTGATCCGGATGACCCATGATTATTAAGCTCTTTGCTTTATGATTCTTCGAGGTGACTAATCTCTTCCAATGTCTGGCTGAAGACTTTAAACTTAGCACTTCTTGGGAGGTAACCCATGCTCTTGCAACACGGTAATATTTTTCCTTAACTCTTTTGCTTCAAATGGTAACAGTTTCTCCTTGTTCATGTTTTTAATTTCATCTTTAGAACATTGAGGACAATGTTAGATTTAAGTTTGGGGGTATGGGAGAAAATTTTTAGTTGCAATAAATAAACTCCAGAGACTAGTAATTTAAGATTATTAAGGTCGGCACTAACCAATCTAAGTGGATGGAAACATGTTTATAGTAGGAGTTGAGGAACCAATCTGATTAGATGGAAACGTCTAGAAGAGTCTATTCATAAAAGCACGAGCTCGGGTGTTAGAAAAGAAAACATGGTAGTTTCGCCATATCCTCGTGATGGAAACATCGAAAGAATCCCGATCACTTCTTTTTTTTTCTTTTTACCATTGCTAGGGTGAAATAGAGTGACCGAGATAAAAAAAAAAAAAAAAAATGACCACCACTAGACCAACCGGAATAAATACAATAAAGTCGACCACTTTGGTACCCTTGTATATACCAAATTTGAGTTGACCTAGAGTTAGGATTATCGACCACTTGTTCCCTTGTATATGCCGGTGTGTTGATATTAGTCCGAACCGATATCTCAGTCCATTAAGATAGGTTCACCTTAGTCAACATCATCCACGTTTTTCTACATCCATCTTCTTAATCTATCCATGTGATTGGTTGACTCCGGTTTATGATGTCCGAGAAACTATCTGAGTAGAGCTCTGTCACTTTATATGAATTTTAGTATGCTTGAGTGCAAACTCGTGTACAACAATTGGAATTTCGCATCGGGGTACTTCCTCTTGTTATCAATAAGTATGCCAACCAAGGAGATTCTTTAGTGCCTTCCAAGGTTACTGCGTAGATAGCTAGGGTGCTGGTAAAGGTTTTGTGGGTACACCTCTCACGGTAAACCCTCCTGGAGACAACACTCCGCCACTAGGGCCACCTAGGGGTTCAAATGATTTTTATTTTCTAGAATAAATTTGCTCGAGGACTAGCAAATAATAAGTTTGGGGGTATTTGATAGACGCATTTATGTGTCTAATTTGTCCTCAATGTTTCGTATTGTTAGTACTCGTTTTTGTCCTTATTATGGTGTTTTGTGTGTTTGTAGGTATTTTTGGAAATAAAGATTGTTGGAAATTCGGCTCGAAAAGTTGCTCGGAACACCCCTGAGGACATTTGCTATTCGGACTCCCACTTTGGATAAGGGTAACCCAATTACTAAGGGGCACCCATCTGATATTCGCACCCCAAATTGTTGGGTAACGGCTGACCATCTTCACCATTCAAATTTTAGAAATTGGTGGGAAAGAAAGGTTCTCGCCTGGCAGATTTAGGGATCACCTTTTGGACGTGATTTCATGAGATTCAAAGGCTGAAAATCATTGGGTATCTTCCTTTTGGCCTAACAGGCGTGATATGGGTCGATTCGTCGTCCAAATTTGGCTAGATAAATCTTGTTGGAAGAAAACAGGGAGCTGTGCACGAAATGAGAAGTCACGGAATTCTCTGAGTTGTGTTGCGTGGATATATATGCCTTAGACGAGTCGGAATCAGTCTTAACAGAGTTTTACTCCAACTGGGAGTGTGTCAACACCAGGAAACACGTGAAGGGTTAAATCATGGAAGAAAATATTCCAGAAAATATTTTCTTTAACACCGAGTAATGGAGGATTATTTTGAGTTAATGAGCGAGATTTTTTGGTGTTGTTCGGTATAAATATGTTCATGGGGTCTCATTGAGAGGGGACGGAGAGATTGGGAGCAGTTTAGAACGTCACAGAGTCGAGAAAATCAAGCTGCAGAGAATCGCCATTTTCTGCTGCTGTGAAGAACACCAAGAACATACAACGCACAGGGAACAGTCGTTTATGCTACATCGACTGAGGGTCGTAGTTTAGAAGACAGACTTATATGCTACAGAGACTACAACACTTTACATGTATCGTTCTTTGTAACAGTCCGTTTGTAACACTTAAAACTGTTACAAATCAGGCTTTTCATCTTCTCCCTTGTTCATCATTTGTAAACCTTTTTTGAGCATTAATAATGATTTTTGAGCGTGTTTACACCATGATGAGCTAGAACCCATCACTGGGACGACGGAGGAAGCTGTTTTGCACCCATATGGTAATTCTATTTAATTCCTTTATGACTATTTGCACTATTATACGTGATTCATGATTTTTATTGATTATTTGTGAATTCGTTAGATGTCGCATGCTTAGTCTTGGGTACTTTAGATGCGTCATGCTTGTGAATTACATATAATTCTTTATAAAATCTACATTGGCAAAGAATTGGAGTCGATGTTTGTTATTTTATGAGCTTTAATTGTCCGGAATTAATAGATGAACCGCATGAATGTGAGAATTGGTGGAATCCCGAGTCCCAGTAACTTTCTTCATCTTGTGACATAAATTGTATATTTTCTCTATTTTTATTATTTTTCTTTATTAAATCCTAGAATCAATTTCATCAAGTCAGAGTGAACGACAACTCTACTTACCACTATCTAAAATTCGATCATATTACTATTATGATCACCTTTAATTATTATTATTAATATTATTATTATTATCATTTATGTGATTATAAATTATTGATTCTACATATAAGTCAAGATACTCGATAAATTTTTATGTGACTTTCAAGATTTATCAATAATACCAATCTTACTATTTTTAGTATTGGTTTGTGTACTTGTTCATTCTTTTTAGATTAATTATTCTCTAATCTTTACTAGCTAAAGCTATTGGTGTACCCTACAATTTTACTTCATAACAAACAAACAACCAAACAACCAAACAAAACAATTCAATCAATGAAATAAATATTTTAATTATTGATAGCTTTTAGTGATTACGATTTATCTCACAACCCAACCCAGTTCTAAGCTAATCTAGTTCACTAATTGGCACTGGATATTTCTATCTTTTCCCATATAAGATCTAATAGTGAGCTCTGATACCAACTTTGTAGCGCCCCCCTAAGCTAGCAGCTGACTAATCTAAGAGATTAACTAAATAAGAGGCACTAAAATCTAAATCATTTACTTAAACAATCAATTAAGAAATCTGGTACAAAACCTAACCCAAAATTAACCCCGCTCAGAAAAATAAATACAAGATCTTCTCTCAAATGATACATATACAATAGTCCTTTGGTTTGCAAATAGAATATACAACATAATAAACATATAAGATTATAACCAACTAAAGAAGTCAACTTCTCGGAGCTTTATTTAACAACTCGGTCCGTCTCTGGCCGAAAGTGGGAATAATTAACATTTAACTTCTAAGTAATCATAGGCAAGATTTGGAAAACAATAATGTTTTACCCAAGCATTAAAAAGCGACCAAGTCACTCAAATAACAAACATGTATATGGACAAACTCCTTCTTCAAACAATGTATAATATGGTTGTAAATTCCTAACCGACAATTCACACCTAATAGCTATGGATGCCACCAAGACCATGATGACCAACTCTAAGCATAAAAGCTGAATTCATGTAGGTGTAAATGTGAAGGAGCGTATCCTATATACCACAAGTGGAAATTCTTATTTCCCATAACAATTCATGACGACAACAAAACATTACACGTCCTTTCCAAACCATGGAAAGATTAACAGAATTAACAGAATAATCGTAATGCAATTTAAACAAAGTATGAAATGCTCAACTAGACAATGCATGAGTTTATTAAACAAAGACTTTCGTAAAAGAAACAACAATGATTACAACAGAGTTAAACGCATTCTTACCTCTTTTGATGACAAGCCACGCCTACCTCGAGATCCACAATCTACTGGTTCATCCTTTGAATCGATCGTTGTTAATAACGAACTGTTAATCACACAAGAACTCTAAGATTCTAGCCAAAATGGCTCACACAAGAATTATACAAATCTAACTAATAGTCCTAAGCCCATTTACGTTTCTATACCCTTTTATTATCTATCTTTAGCCCATCTAAGGTTTAGTAATTCAGTTAGGCTGTTTCTCTAGTCCACTAAATAAGTCTAGCAAACAACTACAACTTTGTAGAAGAAGTCAATGGCTAAATCAGACCATAAGGGTCCAACACATCAAAGTATGAAAACTAAACCTAAGCCCAAGCCCACTAAACAAGCCCACTACACAAGGTCTGACCAAATCGGGTCAACTAACCGTCACCGACGGTCAAAGGGTTAACTAACGGTCCACGTCCGTCCAAGGTCAAGTCCGTGGTCAAACGGTCAACGAGTCAAATCCACCGAGTCAAGTCTGGTCAATCGAGTTAAACTGATCCGACTCGGTCGAAACCCGAGTCGGCTAAACTAACTCAAGGCCAAAGCCTTTGCAAAGTCCAAAAGCGAATCGTACCATCTTGGTGCATCACCGGACTCAACACACTAAACTAAGGTCAAACTGAGCAGTATTCCTCCCTGCCATAGCTTCATTTCCAACTCTAATTCATTAACACTTCAAATCTACTAAACTCAAATTATACATTCATTCTTAAAGAACTTTGAATTTTAATTACAAACACTAATACACTTACCTACAATTGCAGTAGCTGCAAGCTCCCAATGAGACCACTCATTGTGATTCTACAATTACCATTGCCCACATAACACTTCAACTCAAAACCCCGGCTTACAACTGATAGTTCCACTTACACCTCCTACCTGCACAACAGTTCAGATACACTCAGCTTCTCCCATTCCTTGTATCCATCAACATATCACCACCACTTCACCAGATTGTAGTATCACCACCTATAGGCCTGCAAAGCCATTACTGCATACCAACACACATGCTACAAACAACCTCGGATTCTTGTACACTCCATTATCTACAACTCAGCTCAACAACCATCTTCAACCTTGTAGCAATCCTAGTTTCAGACTTACATCTCAACCTAGTTTAACAATTACACAACATCTCCTCAACTTCTACAATGATTCAATACTTCAGACTACCAACTCAGTTCCATATATTGTACAAAATCATTACCCTAACTACCTCTCCCTGCGATCTTAACAACACCAAAGACCTTGTTTCTATACCTCCACCAAATGCCACTCATATCCCATGTACTTGAACACAACACTCAATTACCACCAATACAACATTCCACCAACCTCACTAATCTGCAACTTACATATCTTCATTTCAGTTTAATTCAACCACAACAATTCAGTTCATCTATTACAAACATCATTCATCCCAAAACTACCATCTGTAATCAACTTAACATTCATCTAACTCTTCTCCCTGTGATTTAGCTCAATTCAAACCAAAATACAGCTCAAGCACATACTCAACAAATCCATTTCAATTCTTAATTCATTATGAAACTTATAAACTTAATAATGAACTTGAACATATTTACTAATAAGAACAATTATCTTCTTAATAGCAGAACCAAACCTTAGTTCTTCATCAGCTTCAACAACACCTTAACTTCAGCAGCATCTTCAATTTACGAAATCTAGAACCCTAACTATCACTCTCAAGTGATTCTTCATCCTTAACCCTGCTTCAATTCAAACCGTCTCATATCAACATCCTAGAATATCAATTTCATCTTCCATTCCATAACTAACACTCACAAACCCCATCTTCAGTTATAACAAGCCCGTGAATCCATTTCTAATTTCGGACTTAAATCATCTCTCTGAGAAACCCTAAATCTGCTAAAAAAAATACATCAACACCACCATCAACTCTTCGTCAACACCAAAAAAAAAACTTCTCTTTTGCATCGAGTTCTTCCTCGTCGATTGATTCTCTCAACAGAATTCTCAAGTCTCACTCACAATCGTCAGCAACAGAAGAAAGGGAAGAAGAAGAAACGAGAAGAAGAAAGATGAATAAGAAATAAAGAGAAGGAAATACGAGTTTATCTACTCGATTGGGATAAGACCAACCAGAAATGCTTAAGGCACCCAAGAAACGGATAAGGGAAGCCAGGGTCGATCTAAAGCAAAAGATTATTTTTTCCTTCTCACTAATCTGATGCTATCTTCTTCGTCCGGTATCCGAATGACACGTTCGAGTAGTCTATTTCGCATAACTTTTCGAGATCTATCTAGTGGTACTAGATTAGTATCTAGATCGTTGTTAGATTAATTCCTATTAATTAACGTTCGCGTTAAACTAATCAAGGTATTATCAGCTAATTCGTCACTTGACTGGTCTAATAGCGTCGACTAGCTTGAGGGTCTTTACATAACCGGTCACAATCTACTTTGTGGAGCAGGATGTAACGAACTACAACCTATATTGGGAATCATGTTATAACCGGTCACAATATACTTTGAAGTGATGGTTTAATCGGTTCCATGTACAAAACCAATATCAGTGGTTCACATATTTCTTCATGGTGTGTGTGAATTAAGGTTTTGGATTTGTCAAGAAGAGAAGCTTTCAGATGTCGACATATTTGAACATGTACATAACTCTTATCATTTTATTGTTCAAAGATATTCCTTGATGCTGAAGGTGATTCCTTGATGCTGAAGGAGATCCCTAGTCCGAAAAAGTAAAAAGCATTTAATTATGATTTTCATCATATATGTTTTAATTAACAGCAATTAAAGCATATCTTCTGGTATGCTAGATTAATAATAGAAGTTTTCTATGAGAGTTTTCGAAAATATTGGTTAACATTAATTGGAAATAGGAAAACCGAATTTAGGTACTTTAATGCATATCTTGAGAATATTTTCGGATTTTCGAATTTCCTTGTTGTCCAAAAAACCTTGGTCTATAAATACTTGAGTTTGCATTTCTTGCAAACTATCTTAAGAGCCAGGCAAACTTCATTCTTGTTGTTTTTGGTGGAGCCGTCTATCTGGAAAGGAAAGTACCCTAATTAGGCGAACTCTATTACGACCGCTCGTTTAAAGACTTAAGTGGGATCAAGAAGCTCTACGAGTACCGTTGGTGGGAAACTAGATAATTGCATTTTTTATTAGTTTTCGATTATTGATTTGACTGACTAACGGTTGTTTAAACTTTAATTGCACCTAGTTTGTTTATTCTTGAGAATATTCTATTCTAATATAAGATTCACTCAAACTAGATCAATTTTTGACGGGATCTTTAGAACCATCTTCGGATCTAAAGACATCTTGTGATAATTAATCCATTGTTAACGAGACTCCGTTACGTAAATGATTTATTACAAGAGGATTCAAGTGTTGTTGTGCAGGTTATTGAAAGCAATAGAAGATTTGAAGACGGAGAAGAATTCTTATTAGTTTCCGTATCTTGTGGATTTAGTGCACAAACCTTGATCGGATGGGATCCAACTAGAATCGGTTTATCTTTGATAGACTTGATTAATTAGTTGCGTGAGATCGACATCGCTTTATAGTTTCTCTTGGAGATCTATATTCATTGATTGCAAATCTAAAATTTGATTATTTCGGTAATCAATATTTAGATTGATCTAACCATACAAAGGAGTTTATTAGATTAAACATAAGAGCCTTTGTAAACAACTCAACAATATATTCTAGCAAGATTGGTTATAGTGGTTAACAAACAGATTCTTCCTTTGGTGTTAGGAATACGATCCAAATGACTTTATATTCATGTGCGTGACTCTAGAAGTTGAAGGCGTAGGGATACTGATGAAACTAAGTAGTTATAGGTTGTTTTCTTGGTCTCAACTATACGAAGTTGGTATTAGATTTTGTATAGCGGCTTAGTTATGAGAGTATTCAAAACTGGGCTAGGTTCCGGGGTTTTTCTGCATTTGCGGTTTCATCGTTAACAAAATCTTGTTGTGCCATTTACTTTACTATTCTGCAATTATATTTGGTTTATATAATTTAAATTAAATTGCACTTGTACGTTATTTCCATAACGCTTGATATTGATCCTATACAGTTTTGGTTATTACCGAACCTATTATCAAGTGCACACTTTGTTGTCGTATCGTTTCGATCTTGTATCCATAGTCAATTACACAAGTGACCTTGTTGTTGTATTGTCTTGACCTCGTATCCATAGACGATCACACGAAGTGTGAACCGAATTGTTGTATTGTCTCGCCTCTGTCCATAGACGATCACATTCGGTAGAGGACTTTTAGTTTGATATTTAAAAGATTATGGTGTATTTAGGTACCCTCGTCTTTTCAACCTCTCCCGATGGGACGAAAACTCATAGCCCCTTCAAACACCCACAACCCCAAGAGGAAAAAAGACGGGAAAATTAAAAAAGTAACCATGTGGGGAAATGCATTTAATAAAATGCCTAAGTTTTTTTCATAATTTATTTAACGCCCATACCGTTAGGAATTCTGTCATATCTAACATGTATGGTATTTTCTCATTGACTTAGTCAATATTTTATGTTGCAATTACCTTATTAGCCTTTCAACCCTAGTTTCCTAAACAAACATAATCATCTGTTCCTTTTCTGTTTCACTTATGCTTCTTCCTCTTGCATCTGTCTAATTTCTTCTCTCGAAATTATTCTTTAAATCTTCATTGTCGATCCTCTTCTGTGAGCATATGAAATTAATGTCGCAATTGTAGCAATTCTGGATAAAATGAATGGGGTTTGTGATCGAAGAACAAAACTTAGGGTTTCTGTATAAAGATTTCTAACAAACTTACAATTGTTGGATAACAAATTGATGAATTAAAGAAACGAATTTGGTGATGGGATTTAATTTATGTTTGTATTTTCGTTTCAGTTTCAATATTGAAATTGGTGATTGCTATTAGGGTTCTTAAACAAATTCATAACAGAGAAGTTGATCGATTAGGTAAGGTTGGGTTCGTGTTTCCTTGAAGTTGAATTGATCAATTAGGTTTGTGATTATCAATTTGGGTTGTTTTCCTAAATTAGGGTATGCGTGTTTGTCGACGGTGGTCATTTGAGCAAGTGATGTTCTTATCAAAAGAAAAGGATTTCTGTAACATCAATTTGGCATCGATTGGTTGAGGTATTGAGACAACAAAGTGCTGGTGTTTCTAGTTCGATCTACAACTGGTATTGATAAACTATTTACCTGATTGTTAGGGCTACGACTGTGTGGTACAACATCATCAACTATGGAGTTTGGGGTTTTGTTGATGTGGGTCTAGTAAGAGCTGTTTGTGAGAAATAGAGAATTGACTGGTAGATCAATTGATGTGTATGGCCGGTTTGTACTATGAGCTCTCGCTACTCGATTGGGAGATGATTGGCAGCAGCAAGTATGTGAGCTATGCTTAGTTTTCTCGACAGATAAAGGCTGGTTCTAGAAGTTGAATTGAAGAAGAACATCAGGTACAAGGATTCACTGTTTTGCTTTGAGTTTGTATGGAATTTGTGGCATAAAGAAACAACAGAAACGCTACTACGGTGCTACCATTGAATTTGTGGTGGGAGTTTCAAGACTTAAACTCAATGTAGAAGAGACCAAGATCGACAGGGAAAAGAGGGTGTCGTGTGTTGATGCTGAGAAATAGATGAGAGATTGTTGTTGCATTTTGTTGAATTGCAAAAGGTGCTCTTTATACATTAGATAGTGATTGATTCTGTTATATTTCTCTATTCGTGTTGGTTTCACTCTCAAGAAGCTAATGAACACGTTCCGGGTTAAGCAATTGAAAATTGACATCAACTTGTGTATGTATATGACTGTTTGAATCTAACTAATTGATTTCTGCTGATTGTAATTCAAGCTGACATCAAATTTCAAGATTTGATAATGTTTGGGTGACACTGTTTATGATTTAACTAGGTAGTAACTCAGTCTTTTACCACTGTTAACTCAGTTGTAGTTTTAACTCGGTCCTTCAAAAGATTTAGGGGCTTAAATGTCTTTTCATGGGGTGGAATAGCTGCCACCTATACACTAACGACCGACGGAAAAAGTCAAAGTATGGGCATTTCATATATTATGAAAAAAACGTGGGTAATTTATTAAATGCATTTTCCTACATGGGCATTTTTTTTAATTTAAGCTAAAAGCAGAGAAAATTCTTTCCCAAGAGGAAAAAAGAAAAGTCAAAGATGGGAATTATTGAGACATAGTCAAAGTAACAATGAATTATTGAATATAGATTATATAGTTGTTGCAAGTCGGATCTGTGACTTCGCGAGTATATTCTGTTAAGATATTCATGAGCCTAAACAGGACGATTATGCTTGCCATAAACCGGTACAGACTACTCAGTCCAAGTGACTAAATCATTTATTTTTCTCCACCAACTCGCCACTATACACGAATGTTTACCTGAACAGAGAGCTTGGAGCGCACCAATTGATGAATCTGAACCGAAGTCACAACCACTTTTTGGCATTACGAGCTGCAGCTAGCGCATTCCAATATGTCATTGTCATAGAACATGACGGCACAGATAGAAGAGTTGACATCATGCATCTGACCAATAAATTTAAAAATGTACTTAACTAGTACTGTATTTTATAAAATGATTGTTGACGATTATCTGCGTAGGCCGATTATGTGCGGAAACTTCATCTTCCAATTTCATTAACTAGCAGCTTTTGGATTCATCTGAAGCACTACATCGACGAACAGACGTGCGTTTAACTGATTATGATGATGATAACTACTCGACTTACTACCAGTAAAATCGTCAACCGGTACCTTCTTTTTAATTTTATTCATGTTTCTCTCTTGTTTGTTGCTTTCCAAAACTGTTCTGCACAAGATAACAGCACCATTACATCAACCCAAGTCATTACCGGCTCTCAAACTCTAATTTCCTCCGACCAAATCTTCAAACTAGGCTTCTTTAATCCTTATAATTCTACAAATCGCTATGTCGGAATTTGGTACAACAAGTTTCCAGTACAGACCATTGTATGGGTCGCGAACAGGAACAACCCGATAAAGGATACGTCAGGAACCTTAGGACTTTCAAATGATGGGAATCTTGTAATCTCTAATGGTCGAGGAGTTGTTCTTTGGACTACAAATATTTCTAATATCGCCAACGCTAACAATACAGTTGTTGAGTTATTGGATACGGGGAATTTAGTGATTAGCTTGATAAATGATCGTACAAGGTTTTTATGGGAGAGTTTTGATTACCCAACTGACACTTTGCTTCCGCAAATGAAAATTGGTGCAAGCAAAAGACAAGAACTTACATCCTGGAAAGACGAATCCGATCCTTCACAGGGAATTTTCTCTGCGGGGCTCGAGCTTGCTGATGGTATTCCTCAGCTTGTTCTTTCGAGTAATGGGTCTAAATATCGACATTGGCGTAGTGGTCCATGGAACAGTATTGTGTTTATTGGTATACCAGATATGACTAATGGTTATAATGATGGATTCTATTCAACTAAAGATGATCAAGATGGCAGTATGTATATGAGTTTCAATTATGCTAATAAATCTACCATACGTAGGTTCGTAATAGATCATCGCGGAGTATTACTTGGACTGAATTGGTATGAAGGAAGTAACGAATGGACACAATTGTGGTCTTCACAAGAGAATGAGTGCGACGTTTATGGAAAATGCGGCCCCTTTGGTCGCTGTAATCCACTGAGTTCACCAATCTGTAGTTGTCTACCAGGGTTTAAGCCCCTGTCTGGCAATGAGTGGAGCAAGGGAAATTGGTCAGGTGGGTGTGTGAGGAATACTCAATTAAGGTGCCAAAACAACATAAATGATGGGTTCTTGAAACTTGGAAGCGTTAAAGTGCCTGACTTTGCCTCCTCTTTCTGGTTGGGGTCTCCTACAATCGAGGATTGCAACAGGACATGCTTAAGCAACTGTTCTTGCATTGCGTATTCGTATGATAGTGGCATTGGGTGCATGACATGGGTTGTGGATTTAGTGGATGTACAAGTTTTTGATGAAACTGGTGCAGATCTTTACATTCGCCTAGCTCTTTCCGATCTTGGTAAGTAACAACGGCTCATAAACAATATCCATTTCGCCATTAAGCACTACAGCAGTAGATATTTGTTTCCTACAAGTAGGCTGTGCCCAATGTGCGCTTTCTTACATAATTTCCTTGTAAAATGTAGATCTTGCAGAAAAGAACAATACAAATCTGAGAGACACAAAGAAGAATCCAAATCGTGTACTTTTGCACAAAAATTTAAGTGCGGTTGTCGTGATTGCAGTCCTTGTGGGAATACTTGCCATCATTATATGCACAAACTTCTTTTGTAGGTGGTTGGCAAAACAGAAGAATGACGGGAAAGTTGCTTCTGATTTAGACAATGTCCACGGAGAAACTCCAGGCGGCAACATGCTTGGAGACGATCCAGATCATCTGAAGTTTTTCAAATTTGAAGAGTTAGCAATTGCCACAAATAATTTCAGCAGAACCAATATGCTTGGCCAAGGTGGATTTGGTCAAGTATACAAGGTACAGTGGCTTTCTATTCTCGGACTTTTAATCATATTATAACTTTTACAAGAAATGAAACATAAATTGTTTCCATTTTGCAGGCGAAGTTGCTGGATGGACAAGAAATAGCTGTGAAGAGGCTTTCTAAGGGTTCTATACAGGGTTTGGAAGAGTTTAAGAATGAAGTTCTTGTCATCTCAAAAGTACAACACAGGAATTTAGTTAGACTTTTAGGTTGTTGCCTTGAAGGGGATGAAAAGATGTTGGTTTATGAGTACATGCCAAATAAAAGCTTGGACGCCTTCCTTTTCGGTTTGATGCTTTTTGCAAAACTTCTCTTTACTAATGTGTGTGCATGTCTCTGTAATAACTTGTAAATTTATGAGTTTATGCTTGTGAATCAGATCCAACAAAAAGTGCACTCCTAGACTGGAAAAAGAGATTTCAGATTATAGAGGGGATAAGCCGGGGAATTCTGTATCTACATAGAGATTCTAGACTGAGAGTCATTCATAGAGACCTTAAAGTTAGCAACGTTCTATTGGATGAAGACCTGAACCCGAAAATTTCAGACTTTGGCATGGCAAGGATATTTGGAGGCAATGAACACCAAGCAAGCACTGGAAGGGTTGTCGGGACACTGTAAGTTGAAAGTACTTGTTTATCTTGAAAGTGTGTCAGCAATTTGAATAATACGTAACTATAATTGTTTGCTTTCGAATTATGCAGCGGATATATGCCCCCTGAGTATCTCATGGAAGGGCGATTTTCAGAAAAGTCGGATGTTTTTAGTTTCGGCGTATTGCTACTTGAGGTTGTCAGTGGAAGAAAGACCACAAGTTTTCACCATGGCGAGCAGTCATTGAGCCTTTTAGGATATGTAAGTAGCTTCAACTTGTCTTTTCCTCCCAAGCAACTTTGCAAGTAGTATATAATCTTTACTGTTTTTAGTTTCTAATAAAGTGGTAGCATTCTAGGCATGGCAATTGTGGAATGAAGATCAACTAGAATTGTTTATCGATCCTACGTTACTACATGAATCGGTTTTTGTAGCAGAAATTTTTAGATGTATCCAAGTGGGACTGGGAATTTGCAGAAGCGATATTATGTTAACAAGTGCAACCCTTCCTACTCAATTATGTGTGCAAAACGAACTAAAAACTAATTTTTAAGGTTTTAATAAAATTATAATTTATTTGTTTTCTTTTGCATTACCCTTCCTACTCCTTCTTAAGAAAACCTGAGAAAGGGGTTGCAATTTTCATCAAATCGAACTATAAAGGAGCTAAGTATCATCGTTTGCTTATTTTGATTTTTTTTTTTCCTTGTTTTTGATTATTGCACCCAACAATCTTAAGACATTAGAATTTGTAATAATCAAGAATGGTTGATTGGTTTGTGAATCATGGATGCAAGCGATAGACCAAGTTTTAGCAAAATTTCTCGGAGTAATTCTAAGCCCTTATGTCAACAACACTTTCAATGTTAACAAGCGTTTTGGTTGTGAGTTTTGCTTTGACTTTTGGTGTGAAATCGCAACCCTTCCTACTCCAAGAAAACCTGCATTCACGGAAAGAATGATGTCGACACAACCAGATTCCTTTCAACAGAGCCAGGGATCAGCTTCTGCAAACCATCTAACTATTACAAATATTGAAGGGCTACTATTTATGAAAGGTATCTTGTTGTCCTTGAGGACTTTATTTGTTGACTCAATTGTGCTGTAGTTTGGATTACATCTTGTCCTCCAAAAATTTAAGATTGAAGTGGGGTATGTAGCAAAGAACACTCTTTATGGAAACTCACCTATCTAAATGTTCTTGAAACATGCTTTGGAAATAGGATTTCTGAAAGCAACTTTGGAGTGATTTAAAAATAATTTTTAAGGTTTAATAAATTATAATTTATTGTTTTCTTTTGGAATTCCCTTGGATTGGAAGATCATAAGACTTGCACTGTGACATCCAACTCAGTGAAAATTCTCCAGAGTCAAGACCCACAGGCCACAACCCCCATTTAGACATTTTTTGTGAAATGTGTAACAAATATTGAATTACACTGACAATAGAGATTCAAGTAATTCAACTAATATTTTCTGAATTCAAGTTCATAGTTTTTTGTTTCCTCAGCAGCTCCCAGCATCAGATTTTACAAACTTTCCGTAGCTTTTCAGTTGTATAAGCAGGATCTATACATACATATCTGGCACAAATCTCAGCTCCCACAGCAGACATGGCCAAGTAGTAATTTCTTCTTGTGCTGTTTGAATGAAGACTTTTCCACCATGACAAGGCTGACGATCTTAACGTATCAACTGCTATTTCAACTCTCATTGCATCATCTGTTACCTTCCTTTTCATTGAATGTATATTCGATTTCATCCGCCCAATCCAAGAAACTCGACCCGTCGGACAAAATATGGAAACGCGCTTAAATGCTACATCTTTCCTAATCTTGTGTTAATGCGCTTACTGGGCTGGGCTTAATTTGGAAAGATGCCAGGACCTTAGCCAAGAACAGGGAACAATGTTGTACGAGGCGCCAGGACCTTAGCCTCGCCTAGCGCCTAGGTACGCCTAAGATGCTTTAGGCGCTCAAAGAAAAAGTGCTCACACTTTGGCGCCTTGGGCGTTTTATTGTCTGGGCGCCCAGGGCGCCTTTTACAACATAGCAAGGAAGGCCGAGTGCATGCAACTCCAAGTTATTCCCTGAGTTCAGATACACCATTTTCTATTTCAGAGTTGTTGTTAATGGAAAAAGAAAAAAACTGATGGTGTTTGGCAAAGACCCGCAACACCCATTTAGACATTTTTTGTGAAATCTGTAACAAAATTAGAAGAATTACACTGAAAATTAAGTCAAAAACAAATTTATTAATAATCTCATTAAAACCAACTTAAAGATAATAAAATCAACCTCAGTAAAGACCAAGCAAAGTCTAAACACCCTAGTAGTAGTGTGGCTGTGGCAGTCACTTGATGGAAATAGAATTGCCTGAACTTGAAATGCTTCTCTAGGACCTAGTACCCTAGTAAAACTTGTTCATCTAAACTCAAATTGCTTCGTAGATTCGTGTCATCAGCATTAGGCTGAGAATGTGTTTACTGAGGATTTGGTGGACGACTGTTTGCAGAAGAAACCCTGGATCCCCATTCAAGCAACTCTTTGCTTGTATCATCCTTGTGGACTACAATCTCAATGAAACACAAGCAATCTTTTTTAACTTCAGTTGCAGTCTCAATCGCTTCCACCAGCTCTTCCTCGCATTGAACCTTGGTGGTCCAGCATTTCCCATCACCATTATGTATAGCATCAACCAATGCAGTGTAGTTCCAGTTCTTGATGACGTTGTAAGGTCCATCATGGATCTCAACTTCTATGGTGTATCCGCCGTTATTTATTAGGAAGATGATGGGGTTCTGCTGACACCTTAACATTGTCGATATATCTTGTGCAGTTACCTGGAAACTTCCATCACCAATACAAGCAATCACTCGTTTATCTTTGGCAGCCTGTGCATACCCAAGTGTTGCACCAACTGACCAACCAATTGATCCATACTGCATTTGGAACTCATACCTGCAACCACAACACTCATTTAGATATATGCTCTATGTAGTTCTAAAGATATGAAAAAACTAGAATATAATGTTCATTAAATTTCTCACCCGCAACCATTGGGTAATTTCAATTTTTGGCAGTTAAACCAGGAATCACCCGTTTCAGCAATTACAGCGCTGTCGCCTGATAGCATCACTTGAATGTGTTGGAACAGGATGTTGACTCTCAAAGGCTCTTTTGGATCACACTGTAAAGGAAGTCCCTGAGGGACATAAATCCTGTGGTAATTCTCATAAGCAGTTGTATTTCGCTTAAGTTTCTTCGCCAATGCTGGTAAGAAATCTTTCATCATAACACATCCAAATGCAGGTCCATTAGCAATAACAACCCGGTCAGGTTGCACGATAATCGCCTTCTCTTTCTTGAGAAGCAGTGAGTAACCCACAGAACTGTAGTCATTAAAGATTGGTCCTGCAAATATGTAAGCATCAGCTGATTCAACGATTTCAGCACAGAAAGCTGTGCTTACTGCACCCCAGTAAGTCCCAATGAAATGTGGATGAGTCTCTTTCATTAGTCCTTTCGCCGAAGGCATCACCGCAACTGGATAACCACAAGCATCTGCCAATTCAAGAAATGCATTGCAAGCTTTGGCCACCCTAAGTTTTGGACCTGCCACCATCACTGGCTTTACTGCCTTGTTCAAAAACTCAGCTGCAGCTTCTACTGCTGCTTCTAAGCCCATACTATTACTCAACCTGCAAAGTGAATCGAAAACACAAAAACATGAATACTAAACAAAACCAGAACTCATTGCTTAATAGAAAATCATAAATCCCCCAAAGTTGGATTAGAGATTACTTGGGTGCAATGCAGAATGGAACAGGATTTCGACTGAAAGTAGGGTGCGGAACCGCAGACAAATTACAACTGATGCTGATATAAACAGGTTTGCTTTCCTTCAAAGCTGTTGAAATCGCAGTATCAATTTGCTCATGTGCATCTTCCAAGTTGTTAATAACAACCTGATAACAAGTAACCGGCTGAAAACAACGAAGTTCTTGACTGAAATCCGGTATACCAATAGTATGATGGAGAATTCTACTAGTGCCATAATCATTAGAATTAGGACCACCAACGATACAAATTATTGGTAAGTTTTCACTGTAAGCACCAGCAATAGCATTAAGAATACTTAAGCCACCAACAGTGAAGGTAACAGCGCAAGCACCAACACCGCGAGACCGAGCATAACCATCAGCAGCATACCCAGCATTAAGTTCATTACAACAACCAACCAATTTCAGACCTGGTTCAGCAATAAGATCATCAAGTAATGTTAAATTGAAATCACCGGGAACAGCAAAAACATCATTAACACCAACTTGTACTAAACGCCTAGCTAAATGGCGTCCTAGCGTTGCTTCTGCTGAACCAATTGGTGTTGTGTTTTGCATTGTTGAAACATGAGATGAGTTTGGTGGACAACCCACAACGCCATTTGTTGGTTTGCAAGCTTCAAGAGCACCAACTTTGAAATCCATTTTTGTATCAGAGTTTTCAACTGTTTAGCTTAGATTTGAATTAAGAAAATCTTAAAGAAGAGTGTGTGTAAGAAAAAAGAGAACTGATGAGGGTATTTATATGGGTGCAACATAGAAAGGTGCACTGAATATTCATACTCTTTTCTAATTCTATGTTCTATTTTGGAAATAAATTATTCGATGCTTAACTCTAATTTCTGGATAGCATAGACCCCGGTTTTGCCCAAAAATATAGACCCCGGTTTTGCCCAAAAATCGTTATGCGGGAGCTGAAATTTTATACATACAGGTCCTTCTCTTTTTGTAAAAAAGCATAATTCAATAATTCGGAGTTTGGCATGTCATAATACATGTAAATGACCCAAGAAAGGGTTTTTTTTGCCGCTCTTAAGTATGGGGTAGGATCCGTTGACATGGTTATAATGACATAATCTTGACATTTTACCGCCATTTTCTCTACCAAACCTAACGGGCAATGAATCCGAGGCTAATTTTTTGATGACATGTTCCTCTTATAAGTCTCTACACTCCCACAAAAAATGAGATCATTCCTAGATGTATAAGACCACCATCTACCATTTTGAATATCAACCGTTGAAGATTAACGGTTGAAATTAAAATATGTGGATGGTGAAGTTTCGTATTTCGGAATTCTCTCATTTTTAGTAGGAATGTAGAGTTTTATACGAAGAACATGTCGCCAGAATATTAGCTTTAAATTCATTGCCAGTTGGGTTTAGTAGAAAAAATGATAACCATGTCAACGGATTATGTCATTATAATCATATCAACGGATACTTCCTCCTTAAGTATTGTGGGCAAATAAATGGTTTTTGCTCGGGTGGTAATTTTGGAATTAACTACTTTTTGCTCGGGTGGTACTTAGTGCAGCTTCTGCGAGAAAAAGGACTCTTGTTTGCTTTTAAATTTGCAAGTGGCAAGCAGTACTAATTAAGTTGTCCTTGTTGTCTGCTCTAAACCAGTTGTGGATTTGTAGCGAAAATGCTAGAAATCCCCCACTTTTATACCCCAAAATTTTTACACCCCTATGTGTCCATGTGTTATTGGCTCACTTTTAAAGCGGACCCCCTGTTTTTCCCAGATGGGGTAGGGTGAGGATGAAATCTACGGTGGATAAGAGTGACACATAGGGGTGTAAAATGGTGGTGTAGAAAAGTGGGGGATGGGAAGCAACTTCCATAGTTTAGTTAGTGGTAGTTGCAGTTTCGGCAACCCCTCGTAACACGTATATCTGTAGGATAGTACTGTTTCAGGTTTGTACTTGACAATTATTAAGAAGAGGAAAAGTACTGTTTCAAATTTTCATAACTTAACATTGGATCAATTGCAAAGCAAGTCTTATGAGTGGGATAAATCATGGATGATCAATTTGCCAAAATTGTTATCGCGTCAGAATTTGTGGTAAAAATTGACTTGGAGGGTCAAATCTCATGAGTAACTATATTTCAAAGCAGCAAGTGACCGGGGTCCTTCCATCCAGAACAGTAAGATCTCACCATCTCTCTCCAATGACTCCTTGGAAAATGCCGGGCTTGGAAAGAAGTTTGGAGCCATAAGGCTAAGTCCTATGGGTGCTAAGATTTAGTCTTATGGGCTAGATTGAGCCGTTAGATTAGCAGTTAAGTGTTGTAATTCAAAAAAAAAAGATTGTCTATTTGTTAACACTAGTTCTCTCTCATAATATCTGCTCGCAGGTGAACTAGCAGCGAGATAGTTGCGCTGAACAGTTCGGCACAACAAAAATGAACTTCTCGCTGAATGGTTCAGCGCTGGAAAGAAGTTTCTTTTGTTTTTTTAGTAAATCCAAAAAAAGTTGATGTGAGAGTTATTAATAAATTATAAGATGCTCCCTAATTTGAAAATTGGGAATGGTCTTAGGTCCACACGATTTGAAAAGGTGAGAGAGGGAAATCTTTGGGAAGATTTGAAAACTAGAGCCCTACATGCATCTACACGATTAGCTAGTACTTTACATCTGAATAGTCTTAGGTCCACACGATTAGCCGACTGTGAACTAGCATTAAATGCGTGATGGTTTTAACAGGTTAAAAATTTGTTTGATAAAATTTAAAGCGATGTTTCATTCGGCGCCAGGCTCTTGCGATGCACTACTCAGCGCCCAACGCTGTTCAATTTGGCGACTAACATGCGAGATTAGAACTCCCATAAGACTTAGGACAGGGACAGTATTAGGGGTGGCTTACCCAGGCTGAAGCCCACCCCAAAATTTCCAAAAAGTTGTTTTGTCCCGTGTAATTTCAGCATTTGTGAAATTTAGCCCAGGTATAAATTTTAATTAGCTCATTAATTATGAAGATATGATTCTAGTCTACGTGGTAGTAATCCGAAGATATTGAAACCCTTTGCACATGGATTAATTTGTCATATCAACCATTCAAAGGCTATAGGGAAAAACAAATATGCATGATGTTTCCTAAAGTCAGTTATTAAATAGGCTCACCTGCTATGTGTCAGTTGGATAAAATTGAAACGGTGTGTCAATGCTTGTTTTACTCCTTCCAGTTCTTTTACTACTTACTACTCATGTATATATTATAACTAAGCAAAGGGTGTGACATAAGGACTCCTACTTCTTCGTGTCTACATAATTAACTATCCTTTGTCCACAAATTACCAGCAGCAGTTCACTACATCACTTAACTAGATTATCACAACTTAGTTGGTTAGCTTTTTGTTTTTCTCCCTCCGTAAATACAAATATATTGAAAAGGGCACAAGAGCGAAGCGAAATTCCAGCATGACAAAAATGGCTGTGCAACAACAAAATCGCAACCACCCCCGAGAATGGTGTTCAGGGAAGAGCTCTCGAGTTGAAACCTGATATGCATAAAAGAAAGACAACATGCCACATCGCAGAACTCGCATACTATAGTGCATTCGTGATTTTGGAATTGAAAAAACAAAATAGAGTGTTGGTGAAAAGAAAAAATTTTAGCCCACCCGAACATAGAATCCTGGGTCCGTCGATGACTTAGGAGGTTGTTCTAGCTGACGTGGACGACTAATCTAGCAGCTAGATTAGCACACCATAAAACTTAGCCTAATCTAGCGGCTAGATTAGCAGTCCACGTCAGCTAGGACTACCTCCTATGGGAGTGCTAATCTAGCAGCTAGATCAGCAGCCCATGTCAACTGGGACTACTACCCAAATATTGTTTGGTCCAAGACTTTAAATCTCAAATAGAGATCAAAAAAAATAAATCTCCCAGCGCTGAACCATTCAACGAAAAGGTTATTTTTGAAGCGCTAAACTATTCAACGCTTCAATCTCGCTGCTAGTTCAACTGCGAGCACATGCTAGGAGAGAGAACTAGTGTTAACAAATAAGCCACAGTTTTTTTTTTGAATTGCAACACTTAACGTCTAATCTTAGGACTTAGCCTAACTCTTCAAAAAAAAAAAAAAATCAGGGAACAACCCTGGATCAGGAGACCATAAAACTTGTTCCGACTAGCTGGACACAATAATAGTGCACAAAAACGCAGCAAATCTGAGTTTTTTTTTTTCTTTTTAAGGAGGCCAGTGAATTCCATCCGTGAGAATAATGACTAGTTTGCTATGTTGGTGTGCAAAATTATTTATCTTCTGAACTGGGCTGGTATTAATGGCCAAGCCCAAAAATAAAGACTTAATTGTTTTGGACGAATGGTTTGCGCTAGCAGCGATACAGAATTTGGTGTAGCCCAAATTCACCAAGCGAAAAAAGAAAAGTAAATGGGATATTGCCTTAATCTTTGAATGTGCCCCTTAATCGTATACTTTTTATTTCCAATTTTACCCCTCGCCACATCTTATCATTTGCGCAACGCTAACCATCTGCTATAATAACAAATTCGGTTTGAGGACCAAATTTCGTTCATTCTTGTTTAATTGAAATCACCCAAAAAAAAAAAAAAAAAATCAAGTTTTAGAGCCCTCAAACCAACAATGGTAAGATGAGATTACGGTGTAGTTACTTCGTATAAAATGTTATTAGTAGTTCCGACTATCATCTATTATGAAATAAAAACAACAACATCTGGTGAGTCATAACAAGTTAGATCCTAGTACCTAGTCAACCAAATACAAGTTATATCCTATGAACATGTGCACCAAATACAAGTTAGATACCATATATATGTGGGAACCGATCCTAGTACCTAGTCAACCAAGTTTTGGTAACTAGCGTGACTAATTCTAGTACCCACATGGAGGTAGAACCGAAACTTGTTTTGGTAGAACCGTGAAACCCATGTTTGTTGATTTGATAGGATAATCAATCACATAGTTCTTGGAAGTCAGATGAACCAATTCTAAACTCGTTTGGAAGTGTGGCAAATCGGTTCCAAGATTGTAAGTATGAAAAAGGACTTACAAAGTAAAGATGTCGACATACTTTGAACATGTGCGTGAGAACGCTTATCTTTTATTGTTCAAAGGTATTCCTTAATAGCTAAAGGAGAATCCCGGATCGAAATAAATTGAGAATCTTTTAATTAAGGTTTTTAGTTTTATATGCTTTTAATTTCCAACAATTAAAATGCATATCTTTAGAAAATAAAAATTGGTAATGTGCATTTACTAATTGGAGATTTTCTACTGAGATTTAGGTCAATATTTGGACAAAGCATTTCCAGGAATTATGGAAACCGAATTTGGAAATATTTTGCATATCTTGAGAATATTTTCGGTTTTGGAAATTCCTTGGTGTCCAAACTTCCTTGGTCTATAAATATTGAAGTGTGCATTTCAAGCAAATTAATCCTCAGAGCCAGCAAAACTACCTAGTTGTGTTGTTACTGGTGGAGCCGCCTATTCGGAGAGAAACTAATTAGGCGAAATCTCTTACAACCGCTCAGTTTAAAGACTTCTTTGGGATTGAGAAGCTCTATTAGTACCGTTGGTGGGAAACTAGATAATTGCAGTTTATTATTAGTTTTCGATTGATTTGATTGACTAACGGTTGTTGAACTTTGATTGCACCTAGTTTTTTTATGATTGAGAATCTTCTCTTCTGATATAAGATTCACTCAAATTAGGTCGAAGTTTCGACGGGGATCTTTAGACTGTTTTTAGATCTAAAGACGTCTTGTGATAATCCATTGTTAATAGACTCCGTTCTGTGTGTGATTGATCATAAGAGATTCAAGTTGATTGTGTGCAGGTGTTTATTGAAGATCTAAGAAGATGTGAAGACGAAGAAGATTTCTGATTTGGGTTCATAATCTTTGGTGTGCACAATACTTGTTTCGGCTGGAGGATCCAACTATAATAGGCTTATCTTTGTGATAACCTTGATTGATTAGTTGAGTAGATAGGCATAAATACGTTTCTTTGTGATTAAAAGTATTGATTGCAAAATCTTAACAATTACTTTGGTAATTGTTGATATGATAGATCTAAGGACCTGACAAAGGAGTTTATTGGGATAAACGGAAGAGCCTTTTGTCGAACTTATATCACTTGATTGAAAAGAGTTGTTACCGAACAGATTTGTTGTTCCTTTACTGTTTGGAATACAAACCAAAGGAATTTGTTCCAAGTGTGTGACTTACTGCAAGTTGGAGGCGCAAGGATACAAACGGAACTAGGTGAACTATAGGTTTAGTTGCTTGGTCTCAACTATACGAAGTTGGTTTAGATTTTGTATAGCGGCTTAATCCTGAGAGTATTCAATTCCGGACAAGGTCCCGCGGTTTTTCTGCATTTGCGATTTCCTCGTTAACAAAATCTTGCTATGTCTTTTACTTTTCTATTTCGGCAATTATAATTGTTTTATTATAATTAGAAGTAAAATATACAAACGTTAATTCCTATTTACTTGATAGCAATCCTATTGTGCTTGGTGAAGTCCGAACCTTTTATCAAGTAAACATACTTCGTTGTTGTATTGTCTCGATCTTGTATCCATAGTCAATCACACAAGTTATCTTGTTGTCGTATTGTCTCGATCTCGTATCCATAGACGATCACACGAAGTGTGAACCGTATTGTCTCGACTCATTCCATAGACAATCACTTTCGGAGAAAGGAATTATAGGTGGAAAAGTTTTAGATTGAGGTATATTTGGGTACCCTCTTCTTTTCAATTGGTATCGCATTTTTGGGTTATTATAGATTGATGAATTATCTTATAAAATACTTAGTACTAGTATAATCATAGAAAACATCAAGAAATTCATAATAACCTTAAAAGTATCTAGATACATGCATATACTGGTGTATTGGAACTATAAAGATGTGCGTACATTATTTAATAGTGTTTACATAAATTGAACTAGAAGTTCTTTATATTTTCTAGGTATACCTCCCTATATTAATAACACTACACCAAATTCTGGGATTAGTAACTAAACTTCGTAACGGCTTACTAGCCGTTACGACATTTTTGTAACACGAAAAAACCGTTACGAATCTTTCAAAAATTCGTAACATGGGCAAGTTGTTACAAATTTTTTTCTTAGGCATGCCATTCACACGCTTGGTCACACTTGGGTCATAACACTTGCACTATGTGCGTGTGCCATTCACATGCAAAATTATTTTTCCCACCCCACCGAAAATGGACTAGAGGTTGTTTCCTCCCCCTCCTTATCCTTAGGTATTTCCTTCCTCTCCTCTCTCGATATTCACTAATTTTTCTTCTTCTCTTTTTTGTCTTCTTCTCTTCTTATCTCCGGCGATTATGAGAAGTGAAGGTTTATTATAGGAAAACAGAGAATGAATCTGTATAGATGATGAGGGTGATGGTGTAATTGTCGATGTACGAAGGAGAACACGTAGGAGTTTTAGGTTCTCTGTGGGAGGTGATGAATCAAGGAGGGAGAGTTGGGATTAGGGTTTATTCTTGAGGTGAATAAATCATGCGAAGATGATGGATCTGTTGAGAACCCCGGTGATTCATTATAGTTCTGTTAAATCAAGTGTTGATTCAACTCAACAGGAATGGTAAGTTGATTTAGGTTTTCTCAAATTAACTTTGAATTATGTGTAATTGATTTATAAATTGAATAATCTGTGAGGGGTTTGTTCTTGATTGAAGTATGGATGGATTTTTAGGGTTCTTTTTTGGCTTTCACAGGGAATTAGAATTTACTCTTAGTTTTCCTCAATTTAGGAACTAGCAAAAGAAACAGTTGAAGATGGTGATAGAGTTGAATTGATTATATTGTTACCGATGAGAGAGGAGTGAAGAAGAAGGATCTGAAGAAATGTAGGGAAGTGATTGAAGTTGCAGGATGGATGTGGTGATGTTGTTGCTATAGAGAATGTACAAGGATGGTTCTCTAAATGACAGTTGCAGTTGAATCTGAATGGAAGCTGCGGGTATATTGATAGTTCTGTTTCCATTCAATTTTGGTACTTATTTATTTTTATTTTTTATCCAGTGGATTGCCCATGTTACGAAGCTGCTTGGGTAGTAACATATATATGATAAGATGCTTGAATTTATAAGATGTCCATGGTTTTGTTTGTGTGTTTGAGTTTATATAAGTGGCTTTGTCTGACCAAGATCAAAGTTAAACCGAAGTGAAGGGAAAGTACAGAATTGTGGAGTTGCTGCTGTGAGATGGATGGAGGATATGAAGGATAAGGAAATAATGGTTCTGCTGAGAATGGTCTAGAAGCAGGCATTGCCTTCCCTACATGTTGCTCTCAAGATTGGTACAACCTTTTTCTTACCACTTTTTGTTTTAATTTGCAACCATTAAATTCATATTTCTTGTTTAAAGCTGCATCCATGGAATTACAGGGTTGCAGCTCATTGGACACCGAACACTGGTGATAAGATTGTACTTCAGTATGCTGATGTTATGAAGTTGAATTTTAGTACTCATGTTCATGGTATGAGTTAAATATCTATATTAGTCATGTTCCACCTAATATTTGTCTAAGTTTGTTATCCGTCTCTCAAATAGTGAGGCTCAGCAGCGCGAATGTTGTTTGTCTGTCGATGATATTTTAATTATTTGTTTGAACTTTATTATTTAATTTGTTCAGGACGTATAGGCGATTGTGCATTCATAGTGGCATCCAATACCATGTTTGATCTACTTCATGGTAAGTTCTCTGAGAAACCAATGAAGAATGCTTGTTACAACTTAAGCATCTGGGTGTGGGTAGGTTAGCTTTGGCTAAATGGGAGTGTCTTTTACAGAGTGCAATTTAGCAAGAATTTATATTACTCTTACTCTTTAATGATCTCTTACTTAGGAAGCTGGAATAAATATACGCATGTGATGAACTATGATCCACAAAAGGACAAATCAGTGGTTCTGTGAGGCTAGCACATATCCCTCGCCCTAAGATGAAGGTGTGTATGCTTGGGGATCTTGTGATCATATTTGTGGACTTATTTGCAGGTCAGGCATCCAAATATCTTATCATTTCTTCACAGCACAGAGGCCGAGATTTTTGATGGTGCTACTCCAAAGCATACTATCTACATTGTTACAGAGCCTGTCATGCCACTCTCTGAAGATTAAGGAATATGCCTTGAAGGTACTCAAAGTTATACCCGGATTTTCTTGCTTCTTCTATAACTCTAGAGTTTTTTTTTCCAATTTTTCGGGGTATCTAAAGTAACTGCTTGGGGACAGTTCGAGGGGGATATATATATACCGTTGTAGATTGGTTAACGATTCTAATCTTTTCATGTGATATAGTTTCCCTATGAAGTGTTCTTCTAGTACATCTTATAAGTGCCTTAACATGTTCTGCAGAGTTGTTGTTAGTTTAAACTTGATTAGTGCTTTTACACATTAGGTTGTTTTCTTAGGTAGAATTCATATTCGCATCAATGTGTTTATTGATTACAAGAAGAAATTAGCGGGGTATTCTTGCGATCAAGATATCCCAAGGCTTTCGATTAAGTTGAGATTAAATATTAATTCTAGTTATTGTTTCAAATACATGTTAGTGAATGAAAACGAAATCCTTGACCAATATCTTTACTTGTTTATTTTTCTTTGTAGTTTATTTTTCTTTGTAGTTTATTTTATTTTTATAAAAATCATAAAATCACCCCATTGTTTGCATAAGAAATCGAAACACATAACAATCCTAGTCCTCTATGTGGGAATGATCCTTTCTTACCTAGTACTTCATTTATATTTGGTTGAGTGAGAAAGTGAACTTATTTTTAATGCACACGACATCGATCAAATTTTGACGCTACTGCCGGGGAGGCGGCGGGTTGTTATTTGTTTTTGGTTTCTTATTATTTGTTTTTAGTTTTGTGTCTTATTTTTGTTTTTGTTTTTCATATTTTCTGATTTTTGACATAGTTTTGAGAACTCGTGTTTTAGGTACCTAATTTCTATGGAAGGGGCATGTTAGAACAATGGATACGGTTTTCAACCTCAACAATATGACAACTACCAACCATTCCAAGGGTATATTCAAAACCAATTTATTGGCTATGATCAATATCCTACGGATTATTATAGTTCTTACACGTATCAACAACCTTATGACGAGTATGTGTGTGAACAATCACCAGGATGACAGTATAGTTATGCTCTTGAACAAAAAGTCTCTCACTTTGCAGAAAAATTTCTTAACTTGGTACAACAAGAGCTTTAAAAAGCTAAAAATACTAGAGAAAAGCAACTCCAAGAACTTCGTGAAGGTATTGCTAACCTGAAAAGTGGCATTGATCAATATGTAGTTGCAGGAAATCCTACACTACACCCCTCACTAGAATATACACAATTAAGTCATTTTAAGATGAATGATTATGATTCAAATTGATTGAATACTTGAATCTTTACAATATGAAATAGAAATGAGTTATAGAATTACAACCACTCTAAAAATTTCTCTCTCCTAATGACTTGCTTAACAATTCAAAAGAACTCTCTACTCAACAGACTTACTCAACCCTTTATATAGGGTAGTATACAGTGGATGATGACTAAATTTGTCCTTTATTTTTGGGAATGGCTTGCGAAATATCGCAAGCGTACAAAATATACAATCTCGCGACACTCTTAAACTTTGCCATATTTTCATATCTTCTTCATGTTTTGGCTGTCGTCATTCATTGCGTCATTTATTTTACTTCCCTGCGACTCCCTCGAAATGTCGTCATTTATTAATCTCGCGAAGTATTGATGTCGCGATATTCTGATCTTACATCTTGCCTCTTCTCATGTCTTCTCTGCGAAGGAGAAAATGTCATGAGAACCAACATTTTGAAATGCCACAATTGATCATCTTTATCTGTTTCACTCCAGTACTTTTACACGAAATTTATTACAGATGTTTCTTCTTCCACTCTTTTCTTGACACGTCTCTTTTAACCGTTTATTCTTGACCATTCATGTCCCATCTCGTATTAAATGCATTTGTTTTCTCGAGGATTCTTCTCTCTATATATAGTTTTCTCCCCCTTCTCTTCTTCTCTTTTATTTTCCCTCTGCAACTTTTCTTCAACTCTCTTCCTCCGTAATCTGCGCTTCTGCTACTGTAAATCTTCCCTTCTTTCTTTCTCTTGATCTTCAATTCTCTAATCATTCCCATACTCTAAAAATGGCTTCACTTGGTCGTATATATAAACCCTTTTTAATGAAGCTAAAAAGAATTTACAAGAGAAGGGCTTCATCCTATCAACTATTCTGATCAAGAATCTTCATCTATACTTTCTGCAAAGTTGTTTTCTGATCATCAGTGTGATGATCAGAAAATCATAATCTCGCTAGGTCAAATCCTCGCATGCCTTCCCATTCCTCTCTACAATCCCGAGATGCCTTTATTCTATGAAATTCTTGCTCATGAGAAATTCTCGCGAGCTATTTATCAATTAAGCGGTGATTGCATCCGTCTAATGCTTGAATTCGCCAATCGTAGTAAGGTAAGGAATCTTTATATCAGAGACGATGTCAAGATCCTAGATTCGCAAGTTTAAAAATAGTCAGTTGAGAAGTATACCGTAGAAAACTTTTTTGAAAATTATGAAGTAATAAATATGAGAAATGATAAATGTCATTGGGGTGCTCGATTGAAGAGAAAAAATAATATTCCCAGTGATAAGTTGCTTATGCAAGATATTGGTAGCACTCGGCAAAAATAATGTTCCTCGGTACTCCAAAGATGAGAAGTGGTGGGTTGTTCCTCTATTTTTGAGCGGACCTTATATTGCTGGTTCTCATATACTCCCTACTATCGTCCTTGGGAATTTAAGTGGCCCGAGAAGGCAAAAGAGGTATATTTCCTATTTCAGATTTGCTTTATGATATTTTCTTCCTCTTATATTTACTAGGTTTGTAAAATTTTCAGATTATCAAATTGAAAAAGAGTTATAGAAGACGTCCAAAGGCGAGTACTCTGGCGATACTCCGATCAATCACGGATGAAGTAAGAAATACTTTCTTTTGTTATTTTTAACAATATTGTTACCTCTGTTTCTTATCTTCATTCGTGTGCGAAGGTTGGCGTTGAAGAAATAGACATTCCCGAAGCTGCGAAAGTTAAAGGCAAGAATAAAATCACTCTTCGCAAGGATAAATCTTCTGCTCCATCTTCTAAAAACGGAAAATCCATCCCTATTCTCATTCTAGTTCCCAAACCAGCGAGAATTAAACAAAGATGAAAATGAGGTTGATACTTCTTTTGCAAAGGAGAATCATTGGTCGCATCTGCTATGGCTCAATTGTCTAGTGTCTTCTCGATTCTATACAAGGGCCGGGAGATGATCATTTATCTCTACTTACTTGAAGCTCTCGCTAATATTTGCGATGCCCCCACTAGTGGATAATGATTCTTTTCGTGGAGTTTCTCGAACAATGACTCCCGAGTTTCTTAAATGCACTCGGTGCCTTGGTATGTTCATATTTCTTTATTTCTTTGTGATTTCGATTATAAACCTTATCTTAACAATTTCTTTACTTTCCTTTATAGTCTGGGAGAGCTTCCTTTGTTGTTTCTTCAGACCTTGAGAAAAGACGCAACAATCTTGAAAAGAAAAATCTTCAACTTAAGGAGAAGAACAAAGAACTAGAAATTGAAGTTGCGACATCTCGTAAAAAGGATGCTAAAATTAAACAGTTGGAAGTTGAGTCTTCTTCCCAGAAGGAAAAAATATCTACTCTTCAAAGTGCTAATCAGGAACTTTATGGTATAACATCCTTCTTTTTTCTTCATTTCTACTTTGTCATTTATTTTTCTTTGCCTGACTTATCATTTTCGCAGACATTCATAATCTTTCTGACAAAGCCATCCTTCTCCATTCATTCCCTGAACCTATGGATGATGATGCTCTTCTCGCTCATCTCAATGAATCTTTAAGTTGTAGTTGCAGGAAATCCCACAATACACCCCTCACAAGAATTTACTTTACTAATCCATTTGAAGATGAGTAATTATATATTTTTATTGATAATCTTCTTGAAATGTTTACTAGGATAGATAGAACAGAGCTAAAGAAGTTACAATCACTCTAAATTTTCTCTCTCCTAATGACTTGCTTAACAATTCTAAAAAGAACCCCCCTACAACAGACTAATTCAACCCTTTATATAGGGTAATACACAGTGGATGACAGCTAAGCTATCCTTTATTTTCGGGAATAACTCGTGAAGTGTTGCGAGTGTTATAAACGTTTTTCCTTGCGACACTCCTAAATCTCGCCAAGTCTTCATACTTTTCTCATGTTTTGACCGTAAATCATCCATTCGTCATTTATATTACTTCCTGCGACGCCTTCGCGGTGTAGTCGTTTATTATTCTCGCAAAGTATTGATGTCGCGATATTCTGCTCCTACATCTTGCCTCTTCTCATGTCTTCTCTGCGAAGAAGAGAATGTCATGAGAACCAATATTTTAAAATGCCGCAACTTCTCATCTTTATCTCGCGATTGTTCATTTTTACTCGTTTTATTCATGTACGGAATTTATTACAGGTGTTTCTTCTTCCACTCTTTTCTTGACACGTCTCTTTCAACCACTTATTCTTGACCATTCACGTCCCATCTCGCATTAAATGCATTTGTTTTTTCGAGGATTCTCTTCTCTATATATAGTTTTCTCGTCCTTCTCTTTTTCTCTTTTATTTTCTTTCTGCAACTTTCCTTCAGCTTCCTTCCTCCGTAATTTGCGTTTCTGCTACTATAAACCCTTTTTCCCTTCTCTTGATTTTTGCTTCTCCCTTCATTCCCATACTCTAATAATGGCTTCGCTTGGTCGTACATACGCACCCCTTTTCAATGATGTTCAAAAGAAGTTACAAGAAGAGGGTTTCACCTTATCAACTATTCCTGATCAAGAATCTTCATCTATACTTTCTGCAAAATTGTTTTCTGATCATCAATGTAATGATCATAAAATCATAGTCTCGCTAGGTCAACTCCTCGCAGGACTCCCCATTCCTCTATATAATCCCGAGATCCCATTATGTTATGAAATCCTTGCTCATGAGAAATTCTCGCGAGCTGTTTATCAGTTGAGTGGCGACTGCATCCGTTTAATGCTTGAATTCGCAAACCGTGGCGCTGGTAAAGGATCTTTATATCCTGATAATATTAGAGATCCTAAATTTGTAAATTTAGAGATAGCTGCTGAGAAGTATCTTTGTAGAAAATTTCTTTGCGAATTATGCAAAGAATAAACATGAGAAATGATAAATCTCATTTGGGGCGCTCGATTTGAAGAAAAAAGATAATATTGATGCTTTGATAAGTTTGCTTATGCAAGATATTGATTGGCATTCGGGCAATAATAATACTCCTCGTCATTCCAAAGATGAAAAATGGTGGGTTGTTCCTTTATTTTTGAATGGACCTTATATCGCAGGTTCACACGTACTTCCTGCAAATCTCGCAGATTATCACCCTTGGGAGTTTAAATGGCCCGAGAAGACAAAAGAGGTATATTTCCTATTTCAGGCTTTGCTTTCGCAATATTCTCTTCTTTTTATATCTACTGAGTCTGCAAAATTTACAGGTTGACAAACTGAGGAAGAGTTATGAAAGAAACCCAAAGGCGAGTACCCTAGCGATACTCCGATCGATCACGGATGAAGTAAGAAACATTTTCTTTTGTTATTTTAAACAATATTGTTGCCTCTGTTTCTTATCTTTATTCGTGTTCGAAGGTTGAAGTTGAAGAAGCTGCAGCTGCGAAGGTTAAAGGCAAGGGTAAAATCATCTCTCGCAAGAATAAATCTTCTGGTCCATCTTCTAAAAAACGGAAACTCCAATCTCCTTCTCATTCTAATTCCCAAACCAGCGAGAACTCTGACGAAGGTGAAAATGAGGTTGGTACTTCTTCTGCGAAGGAAAATCATTCAATCACCTCTGCTATGGCGCAGTTATCTGGTATCTTCTCCGATTATATGAAAGGATTAGGCGATGATCATTTAACTGCTACTTGCGGAGCTCTCGCTAAAATTTGCGATGCCCCTATATTAGAGGATAATGAATCTTTTCGCGGGGTTTCTCGAACATTGACTTCCAGTCACTTAAATGCTCTCACTGCTTTGGTATGTTCATATTCCTTTGCTTCTCTGTAATTTCTATTATAAGCTTTATCTTAACAATCTCTTTATTTTCCTTTATAGTCTGGGAGAGCTTCCTTTGTTGTTGCCTCAGATCTCGAGAAAAGACGCGACAACCTTGAAAAGAAAAATCTCCAACTTAAAGAGAAGATCCGAGAACTAGAAATCGAGGTTGCGATGTCTCGCAAGAAAGATGAAAGAATTCAACAATTGGAAATCAATCGCTTCTCGAGAAGACTAAGATGTCTACTCTTCAAAGCGCAAAACCAAAGAACTTTATGGTATAAAAATTTTACTCTTCAAGTCGTCTTTACTTTGTCGGCTACTATTCTTTGCTGATTTATTATTTTTCGCAAACATATGTAATCTTTCTGAAGAAGCCATTCTTCTCCATTCATTTCCCGAGCCTATGGATAATGATGTTCTTCTCACCCATCTCAACGAGTCTTTAAGTAATTCGTCAAAAAAAATTGATTCCCTTTCATTAAATGAACTTCGAACCAAATGTTGCCTCTTAGAGATTGAGCATAGAGCTAGTTTAGGTTTATCCAACCGATTTAAACAAATGTATCTTGATTCCCATAGAAATATCGAACTTTTAAGGAAGAAAATTAGTGGCCTTATAGATGAGAAAGATCGTATTGCTAATAAGGGTGCACAGGCATATTAGCAACATTTCAAAAGTCTCTTCTCGAAGTACAAATTGAACGAGATGAATCTCTTCGCTAGAATGCCATACTTATTGAGCGAGAAGAGCAAGTTCGTTCGCTTCTTGTTATAAATAATGATGATGAGTTTGCTTGGGCTGCGAAGGTTCTAGATAATGCCAGGAATAATTTAGGTGTTGATGTTAGCCTTCATGCCGAGCATACTGCCTTGGTTAAAGACATGATATCTGACAGAGAAGGTTGTTTATTATACTTTACTGCTCTTTTATCTCTGTAGTATTGTTATTGTGTTGTTAATTC
Organism: Papaver armeniacum; assembly: GCA_023531295.1. Classification (NCBI taxonomy): domain Eukaryota; kingdom Viridiplantae; phylum Streptophyta; class Magnoliopsida; order Ranunculales; family Papaveraceae; genus Papaver; species Papaver armeniacum. Next base: position 195,950 of record JAJJWW010001751.1, on the reverse strand, counting down.
ATTATCATATGTTTTGCAGAATCCGAGAAGAGTTTCAAACAAGGATTGAAGAACTTGAATCTGAAAAAGGGGAACTCGCAGAAGGCTTTTCTCTTCGCAATAATAAGTATTCTAAGTTGAAGAAACAACTGCAAGCTACAGTTGGCGAATTTCAACAATCTTTGTGCATTCGTTTTCGCATTCAAACTATTGAAATGGTTTGCAATGATCACCGCATTCCTCTTAGTTCATATCCTTGTATTCGCGATGATATTCCTGAAGATACGCCTTTCTCGGATGTCTCTGATAGTAAAGCTAGCGAAGCAGAAGAATCTGGCGAAAAGAATGATGAAACTGAAGAATCTGACCAAGAAGAAGAATCCTCAAAGAAATAACTTCTTTTTCTTCTTTCGCTTCTTGTAATATATATACTCTTTCAATCTTCTTGGATTGTCAAATATGAATTCATTCTTCATTTTCTTTACTTGCGTGTATTCGTCAAGCAATTCTTCTTTATAATTCAACTGACCATCATTATGAATACATAAATCCATCATGTGGAAATGAATAACAAGATTTTATCCTATTCATTCCCATACTTGCCTCTGTTATTCATTTTCAACTGAGTGATTTGACCAATTGCATCTGAGTAATGAAATCTCTGACTTCATCCTTTGTTATTTGTAACTCTATAGTGGAACATAATCATTTTCGCAAGCTTTACTCGCTTTCTCAATTGTATATATGTCTGTATCTTTAGTTATGTTGAATTTCACTATTGCGACAAGATCGCAGGATGTCTTTGCGAATGAAGAAATCCATTGATCTTGTCTTATCATTCTTGTGTGGTCTTATTTTGCCTTCCTAATTAAAGGTCTTATTTCGCCACCCCTCGTTGCGACAAAATCGCAGGACGTCATTACATTTTCATGTAATAACCCATTGACCTTGTCTTATCATTTGTTAAGTATTTTTGCCTCTGCGGGATATTTTATCTGCGACAATATGACAGGCTTGAATACTCTTGCGAGTGCAAAATCCCATGACATCGCCGTCTTTGCGACGAAATCGCAGGATGTTTTTGCATTTTCATGCAAAAACCCATTGATCTCGCCTTATCCTTGCGTCAGTATTATTGCCTCTACAGGATCATTGCACAAATATGACAAGCCTAAATTTCCTTGCGAAAATAAAGTCTCATGACATTTGCGTCTTTTGACACTTATCAGCTCCCTAATGGAGGGTGCCGCCCTTATCTTCTCCCGCTTGCCCCTTCAAGGAGGCGTACATCGGCCATACAAGACTAGCTCCTCCCATCCGGTCTTAACAACAACCGATTGTTTTCGCAGCCTCTTATCCCTTATACCTATATGGTTTATGGTTACGAGATTGCACCCTAAGTGGAGTTTTCTTCGGGCCGAGTGCAACATATACCAAGACTTGTCAAGAATGGCCGAGACACTTCAAATGCCCCAGGCACTCTTGGCTCAACCGTGTACCCCGACGCCTTGAGCATACACTGACTCCTTGGAAGAGACCCTCGGGCGTCCAACCAGGGTATAACCATATATATATAGTTGGAAATCCAAGGTACCTCCCCCGGATAGGCTTTCATGGGCCCCAAATCTACATGACTCAGGTTCCAGGAGCGTTGTAACCTTTTCACTGAGCCATGTCAAGAGATCCCCCCTTATATGACGCACTTTAGGTCTTACATTTGCCTCTTGCGAAATGTCATTCGCGAACTAGGGTGTACGCCATAAAGGTTCGTCCCATTCACTCACTATTTCATTTTTGTTAATTCATTCAATCATTCATTTTGTTTGCGAAACTATCGCACAATCTTACATTGTTTAATCATTTTTGTTTTTCAATTCTTCAATCAAATTGTCATACATTCTTAATGGCGAGATCCTCACATATTTCTTCTTTAATTATTGTTTCTTCCTCTTACTCTGAACGATCTTTTGTTGTTGCTTTTCGATGATTATTCACTTCTTACACTTTTTGCTTTTGCTACTCTCTGCCTCTACACCATTCAAATCTCTTAATGATTCCTTTCCATCATAATTTCCGAATGTTTTCATGCACTTGTTTCGCAATGTATCTTCTCCTCTTACATCAATGGCATCCACCATTAATTTTTCTCTTCTTTTCTCATCTTTTGCATGTTGCTTCCAACCCTTTCTTTTCTCAGCTCTCTCTTCGCAGCTCTCCACATCGATCTCATAGCATTTTTGTCCTTCCGTCCAATCTCCTTTTATAATTCCAACACCACTAGGATGAGGAAATTTTATACACTGATGATATGTTGACGCTACACCCAGAATGTCATGCAACCATGGTCTTCCAATCAATGCATTATAAGGGGATTCCACATCGACCACACATAACAGAATATCAGTAGATAATCCTTGAAGGGGTATTCTCATGTGAACTTATCCTTTAGGTTTGTTTGATGTTCCATTGAAACTATATATCCTGTATGTTGAAGGTATCAATTCTGCATATTTCCCCCCCATAGTCTTGTAAGTATGGTAAAAGAGGATGTTTACTGAGCTTCCAGTATCAATCAATATTCTATTGATCGCCCAGGAATTCTCTGCTTCATCGTCTTCGCCATCTACTGGTTTTGGATTAATTTCCAATTTTACAACTAATGGGTTGTCGTGCGTCTCTTTGCCTTCAGGAATCTCTTCTGCGTTGAAAGAAATAATCTGCATTTGCCATTCTTTTAACTGCGATGTCTTCGCAATGTTCATTACTTCTTTATTATCACTATCCCTCACAAAAACCCTACTGAGTATATTATCATGAAAATCTTCAATTGTGCGATATGAGTGAACAATGGAGTTACAAATAAATTTTTATCTTTCGCCCCAACTTCTATTACGAACGTTTCTTTCCCCTTTGATGGTGGTGGTGGCAATTGTTGAACTTTCTCTTCACTTTTTAGAAAGTGATTCAACTTCCCTTGATCAATCATTCTAAGGATGATTCTTTTTATGTTTCTGCAGTCGTTTGTCAGATGTCCATGAAAACGGTGGTAAGAGCAGAATTCATGACTTCTATCACTTGGTGGTGGTTCATTCCCCATGTTCCATGGTGCAGGTATGTTTTCCATCAGGAGTATAGCTTCCCAAATTTTTTCCACACTAGTATTTAGTGGTGGCATCTTGATTTCTTCCCATACTACTCTATGACGTCGCTGCCCTCCATGATAATTCTGTTTTTGACTTCCATAGGTTTCTTGCGAGTGATCAAGTCTCTGAATTTTATTATTGCCGCCACGGTTGTAGTAATTTCTTTCTCTTTCAAACTCTTCTTGATCTCGGCTTCCCATGGCTACTAACTTTGGCTGTCCATCATCTATCACTCTCTCTTGTTGCCCTTGCGAGGTACTCTCCATTGTGTGTATTAACCTGGGTAACAAACTTGCATTCGCAGCATTTGAACTTGTATTCGCAATCGGGTACGACTCCACCTCATTTTTCCTTTCTTCCAAAGCAATATATTCCTCTTGCAATTCTCGCAGCTCCGTCATCGTGATTTTATTCTTGATTCTAAAAATTTGAATATATAGCAGATTGGTTGCGAACATAGCGTTTATAAATGATAAAATGAGATATCTTTCATCTACCCTTCCACCATCTCGCTACACATCGTCTTCCATCTCACGATTAGGTGTCTTAAACTTTCGCCAACCCTTTGTTTTAGCCCAAATACATCTTCAATTCCCCGGTCGCGAGGAGTTGTTACTTATGTATGCCCCTAAGAATATAGCTTGTAGATGGTTGAATGACGTGATGGTGTTTCTTAGTAAACCTTCAAACCACTTCAGTGCTTCTCTGTTAGACTTGATGCGAAATATTTGCACAATATAGCGTCATGACTTTCCCATTGTAACATACATCTTACATACGCTTTGACGTGTTGTATTGCGCAAGTTGTTCCATCAAAAATGCTGGTTAATGCAGGTAAATTGCATTTTGGGGGTATCCCACCTAACTGCACCTCTAAAGTAAAGGGGGTTTTTGCAGCTTCCTCGATTGCCTCATCCAATTGTCTTCTTCCTCCACCTCCTCTACTATTCAACATTCCTCTCATCTCCGCCAACTCTCTTAAAATTTGTTCATTTACCTCAGTGTTCGGATTCATTGGTCTTTTTAGCTCTGTTTCTCTCCTTCTGCGCTCACGTCTATCTTGATTTTCTTGTTCAACATTCTCTTCTCTTCTTTCTCTGCGACTTTCTCCTTCATCTCATTCGCGAATGTGCACGCCATTGTATCTATCATTTTCTCTTCTTGGTTGTCTATCAACTCTCCTTTGTATTCTTTCATACTCTTCATTAATATTTCCATTGTTGCGATTTTGCTCGCGCCTTCTTTCTCGATTGTCATGATTGTTCTGCCGAATTGCTTCCTCTAATTCTTGTTCTTCCATTTCTGCTCTCAATCTTTCCCTCTCGCGAGAGCTAAACACGCTTGTTCAATATAATGTTTTTCAATGTCATCTTCAATTTCCTTTTGTTTCCTTCGTGTTTCTCTCCCAAGTAATATTCTTCTTCCTTCTCCCTGATTTTCTTCATTAATTGTATCATTCTGCCCTTGACGCTGCCTATTTTCTCGATTTCCGTCATTTTGACCATTCTGTAGATCTTCAGGACGTGGAATATAACGATCTTCTACTACTTCTCTTCCTTCACAACCTCCTTCGCCAAAACTTACTTCCCTTTCCAAATTTTCTTCATTAACGTTTCCTGCAGGTAATGTTTCTGCGAAGATTCTTGATCTGTTATTACTTCTCGATCTTCTATTTTGCAGCCTCCTATTTTCCATCCTTAATTCGTGGTTTTGCCTTGTTAAATTTGCGCGTTCTTCTGCTTCTAGACGCCTTTCTTCATGTATTGTTTGTCTCAACGTTTCTAATGCTGCGATTTCTTCATTTCTATGAGCTGTTTCTCCCATTTCTTCTCGATTTCTCTCCTCTTGTCCATTATTCATCAATTGTTGCACTTCTTCTCTTTCTTCCATAGAATCTGATCTCCATGTATGCACGCTCACTCTATCATAATCTATTACTCTATTCGGTCTTTGCTTGAATTGGTGGTTGAATTGGTGGTTGTATTGGTGGTTGAATTTGACCTTCTTCTCTATCTCTTGCATTTATCCTTGATGGTTCACCTACTTCATTTCTCCTTTCTCCAGCTAATCTCCCACTTCTCCTTACAATCGTTGGTTGTTCTGATGCATTCCTTCTTCTAGCCATTTCTCAATTTTAGCAAATTGTTGAGAATTATTCGAAATTTCTTTCTTATTACTCCTGATTCTTTCAATTCACAAGGTTGATCTTCTACTCAATCCCTGTTTCTAGCGCATATGTAGTTGCAGGAAATCCCACAATACACCCCTCACAAGAATTTACTTTACTAATCCATTTGAAGATGAGTAATTATATATTTTTATTGATAATCTTCTTGAAATGTTTACTAAGGATAGATAGAATCAGAGCTAAAGAAATTACAATCACTCTAAATTTTCTCTCTCTAATGACTTGCTTAACAATTCTAAAAAGAACCCCCTACAACAGACTAATTCAACCCTTTATATAGGGTAATACATACGTGGATGACAGCTAAGCTGTCCTTTATTTTCGGGAATAACTCGCGAAGTGTCGCGAGTGTTATAAACGTTTTTCCTTGCGACACTCCTAAATCTCGCCAAGTCTTCATACTTTTCTCATGTTTTGACTGTCGTCATCTATTGCGTCATTTATATTACTTCCCTGCGACGCCTTCGCAGTGTAGTCGTTTATTATTCTCGCAAAGTATTGATGTCGCGATATTCTGCTCCTACATAAGTAATTCTTCAAACAAGATTAATTCTCTCTCATTAAATGAACTTCGAACCAAATTTCATGTTTTAGAAATTGAACATAGATCTAGTTTAGGTTTAGCCAACCGATTTAAACGTTTATATCTTGAGTCCCAGGAGAGTAATAATATTCTAAGGAAGAAAATTAGCAGCCTCATAGATGATAAGGATCGCATTGCTAATCAAGGTGCACAAGCATTAGCAAAATTCCAAAAAATTCTTCTTGAAGTCCAAATTGAACGAGGCGAATCTCTTCGCCAAAATGCCATACTTAATGAGCGAGAAAATCAAATTCGTTCACTTCTTGTCATAAATAATGATGATGAATTCGCTTGGGCTGCGAAGGTTCTAGATAATGCCGAAATAACTTAGGTGTTAACATCGGTCTTCATCTTTGAGCATAATGCCTTGGTTAAAGATATGATTTCGACAAAGAAGGTTGTTTATTATTCTTCATTACTTTTCCGCTCCTTTTTTATGAAACATTTATTAAGTTGCTAACTCATTGTCATTTGTTCGCAGAATCTGAGAAGAGGTTTCAAACTAGAATCAAGGAACTTGAATCTGAGAAAGCACAACTTGCAAAAGACTTCTCTCTTCGCAATGAAAAATATTCTAAGTTGAAGAAGCAACTACAAACTACTGTGGCGAATTTCAATAATGATGCTGTGCGTTTTCGCAATCAAACTATTGAAGAAATTTGCATTGACCACAACATTCCTCTTTCTTCATATCCTTGTCTTCTCGATGAAATTCCTGAAAATATGCCTTCCTCGGATGTCTCTGATAGTGATGCAAGCGAAGAAGAGGAATCTGATGAAGAAGAAGATTAAGTTGAAAGATTGTTCTTTTTCCTTTTCCTCTCCATTTCTATAACCCCTCATTGTAAATTTCGATACTTGTACATTTATCCTTCTAACCTTCCATTTTGTAATCTCTTACGAATAAATCTATCATATGAAAATAAATAACAAGTTTTTATTCTAATCATTCCCATACTTGCCTCTTGTTATTTATTTTCATATGAGAGAAATTAAGTTGATAATCTTTAAGTAATGATACTTCTTTTATTTATAACTATCATTGTTGGATTCTCCACAAATAAGTGAAGAAATATAATCATATTCGTAAGCTTGTTTGCTTATTCAATTTCTTATGTTATTTTATCATCATTTAGGTTGAAATTCATCATTGCGACAAAATCGCAGGACGTCGCTACACTTTCATGTAATGACCCATTGATCTTGTCTTATCATTGTTTTTGTGTGGTCTTATTTTACCTTCCTAGTTAAAGGTCTTATTTTGCCACCCCTCATGTTGCATCAATATGACAGGTCTAAATATTATTGCGAACATAAAGTCCCATGACATTGACGTCTTGCGACAAAATCGCAGGACGTCGTTACACTTTCATGTAATGACCCATTGATCTTGTCTTATTAGTTTCTTAATATTTTTGTCTCTGCAGGATGTTTATGTTGCGACAATATGACAGGCCTAAAAATTCTTGCGAACTTAAAGCCCCATGACATTGCCGTCTTTTGACACTTTTCAGCTCCCTAATGGAGGGTGCCGCCCTTATCATCTCCCTGGTTGCCCCTTCAAGGAGGCGTACATCGGCCATACAAGACTAGCTCCTCCCATCCGGTCTTAACAACAATAGTTGTTTTCGCAGCCTCTTATCCCTTATACCTATATGGCTTATGGTTACGAGACTGCACCCTAAGTGAAGTTTTCTTGGTAGAGTGCAACATGTGCCAAGACTTGCCAAGAATGGCCGAGACACTTCAAATGTCCCGGGCACTCTTGGCTCAACCGTGTACCTCGGCGCCTTGAGCATACACTCGACTCCTTGGAAGAGACCCTCGGGCATCCAACCGGGTATAACCTTATATATATAGTTGGAAATCCAAGGTATCTCTCCCGGATAGGCTTTCATGGGACCCAAATCTCCATGACTCAGGTTCCAGGAGCGGTGTAACCTTTTCACTGAGCCATGTCAAGAGATACCCCCTTATATGACTCACTTTAGGTCTTACATTTGCCTCTTGCGAAATATTATTCGAGAACTAGGGTGTACGCCATAAAGGTTCGTCCCATTCACTCACTCTTTCATTTTTGTTAATTCATTCAATCATTCATTTTTGGTTTTCTCTTGTTATTTTGTTTGCGAAGCTATCGCACAATCTTGCTTTGTTTATAGTAATCTCATTTCAATTCTTCAATCAAATTTTCATACATTCTTGATGGCGAGATTCTCGCGCATTTCTTCTTCAATTATTGTTTCTTCCTCTTACTCTTGATATGCCTTTGTCATTGATTTTGATAATAATGATAATTCATTTCTTACACTTTTTGCTCCTGCTGCTCTCTGCCTCTGCACCATTCAAACCTCTTAATGATTCCTTTCCATCATAATTTTCAACTGTTTTCATGCACTTGCTTCGCAATGTATCTTCACCTCTTGTCTCTATGGTATCCACCATCAACCTTTCTCTTCTTTGTTCATCTTTTATATTTTGCTTCCAGCCCTTTCTTTTTGCAGCTCTTTCCTCACAACTCTCCACATCAATCTCATAGCATTTTTGTCCTTCCATCCAGTCTCCCTTTATAACTCCAACACCGCTAGGATGAGGAAACTTTATACACTGATGATAAGTCGATGCTACACCCAGAATTTCGTGCAACGATCAATGCATTATAAGGGGACTCCACATCGACTACACAGAACAAAATTTCCGTTGATAATCCTTGCAAGGGTATTCTCATATGAACTTCTCCTTTAGGCTTATTCGGTGTGCCATTGAAACCATATATTTTATACATCGAAGGTATCAACTCTTCATCCTTCCCACCCATAGTCTTGTAAGTATGGTAAAAAAGAATGTTTACTGAGCTCCCCGTATCAATTAAGATTCTATTGATCGCCCAGGAATTTTCTGCTTCATCATCTTCGCCATCTACAAGTTTTGGATTAATTTCCAATTTTACGACCAATGGGCTATCATGCGTCTCTCTGCCTTCAGGAATCTCTTAACGGTGAAAGAAATAATGCATTTGCCATTCTTTTAACTACGATGTCTTCGCGATGTTCATCACTTCTCTATCATCAGCATCCCTCGCAAAAACCCTACTGAGAACATTATCATGAAAATCTTCAATTTCCCAGTATGAATGTAAAATGGAGTTGCAAAACAAATTTTTAGCTTTCGCTCCAACTTCAATTACGAATGTTTCTTTCCCTTTTGTTGAGTTTGTCATGTGCATTTCTGGCGGTGGTGGTAACGGTTGAACCTTCTCTTCACTTTTTAGAAAATGATTCAGCTTTCCTTGGTCAATCATTCTGAGGATGATTCTTTTTATATTTCTGCAGTCATTTGTTGGGTGTCCATGAAAGCGGTGGTAAGAACAGAACTCGTGACTTCTATCACTTGGTGGTGGCTCATTCCCCATATTCCATGGTGCAGGTATGTTTTCCATCAAGAGTATAGCTTCCCATATTTTTTCCACACTAGTATTTAGTGGTGGCATTTTGATTTCCTCCCATACTACTCTGTGACTTCGCTGCCCTCCATGATAATTTTGCCTTCGACCTCCATAAGTTTCTTGCGGATGATCAAGTCTTTGAATTTTGTTATTGCCGCCACGGTTGTAGTAGTTCCTTTCTCTTTCAAATTCTTCCTGATCACGGCTTCCCATAGCTACTATCTTTGGCTGTCCATCATCTATTATCCTTTCTTGTTTCCCTTGCGAAGTGCTCGCTACAGTGTTTATCAATTTGGGTAATAAGCTTGCATTCGCAGCATTTGAATTTGTATTCGCAACTGGGTATGATTCCATCTCATTTTGCCTTTCCTCTAGAGCAATATATCCCTCCTGAAGTTCTCGCAACTCAGTCATTGTAATTGTATTCTTGACTCTAAAAATTTGAATATATAACAAATTGGTTGCGAACATAGCGTTTATGAATGATAGAATGAGATATCTTTCATCCACTCGTCCAGCCATTTCGCTACACATTGTCTTCCATCTCACGTTTAGGTGTCTCAAACTTTCGCCAACTCTTTGTTTCAGCCCAAATACATCTTCAATTCCTGGTCGCGAGGAGTTGTTACTTATATATGCCCCTAAGAATATAGCTTGTAAATGGTTGAATGATGTGATTGTGTTTCTTGGTAAACTCTCAAACCATTTCAGTGCTTCTCCTGTTAAACTTGATGCAAAATATTTGCATAATATGGCATCATGATTTTCCCATTGTAGCATACATCTCATATACGCGTTGATGTGTTGTCTTGCACAAGTTGTTCCATCAAAAATGCTGGTTAAAGTGGGTAAATTGCACTTTGGGGGTATTCCTCCTAACTGCACCTCTAGTGTAAAGGGGGTTTTCGCAGCCTCTTCGATGGCTTCATCCAATTTTCTTCTTCCTCCTCCCCTTCTATTGTTCAACATTCCTCTCATCTCTGCCAACTCTCTCAAGATTTGTTCATTTACATCAGGATTCGGATTTATTGGTCTTTTTAGTTCTGCCTCTCTCCTTCTGCGTTCATATCTACTTTGATTTTCTTGTTCATCATTTCCTTCTCTTCTTTCTCTGCGACTTTCTCCTTCATCTCGTTCGCGAATTCGCACACCATTACATCTATCATTTTCTCTTCTTGGTTGTCTATCAGTTCTCCTTTGTATTCTTTCATATTCTTCATTGATATTTCCATTGTTGCGATTTTGCTCGCGCCTTCTTTCTCGATTATCATGATTGTTCTGCCGAATTGCTTCCTCCAATTCCCGTTCTTCCATTTCTACTCTTAATCTTTCCCTTTCGCAAGCTAAACGCGCTTGTTCAATATAATGTTTTTCGATGTCATCTTCAATCTCCTTTTGTTTCCTCCGTGTTTCTCTCCCATGCAGTATTCTTCTTCCTTCTTCCTGATTTTCTTCACCAATTGGATTATTCTGCCTTTGACGCTGCCTATTTTCTTGATTTCCGTCATTTTGGCCATTCTGTAGAATTTCAGGACGTGGAATATAACGATCTTCTACCACTTCTCTTCTCTCGCAACATCCTTCACCGAAATTTGGCTCTCTTTCTAGATTTTCTTCATTAACATTTTCTACAGGTAATGTTCTCCTCATATCTTCTCTAACTGATCCTGATCTTGACCCGGTATTACTTCTCGACTTTCTATTCTGCAACCTCATATTTTCCATTCTTAACTCATGGTTTTGTCTTGTTAAATTTGCACGTTCTTCCGCTTCTATCCGCCTTTCTTCGTGTATTATTTGCCTCAATGCTTCTAATGATGCGATTTCTTCATTTCCATGAATTGTTTCTCCCACCTCTTCTCGATTTCTCTCCTCTTGTCCATTATTCATCAATTGTTGCACTTCTTCTCTTTCTTCCATAGAATCTGATCTCCACGTATGCACACTCACCCTATCATAATCTATTATTCTATTCGGTGCTGGTTGAATTGGTGGTTGAATTTGGCCTTCTTCTCTATCTCTTGTATTTATTCTTGATGGTTCACCTACTTCATTTCTCCTTTCTCCAGCTAATCTCCCACTTCTTCTTATAATTGTTGGTTGTTCTAATGCATTCCTTCTTCTAGCCATTTCTCAATTTTAGTAAGTTGTTGAAAATTATACAAAATTTCTTTCTTGTTACTCCTGATTCTTTCAATTCACAAGGTTGATCTCTACTCAATCCCTGTTTCTAGCGCCATTATGTAGTTGCAGGAAATCCTACACTACACCCCTCACTAGAATATACACAATTAAGTCATTTTAAGATGAATGATTATGATTCCAATTGATTGAATACCTGAATCTTTACAATATGAAATAGAAATGAGTTATAGAATTACAACCACTCTAAAACTTTCTCTCACCTAATGAATTGCTTAACAATTCAAAAGAACTCTCTACTCAACAGACTTACTCAACCCTTTATATAGGGTAGTATACAGTGGATGACAGCTAAGCTGTCCTTTATTTTCGGGAATGGCTTGTGAAATATCGCAAGCGTACAAGTATACAATCTCGCGACACTCTTAAACTTTGCCATATTTTCATATCTTCTTCATGTTTTGGCTGTCGTCATTCATTGCGTCATATATTTTACTTCCCTGCGACTCCCTCGCAATGTCGTCATTTATTAATCTCGCGAAGTATTGATGTCGCGATATTCTGATCTTACACAATACAAGGAAGAAAGGTATAATGAAGAATTTTTTTTTCAAAGCAATAACTATTCTAATGTGCATGTGGTGTTTGATTAATATTTGATTGATGCTAATGTTGAAAAAGGCCAATCCTCGGGCAATTTCGTTGATAATTGTGTAGTTAACTCAACTCTCGATCACAGTAATGATCATTCACCTATTCAAAAGGATGAATTTTAGGTTAGCGACAATAAATTCAACGACAACCAACCTTATGTTAACTACGAAATGACGGTGATTACTAAGATACATCACTTGCATCAATTCATGGTGACATTCCCCAAGGGTGTACAATAGAATCTTTTTGGGATCAATATGAAGATGAAGAGGAATATGATGACACTAGTGTAGCCTTATTCAAGCCTTGATCTTTATAATGATCAAGAACCTATTCATAAGGTAAAGTTTGAGGATGATGCAATGAGTGTTCTAGAAAAGTTCCTTATGGATAAAATTTCTTCCGCAAAAGAGTATGTGCCGAACAACAAAGATGAGTATGTTGAGAATGAGACCGGTTTGACCAATATAGTGGAAGACCCAATTGAGCTTGCAAAGGATTGTAATAATGATGTTTATGTCGAGACTTTGGTTATGGCAGATACGAATGATGAATGGTTGCAAGGTTTGATAGAGGACCATGATATACAAGAGGTGAATAATTCGCTTGAATTTTTCAAGGATGAAGAGGATTCCGTATATCTTTATCTAACCACTTGCATATTGTTTGTCTAACCCTTTGCATATTGTTTCTTTTCCTTTACCTCTTATTGGTTTGAATGTATGTGCTTCGAGAATATTGTTGAATGACTTTGTTTCTCGATTTCCGCCATTAAAAATACTTGATTCTCATACTATGCAGATTTTGGAACAAGAAACCGTAGAAGTTCTTGAATCATATATTCTTTATCCACTTTCAAGTGTGGACAAGAATAAGTGTGGGGGAAACTTTTATCGGTTGATAGCTTCGTTTTTGTTTTGTATTACTAATATTTGTGTGAAGCTAGCGTTTGCAAAATAGGTTCAATGGGTGGATCCCAAACTTTTCAGATGGTTGGTATATGGGGAGTCTGCATTGCAAGTCGGGATGACGACTTTAAACCAAGAGCAGCATGGGAGGCAACCGATTGGTCTTGTATCTCTTATCTTTTATTTATTTCTTGTCTTGTTTTAGTTTTTTTTTTTATTTTTGATTTTTGCATATCATTTTATGAATTTCCCACCTTAAATTTTACTTTGAATGACTAAATTTTACATTGAGGACAATGTAAAGTTTAAGTGTGGGGCAGTGTTTCTCATATAAAGTTTTTAGCCTTGTTAGTTTTCCCTTGTGTATATATATATAATAAAATAATAAACTCCTAAGTCTAAAAAATTGTGCCTTACACTAATGGAAACTTCGTGGTTTTAGGAGTTGAGGATCCCAACAATAGATTCTATTCATAAAGGGACAGAGCCCAGGTGTTAGAAATAACATGATAGTTGTCACCTTATCTTGGAGTCGTCACCATATCACCTTCTGTTTTTAGTTTTGCAAACTTTTTATTTCTCTAAGTGATTTGGTGGGGCACCATCATCGAATTATTATCACTGCCAGGATGCAGTAGGGTGATTGACTTACTAAAAAAAAAAGACCAGACCAATTAGACTAATTGAAGTATATATATATATATGAAAAAAAAAATAGATTGACTCTTGGATAACAATATATATGTGTGTGCTCTCCCTGTCTCCTCGCCTAAACAAGCGTGGAATGCACGATCCATGGGAATTACCATGTAATCTGCTGATAAAAAGCATGCGCTTGGATACGAAAGATCTAATCATGTTTTCAATTCGAAAAGAAAAAAAAATATTATTGTTCAATAAAATCGACCATTGGTTTCCTTGTATATGCCAGCTGAGTTGATCTATAATTAATATTATAGACCGTTGGTTCCTTTGTATATACCAGCTGTGTTGATATTAGAAATCAGACCAGTTTCTCAATCCATTGGGATTCACAGGTGTTAATACCCAAAAATCGCTCCTAGGTAAAAAAAAATGTACTGTCAAAGTAATTTCTTTAGGTTCGAAAATCAAAATCGTACAAAAGGAGCCTAAACCAAGGAGTTGGCCGTTTACGTTTTGATTCGGTTACAAAGAGATAAAATAGGTTGATCTTAGGGGAGGGAAAGCAAAGAAAGTTGAGGAAATCAGTGGTGATTGAATTGGGTGTGATATTATTGAATTATGGAAGAAGAAGAGCTTTGGAATGATAAGCTTGTTCTATCTTCTGAATAGACAAGGTAGCCTATTTATAGTTGTAAGAAACACTCATTGTTTCCTCATAAGTAGTGGAGATTGTGGAGAGATGGAAAGATGGAGATAGTGGGATAATGGTATGGTTACGCCCATTATACTAGGGAAGTTTCTAGAAACCGTAAACCATTACTCCATTACTTAGCCACTCTCAACTGTTACCACTACTTGTAAATTTCTTATCATGGGGTGTTTCCACGCCGCATGTTGCTGTAAACCACCAGACCAGTACCCATAAATAATTCCCTTATGTAAAATGTTTTTATTTCTCGTAGGAATTAGTAGATTCATGGGTTATATCTAGTCTTGCCACGATACACTTGATTGAGTAATAGCCTAAGCAAGTCGGAATGACATAGCTTGAAGAGACAACTTAGCTCCAAGGTTATGGTGGATAATAATGAATCCGACATAAGATGGCATTATAAATATCTAACCATAATAATAATACATGAAGGTGCGGGAACCAAGCTAATAGCTAGTTAAGTCATAGCGCGGGTGTGACCTAATAGATAGCTAGCTGAGTCGGCATGTACATGGGTGCTTATGAAGTTTTGGCTACATTGGTTCGTGGTTGTGGCCACGTGCATAGCAGGCTAAGAGATAAGCTAGGTCGAAAGATAAGGAGGCCGTGGATAGTTAGATGCTAGGTTAGGCCAGCTAGCAAGGAGGCCTGGCTAGTTAGAAGCCAGGCTAGGCCGGCTAGCTAGGAGGACGTGTCTAGGCTAGGCCGAGAGATAGGGAGGCCATTGCATGGTTATGTCATGCTAGGAGATATAGAGTTTGTTGTCGTGATTATGCCAGGCTAGTCCGACTAACAAGGAGATCGTGGCCATGGTTAGCCAGGCTAATAAATAAGGAGGTCGTGTCCATGGTTAGCCAAGCCTGAAGACAGAGAGGCATGGCCAGGCTAGGTCAGGCCTGAAGACAAGGAGGCCGTGGGCAAGGTGTCCGGCTAGGCTAGGCTTAGAGAAAGGTAGTCGTGGACTGATGTCTAGTCCAAGATGAGACATGACTAGGACGGGAGGAAAGATGGCCGTGGCCATAGTCAGGCTAGGCCTGAATACAAGGAGATCGTAGCATGGCTATATAGTTGGCTAGCTAGGGAATTGGTGGTCGTGGCTAGGTTATGAAACCCAACTAGATTAGCATGGCTATGGAGTGCAGCCATGTTGACGTTGGCACTTTGTTTGTAGCATACGAAATATATTCGAGGAATTCACCCGTGGAAGTTCTGCGACTCGAAGTAATATTCCAAATATTATGCTTTTGGTAATTCAAAATAACGTAGTAGCTTATTCTGAATATTTATAGTTGCAGCATCAGTGTAGACTGATCAATGCATGACAATTCATATGGCCGAGCATAAAATAATGAGAGTTCAGCTGGGTGAAGCTCTAAAATCTTGCAGGCATATAAAAGGACAGTATGGCCATTAGCAGGATAGACATTCTCAATTCTCTTGCGGAATATGATGTAGAAGTACGAATCTATAATTATGATACTGGGTCAGGAATTTATACATATTTATAAACATATATATATATATATATATATATATATATATATATATATATAATACCGAGAGTTCAGCTGGGTGAAACTCTAGTACATATATGATTATATATACGTCTCTGTGTAGGTTCAGAGGCGATTTTTACAAGTTTTGCCCTTGTCAAAAAACCACCATCTACAACAGGATTTCTCTTGGCAGTGACCTCCAGACAGATATGGGAAATACCATTCACCTTAGTCAACATCGCAAACATATATATCCATATCCATCTTATTAATATATTATTGTGATTGTGGTTATTAGTTAGATTCCGAGTATTGTGGTTTTGTTCGACTTTCTGAGTAAAGCTCTGTCACTTATATATGAATTTGGATTCGCATCATGGTACTTCAACCTGTAGTCCTTGAGAGTATGCCAATTAAAGAGATTGTTTAGTGTCGTTCCTGGTTTTTTCACTGGTAGCTGGAGTTTGGAGTATAGGTTTTGTGGGTATATCTATTGTAAACCCTCACGAGGCTATAAATCGTCCGCTAGGGACACCTAGGGGTTCAAAGGCTTGTTATACATGCTAAGTGTAACCGTATCCTCGAATTGTATGCATTTTAGTTTTGTTTGATTTTCTCGAGGACTAACAAAGTCTAAGTGTGGGGGAATTTGATAGGTGTCTAAAATACCGTGATATTTATCTATTATTTATGTTTTCTTTGCGAGTTTTCTAGTAAATTATGTATCTTATGTTCGCTTTTGAGTGTTATAGGTACTTTGGAGTCATTATGAGCAAAAGAAAGAGGAAAAATCCCATTTGGAGCGTAAAGGGTAAAAAGGATCAATTCACATGAGATTTATATTTGGAGCATGCTAGGTTGCGCAAGAAGGAGGTGAAGAATGATCGGTCAGTTCCCCATAACTGACAGTTGAGTTGAACAAAAAATTAGGTTGTCGGTTACTTGGAACTCACATGCCATATGATTCTGGTGGAATTTGTATTAAATGGTGTAGTTATGGTGATGTGGGTGTTAGCTGAATTTGAAGGAAGATCTACATAATGAATTTATGGGTGTTGGTGATGGTCTGGTGATTGTGTACTGAAGCTGAATGGAGTAGCTGTTGTTGAGAAGTTGATGAGAAATTGAATGCATGGAAGGAAGAGCAGATGGTGCAGTTACATTTGAGAGATAATGAGGAATGATAGGAATGACAATGAAAATACGAGGGTACCCAAATATACCTCAATCTAAAAAATTTCCACCTATAAGTTCTTTCTCCGAAAGTGATTGTCTATGGACTGAGTCGAGACAATGCAACTAATCGGTTCACACTTCGTGTGATTGTCTATGGATACGAGATCGAGACAATACGACAACAAGATAACTTGTGTGATTGACTATAGATACAATATCGAGACAATACAACAACCAAGTATGTTTACTGATGAAAGGTTCGGACTTAACGAAACACAATAGGATTACTATCAAGTAAATGGGAATTAATGATAGACACATTTTTGTGTCTGATTTAATCTCAATTGTATATTTTGTTAGTGCTCGATTTTGTATTTATTTTGGCTTTTTGTGTCTTTGTATGTGTTTTTGGAGAAATAAGCTTTTGCGGCGAAATTGGCTCGAAAAGTGGTTTTCGCGCTCGTGGGAGAAAATTACTATACGGACCCCCATTTCGGATAAGGGGTACCTCAATTACTAAGGGGCACCCACTTGCTATTTACACACCAGGACACCCAAGAGTTAAAGGCACCCTGCAGTTCGTTAAGGGGCACCTTCTTCTTCATTTGAATTCTCAAAAATGGCGGGAAAAATGTTGCAGATATAAACAAAATTAGGGTTTGAGTTTTGGATGAATTTTAATGAGACTAAATCGTTGAGATTGATTGGGTTTACTCCAATGGGCTAAACAGGGCTTGTAAGGGTGTTCCATTGAAGCGAAATTGGCTGCATAATCAGATTTTCTATCAAACAGGGAAGAATATATTCACGGGAATTTTCAGGCGAGACTAAGGCAAGTTTGTGTCAGATTTCTTCGAGTATTTGGATAGATATGGGCCTGGTTTGATGAAACAGGGCACAGTAAGTGGTGGATATTCGAAAACAAAGGAAGATTTCTTCCTCTCTCGGTTAAACGAGGTAATGACAAGTTACGGGATATTTGGATGATACGTATTGCATGGGAGAAGATTTTGTTCTTCACCAAGATTCGACCCTATCAAGCCAAGATAAACAAGGAAATCCAGCTCAGAACACGCGTGAGAATGGTAAGAAAAGTAAAATATTATCCGTGAAAATAAAAATCATTAAACGAAGAATTATTCGAATTGATGGTGAAGGTTCGGAGGTTCTGTGAGTATATAAAGAGTTCTGGGGTCGATTAGAAGGAGATAGAGAGGATTGGGAGAGCTTAGAGCATTACGAGGCGAGAAAATCAAGTTGCGAGACGAGTTTTCTGCTCTGGCAAGAACACGAAGAACATGAAGAACGGACCAGAGACTGTCGTTCTCCAAATGATGACGACTAGCGCAAACGTGGGTCGCAGAGATACAACAACAGCGATAGTGCTTCTTTATCATTCTCTGTAACAGTGTTTGCAACAATTATAAGCGTTGCAAACACCCTGTTTTAATAGTCTTTCTCCATTTCATCATTTGTGAACCATTTTTGAGCAATGAAATCAACTTTTGAGCGTGTTTCTATGATGAAGAGCTAAACCCATCCTCCGGGTCGATGGAGGAAGCCATTCTTCCAAAAGTTATGTGGTAAAATTTATTTAAATTTACTTATGCAATTCTTTTATGATTATTTGCATCGAATGAAAATTGAGTAAATGATTTTTATTAATTAGTTGTGTTTTCTCTTGATGAAGTATGCTTAGTTTAGGGCTTTTGATACTTCATGCTTGCGATTAACAATTGAGTTCTGAAAATCTAATTTAGGCAAAGATTAGAATCACAATTTCTTTTGATTGGAGTTATATTGTCTAGAATTGCATGATAAACATTAACATTAAATCACATGAATTTTGGTGAATGGTGAAATCCTGAACCCCGGTCTCTCTAATATAATCAGTTTTAATTTGCTTAGTCTTAAAATTTAAATTTAAAAGCACAGCCTTCACAAGTCTCAACGAACCTATTACTACAACATCATTGAAAATAATCATCAATTTTTGGCGCCGCTGCGACGCGGACTTGTCTTTAGGCTAGAGTTTTTAGATTTTTTTTTTTTTTTTTTTTTTTAGGTTTTTATTTGTTTTTATTTTATTTGTTCTTCTTTATGTTTTTGGGTTTTTGTCTTTTCCTTACAGAATTTGGAATTCGGAGCGAAGGAAAATTTTGCCAAACCTTTTGGTGAATACTTAAAGACTGGGAGTAAAAGGCAAAGCGAAAGGAGCGAAAGAAGAAGATTTTTTTCTTTTTGTTTATAAAAAGAGAGAAAAAAAAAAAAAGAGCATTTTATTTTTCATTTTTGTATATTTTTATTTTTTTAGACTTTCTTTTTCTTTTGCACTTTTACTTTTTGGACTTTGGACTTGGACATTTGGACATTCTTTTATTTTTAAACCCTACGGAAGGGTAGTATTAAATATAAACGTGTGCGAGAGAAGGACGGTGATTACGATATCACCTCGGCCCCTCGGGTTCGTACACGACATTGGAGTCGTGGCCCGAGTCGACTACAACAGTTCATCCCAAATGCAGTACGGGAGGTAAGTTTGTCGAAACACTCGCGAATCCCCAGTCGCCGATTCTTGTATTCCTTCGTTTGCATATATGTCGAGGACTTGAAAACAATTTATTTTAATTTCCTAGTAAAGGGCAAGGACTGGCCATATAAGATAAGGGTTCGGATTTCATCACCGTTCTCTTCTTGCCCGCCTTAGGAAAACGATACTTAACGCGAACCTAAGCTTTAACATTTGGAATAGAGCGAGACCGATAGGGTAACGAGCTTAGTAGGAAAGTCGCTCGAAAAATATTGGTTATTCTTTTAGCATACTTGAAGTTCATGATGGTTTTACGTGAAGTTGAATGCGTGAAGTGCGCCGCCTTGCAATAGCGGTGAGGCCTTGGGTATCAAAGCTCCACCGAGCTTCCTCGCCTTGATTCAACTTACTTTAACTCGGATTGATCCGAGAGGGTTTGCTCAGTTATAACAATTCCCTTTCGAACGATTAGAAGGCTGGTCTGAAAACAATCTAAGTGGAGCCATCATGCTTTTTGTTTGCTAGATAGCATTAGGTTTGTTGTGGTGGAGTCAGCCTTGTTTGTGTTTGCATAGAACTTCCCTTCCTTTTAGGATTTTTCTTTTTCTTTTGTTTTTCTAGTGTATGCCCGAGGTCATTAAAGAACGGGCTTGGAAAAGAAACACTCTAGGTCGTTTGATTAGTGACAAACCTAGCAGTTCTTCTTGTGAAGGCGGGAACTCGAAGACTCTTCTTTTGAGAGCCCCATTTTTGGAAACTTCAATTTTGAGAATCTGTCTCTTCGTGAGGAAAGTACCCCTAGTGCTTGATTGTGCCGGTGATGGCTACTTTGAAAGATTACATGTTCCCAACTAGGACCAACAGAGCTTCGTGTATTAAATTGCCCGGCCAATACGACTAATTTCGAGATAAAACCTAGTCTTCTTGGATGATCCCTATATTCTTAGGAAAAGATGATGAGAACCCTTATTTTCATATTAGGGACTTTGAGGAAATTTGCGGGACAGTTAGAATAAAAGACCTTCTTGACAGTCCTAAAACTTAAGATGTTTCCCTTTTCCTTGAGAGATAAAGCCAAGACACAGGTGAACAACCTACCATCTGGATCCATTGAAACATGGCGGGAAATGATTGTAGCTTTCTATATGAAATTCTACCCTAAGCATAAAACTAAAGTTTGTTAGGCGAGAAAATTAGTGCTAGTGTGCAACAAGACGGAGAGTCTCTTTATAGGTTTTTAGAGAGATTCAATGATCTCCTATCCCAGTGTCCTCACCATGGATTTGATAATATGAAACTTGTGGAGATTATTTATAATGGTTTAGACTATTCAACTAAATCCATGGTCGAGTCTATGTGTGCTTGGGTGAATTCACAAATAAAGCTGCTCGATGATGCTTATACCTTCTTAGGAACTATCGCTGAAAAATCCCAACAGTGGGAGCCTTGTGTTGAACCCCCCTAAAAGACTCTTGGTCAATAGAAGTAGCACCAATGTGGTAGATACAAGCTTCGAGTCAGATGCTAAGTTTGCTGCTATGTCTAGAAGGTTAGAAGCTTTGGAAATGAGCCAGTCTAAAAATAGGTCCCTTGATGAACCTAATAGAGCCTCTCAAGTCTCTAGTTGTGGAATAGTTCCCGATAACTCATTTTGGGAAGGTCATGTTAGTGAAGAACAAGCCCATGCTGTCTATAACAATGCTAGGTTTGAGAACCGTCAGAAGTTTGAACCCTACTCAGAGACCTACAACCCTGGTTGGAGAAACCATCCTAATTTTTCTTGGTCTAAGGGCCAGAATCAAGGACAGTCTAGTAATTCTCAGCCTCCCACGAGGTTTTGGTTATACTCGGAACCCTTCGAGTCAAACCCGGTTTGAACACTTAGAAAAAGATCTCTACCTTAGAAGAAGCTCTTACTATGTTAGTAAAGAACCATGATATGTTATCAGCCAACCACCTTAGCTTTCAACAAGAAACCGAGCGGAACCATAAGGATAATTCCCAGGACTCTTGCTAAATTAGAACTTCAAGTCGACCAAATAGCTAAGTATTTAAGTGAGAGAGAAGAAGGTAAGTTTCTAGTCAATCTCAACCCAATCCTAGGGGGTCCATCAAATATCTTTAGTTGGTGAGGAATCATCAAACCATGTGAACTCGATAAAAACCCTTAGGAGCGGTAAAACGGTAGACAATAAGGTAGCCATGCCTAGTGGACATCTTGTAGTTCCACCTTCTGAGAGGAACCCGTAGCTGAGGAAACTGAAACAATCCCTAAGGAGTCCCAAGAAATTCCTGATAGGACTACCTTTGTGCCTAGAGCCCATTTCCGCAGTTGTTATCCCCAACAAAAAGGGAGTCAACATTCAACGAGATAATGGAAACATTTAAGCAGGTGAACATCAATATTCCTTTGTTAGAAGCAATTAGGCAGATGCCTGCTTATGCCAAGTTCCTTAAAGATCTTTGTACACGAAAGCGTAAGCTTAATGTCCAAAAGAAAGCCTTTTTAGTTGGTCAAGTAAGTTCCATTCTTCTGAACCAAACACCCCCTAAGTATAAGGACCCTGGATGCCCCACCATTTCTTGTGCGATTGGTAATCACATGGTCGATAAAGCTTTACTTGACTTAGGAGCTAGTGTTAACTTACTCCCGTATCATGTATACACCCAGCTAGGTCTTGGTAAGTTGAAACCGACTAAAATGACACAACAATTAGGCGATAGGTCCGTAAAAGTCCCTCGTGGTGTCATAGAGGATGTTACGATTGAGGTTGATAAGTTTATCTATCCGGTGGATTTCGTTATGCTAGACACCCAACCTTGTTCGGGACCCAAATGCTCAAATCCCGGTGATTCTAGGTCGCCCATTTTTAGCCACATTCTAACGCTCGTCATCAATCGTAGGATGGGCTTATGAACATATCCTTTGGTAATATGACCACCGAACTAAATGTCTTTAATGTTACTAGACAACCTTAAAAGAATGATGATTTAGAAGAAGTGAATATTATTAGCACTTTAGTTCGGGATTTAGTTCGAGATAATTGGCATGAAATTTTCTTGGGAGATTCTTTAGATGAATTTGAGGAAACCATTCTCTTAGACCGGATGTGTGAACAATCTTTAGAAGAAGCCCTTGAGTATTTTAAAGACTCTACGGACCCCGAGAAATCCAGGCAATAATGTTAGGTCTTTACGAGAATAATGATGACCCTAAGTTTGGGGGTAGAGAACTAGAAAAATCTCTCGAGTATTTTAAGGACTCTGAAGATCTGGAAATTCAAGCAATAGTTAGAGGTTTGGCTGTGAGTAGTGAAAACCCTAAGTTTGGGGGTAGTGATGGTTCTTGTGATCGTCAAATA
The DNA here is from genome assembly GCA_023531295.1 of Papaver armeniacum. Lineage (NCBI taxonomy): Eukaryota > Viridiplantae > Streptophyta > Magnoliopsida > Ranunculales > Papaveraceae > Papaver > Papaver armeniacum. The sequence continues at coordinate 172,987 of JAJJWW010001751.1, read as the reverse complement.
TCCCTAATTAGAGTCCCTAACTTGGGACTCGAGCCATGTGCGTCTGATATATTACTTGAGTCTATTCAGACTCAGAAACCCGATCCTCCCGATCTTGTCCGGGAGGTAACCCAGTATTAGAGACCGTTTTTTCGGATGAATCTATTTATCAAGATACACATATGAAGCTCAATTATGCTACCCAGATGAACCTAGTTGCCTTGACAGAAACCTTAGATGAGGATGTGCTCCTTCTATTCATTTTTCTGAACCAGTGCAGTTGTCTGATATTGGTGTTAGCCCTATTTGGTCTTATGAACCCACAACTATTTCGGCTATTGGTGTATGACTTTGGAAGGTGAAGATCCTTTTTGAGGAATTTGATGTCTGGCTGAAGACTTTAAACTTAGCACTCCTTGGGAGGTACCCCTTTCTCATGCAACACGGTAATATTTTTCCTCATTTCCTTCTAGTGATAACGGTTTCTCATTGTTCATGCTTTTAATTTTATCTTTAGAACATTGAGGACAATGTTAGATTTAAGTTTGGGGGTATGGGAGAAACTTTTAGTTGCATTGTTAAACTCCAGAGCCTAGAAGTTTATGCTTATTAAGGATGGCACTAACCAATCTAAGTGGATGGAAGCATTTTGGTTGTAGGAGTTGAGGAACCAATCTGATTAGATGGCAACATCTAAAGAGTCTATTCATAAAAGCACAGAGCTCAGGTGTTAGAAATAACATGATAGTTTCACCAATCTCGTTGAGTCCTTTTCACTTCTTTTTTTATTTTATTTTGTTTTTAAACTATGTTTATTTAAGTGATTAGGTGGGTCCCACGATTCAAGTTGTTACCGATGCTAGGGTGAATTAGAGTGATTGAGATAAAAAAAAAAAAAAAAAAAAAAAAAGTTGAAAAAAAAAAGTTGAAAAAAAAGAAGAAGTTTAATTACAAAAAAAAAAAAAAAAAAAAAAAAAAAAGGAAAGAAAGAAAAAATTGAGACCAGACCATCTGACCAACCGGAATAAATTCAATAAAGTCGACCACTGAACCCTTGTATATGCCAGTTGTGTTGACCTAGAGTTAGGATTATCGACCACTGGTTCCCTTGTATATGCCATTGTGTTGGTATTAGTCTAAACCGGTATCTCAGTCCACTAGGATAGGTTCATTTTGGCGGAGGCCTTCAGACAGATATGGGAAACACCATTCACTTAGTAAACATCAAAACCATCTATGTTTTTCTCTATATCCATCTTCTTTATCTATCCATGTGATTAGTTTTGACTCCGGGTATTGATGTCCATAGTGCGATTATCTGAGTAGAGCTCTGTGACTTATATATGAATTTTAGTATGCTTGAGTGCAAACTCGTGTACAGCAATTGGAATTTCGCATCAGGGTACTTCCTCCTGTAATCAATAAGTATGCCAACCAAGGAGACTTTTTAGTGCCTTCCAAGGTTCTGCGTAGATAGCTAAGGTCTGGAGAAAAGGTTTTGTGGGTACACCCCTGGTAAACCCTCCCGAGACTATAACTCGGCCACTAGGGCCACCTAGGGGTTTAAAGGCTTATTGCATACGCTAAATGCAATCGACGATGCTCTCGACGGTGAGTTAGGATTTTATTTTCTAGATTTGATTTGCTCGAGGACTAGCAAATAATAAGTTTGGGGGTATTTGATAGACACATTTTTGTGTCTGATTTAATCTCAATTGTATATTTTGTTAGTGCTCGATTTTGTATTTATTTTGGCTTTTTGTGTCTTTGTAGGTGTTTTTGGAGAAATAAGCTTTTGCGGCGAAATTGGCTCGAAAAGTGGTTTTCGCGCTCGTGGGAGAAAATTACTATACGGACCCCCATTTCGGATAAGGGGTATCTCAATTACTAAGGGGTACCCACTTGCTATTTACACCCCAGGACACCCAAGTGTTAAAGGCAACCTGCAGTTCGTTAAGGGGCACCTTCTTCTTCATTTGAATTCTCAAAATGGCGGAAAAATGTTGCAGATATAAACAAAATTAGGGTTTGAGTTTTGGATGAATTTTAATGAGACTAAATCGTTGAGATTGATTGGGTTTACTCCAATGGGCTAAACAGGACTTGTAAGGGTGTTCCATTGAAGCGAAATTGGCTGCATAATCAGATTTTCTATCAAACAGGGAAGAATATATTCACGGGAATTTTCAAAGTAGACTAAGGCAAGTTTGTGTCGATTTCTTCGAGTATTTGGATAGATATGGGCCTGGTTTGATGAAACAGGCCCGGTAAGTGGTGGATATTCGAAACAGAGGAAGATTTCTTCCTCTCTCGGTTAAACAGGGTAATGACAAGTTACGGGATATTTGGATGATACGTATTGCATGGGAGAAGATTTTGTTCTTCACCAAGATTCGACCATATCAAGCCAAGATAAACAAGGAAATCCAGCTCAGAACACGCGTGAGAATGGTAAGAAAAGTAAAATATTATCCGTGAAAATAAAAATCATTAAACGAAGAATTATTCGAATTGATGGTGAAGGTTCGGAGGTTCTGTGAGTATATAAAGAGTTCTGGGGTCGATTAGAAGGAGATAGAGAGGATTGGGAGAGCTTAGAGCATTACAGAACGAGAAAATCAAGTTGCAGAGACGAGTTTTCTGCTCCTGCTGAAGAACACGAAGAACATGAAGAACGGACTGCCAGAGACCTGTTCGTTCTCCAACAAGATGTGACGATTGCCAAATGTGGGTCGCAGAGATACGGCAACAAATATAGTGCTTCTTTATCGTTCTCTGTAACAGTGTTTGCAACAATTATAAGCGTTGCAAACACCCTGTTTTAATAGTCTTTCTCCATTTCATCATTTGTGAACCATTTTTGAGCAATGAAATCAAATTTTGAGCGTGTTTCTATGATGAAGAGCTAAACCCATCCTCCGGGGCGATGGAGGAAGCCATTCTTCCAAAAGTTATGTGGTAAAATTTATTTAAATTTACTTATGCAATTCTTTTATGATTATTTGCATCGAATGAAAATTGAGTAAATGATTTTTATTAATTAGTTGTGTTTTCTCTTGATGAAGTATGCTTAGTTTAGGGATTTTGATACTTCATGCTTGCGATTAACAATTGATGTTTTGAAAATCTAATTTAGGCAAAGATTAGAATCACAATTTCTTTTGATTGGAGTTATATTGTCTAGAATTGCATGATAAACATTAACATTAAATCACATGAATTTTGGTGAATGGTGAAATCCTGAACCCCGGTCTCTCTAATATAATCAGTTTTAATTTGCTTAGTCTTAAAATTTAAATTTAAAAGCACAGCCTTCACAAGTCTCAACGAACCTATTACTACAACATCATTGAAAATAATCATCAATTAACATTTGTGTAATTTACTTTAAATTATAATAACAACAATTATAAATGCGAAAAATAAAAGTAAATGACACAGCATGATTTTGTTAACGAGGAAACCGCAAATGCAGAAAAACCCAGGGACCTTGTCCAGAATTGAATACTCTCAGGATTAAGCCGCTATACAAAATCAAACCAACTTCGTATAGTTGAAACCAAGCAACTAAACCTATAGTTCACCTAGTTCCGTCTGCATTCCCACACCTCCAACTTGTAATAAGTCACGTACTTGGAACAATTCCTTTGGTTCGTATTCCAAACATTAAATGAACAACAAATATGTTTGGTAACAACTCTTTTCAACCAAGTGATGTGATTTCGACAAAAGGCTCTTCCGTTTATCCCAATAAACTCCTTTGTCAGGTCCTTAGATCTATCTAATAACAACTACCAAAGTAATTTTCTAGATTTTGCAATCAATACTTTGAATCACAAAGAATTGTATTGATGCCGATCTACTCAACTAATCAATCCAATCTACCACAAGGATAAACCGATTATAGTTGGATCCTCTTTAACCGAAACAAGTATTGTGCACACCAAAGATTATGAACCCAAATCAGAAATCTTCAAAGTCTTCTTTGTCTTCAAATCTTCTTAGATCTTCAATAAATACCTGCAAACAATCAACTTGAATCTCTTGTGATGAATCATGCATAGAACGGAGTCTGTTAACAATGGATTATCACAATATGTAGTCTTTAGATCTACAAACAATCTAAAGATCCCCGTCGAAACTTCGATCTTGTTGGAGTGAATCTTATATCCGAAGAGAAGATTCTCAAGCATAAAAAAACTAGGTGCAATCAAAGTTCAACAAACGTTAGTCAATCAAATCAATCGAAAACTAATAATAAACCGCAATTATCTAGTTTCCCACCAACGGTACTAATAGAGCTTCTTAATCCGAAAGAAGTCTTTAAACTGAGCGGCCGTAAGAGATTTCGCCTAATTAGGTTACTTTTCTCTCCGAATAGGCGGCTCCACCAGTAACAACACAACTAGGTAGTTTTGCTGGCTCTGAGGATTAGTTTGATTGAAATACAAACTTTGATATTTATAGACCAAGGAAGTTAGGACACCAAGGAATTTCCAAAACCGAAAATATTCTCAAGATATGCAATATATTCCAAATTCGGTTTCCATAATTCCTGGAAATGCTTTGTCCAAACATTGACCGAAAATCTCTTAGAAAATCTCCAACTAGTAAATGCACATTACTAATTTTCATTTTCCAAAAATAAAATTAATGTTATAAACCATTGTTTATTTACTAAGATGCCCTTTGTGTCTAAGTTTAGGGTTTACATGTCTTGGACACCAAGTCTTCTATCTATATAAATAGATGCTTAAGCATTGTATTCTACACACATATGAATGGAATTCTCTATGCTTCTTCTCCCTATTTTCTGTCTCCTTCTCCCTTTACAAGACGTTATCAGCACGAGACAAAAATACCAAATTTAATTGACCGTGGTTATTCTCGATTTTAAAATCTTTTAATTAGTCCCGAGAGACATAGTCCAATTTTTGGGACGTGGGTGATCAATTTTTCCGAAAAGTTTGATCTCCTTTCTTCTCTAATTCTTTTCATAGAGAAAGAAGAAAAAAAAAATCATCACATGATGGTTTACAGTTTCTATTCCTTTAATGAGACTGTAATCACCAAAAATTTGCGTTATCGCACTTTAATTACCTTACGGTAACTAATTACATGCATGGTTGAAAAACCTACGGCCAATTAAATTTGGTATTTTTGTCCATTAGACAAAGATCATGTGATTTAGCCATATGGTTTCTATTCTTTTTTACAAGAAACCCTTTGTCAGCGATAAGATGGATTTTTCATATGCGATAACTATATAAAACGATTGTTTCTTTATGTCGTCGATACAATTTTGGTATATCATTTAAATCAATTGGAATTGATTTTCTCTATCGATTCTTCGGGATGAGATGTAAATAAATTGGCATTCTAAATTATTTTTAAGCCAATGACTCTATTTCTTGCAAGGAGCATTGAGTGGTTTCTATTCCCTACAAGAAACCATCATTAGTCAACCACAACGTGGATTTTTTCCAAAAAGAATAACGATAATGATTTCTTTATGTTCTTAAAAAGAAACATTTTCTCTATCGACCCTAGAATGAGATGACGTTATTAGGGTATAACCCAATTACACGTACCAACGAAACGAGGAATTGCTGTATTTCCGAGGGATATTAAGCAATTTTGATTTTCCTAGTGGTAATTATTCTCCAAAATTTGAAATTGTTCCACTAGTAGTTGGAATTGGACACAAAAGATCAAAGGGTGCGCACCCGGCTTGTTAGCCTATATTATTAGTCCTTGTAGTGACTAAATTGATCTTGAAGTTAATTTCTTTGGAAAAAGAAGTGTCCAAAATCTCATTCTGAATCATTATCTTGTTGTCCGTAAATGTCACAATTTTTTTTTATTTTTTGGAGATTTATTAGAATTTTTTTTTATGCTTTTGGTTGTAACCATTAAAATTCATGGTTGATGTTATAATTGTATGTCAAGTAGACTACAATTTTGAAGGACATTTTTTTATGACATTTTGAATTCAGTATCTACAGTCCAACGCGGTTTTCTTAAAATCCATAAATTATTATAAGTATATGTCTCGAATTAATCGGATAATACTTTACGAAACTTGAAGTTTTCGTATATGAGATGAAAAATATTTTTCGCCATAATCAGGGGGAGACTATATATACACTATCAGAAGCTTGTGTAATTAACTTAAATGTTATATCAATTTCTCTCCCATCACAATCAAATTGATAAATGCTGCCATTAAATAATAGGCGTGAAAATGTCTCATTTAGCTTTTCCATAAGCTTATTATACCGTTTGAAAAGTAAAATCCAATCACTTCTATCAAGCATGTAGCATTTTAGTACAAGCTAGATAGTGATCTTATAGATTCTATCATAATATGATTCCATTCTCATAATTCATATCTCTTCATTTGAATAATATGAGATTACAACGCCCGTGGGCGCTGGTACCAATAAATTTTGATTTTTTTTTCAAAGTATGCATACATTTGGGAATCATGTGGGATCGCAATAAGCTATAAATTTGTCGAACATCCCATTTATATTATTTTTTGAAATAATGGTGGTTGTGAACCCCGATCTCTGCAGAGGAATATTGACATATGTGATTGGTTGGCATACAATCCAAATTAGATTGGATTCATATAATTTCTTGATTAACGCAATTTTGGATCCAAGACTTAACACCTTAAAATTGCCAAGCCTATTACTTACATGTTGGTGTAGTCATAATGTGTCATAGGAGAAATATATTCGTTGTAAAAACGATTTGATGGTTTTATTTTTTGCTCAGACCCTAGGATTGATTCAATAAATTTTGTTCTCCATGTATGATTATTTTTGCGTGGTAGTCCTTGAAGGACTTGTATTGCGCTTACACAAGAAATGTGGTTGGGAACATATTTAGGCAGCCACCTGATTTGATTATGCAGGTCGAACAATCCATGTGTTTTTAAAAAAAAATTGTACAAAACCAAAAATCCGGATTAGTTGATTGATGATATCAACTTTATAGGTCTCTTGAGGAGTCCTTAAAAACACAAAAATCCACGCTTTAGCAGCAGAAGTTCTATTTTCTTTCCTTTCTTAAATCTGCAGTTAGAATTATGCTAGCATAAACTCATCTTTAAGATAGACTAGTGTTATTTTTTTGATGCTTATTTTTTTGAAAAACTCATATAGTTGGGTTAGCATCGATAAATACGTCCAAAGTTGTACTCTTTTCCCTTCGTTTTAGGTTTTGTCCCATGTGGTTTTCCTGACAAGGTTTTAACGAGGCAACATCTTGTTGACGTTTAATTTTCTTTCAAAATGTTGATATTTGTGCTCTTTTTCCTTCGTCCAATTTTTTTTTTCCCATTGGTTTTTACTGGAAAGGTTTTAGTGAGGATATTTATTCAACATGGTGGTCATCCAAGGGGGAGTTGTATAATTTCTGTTATTTGGTGGATTCCCACCATTAACTTGGTCATTTTGTTAGGCCAAATCAACATAACAAGCCCTTAGTAATTTGGATGTCATTATGATCCATATAAGGTATGAACACAAATTCAATTTTGTTCACTTATGGTAATTTATATACATCTTGGCTCTATGTTGAAGAAACTACATCAACAACTTCTGCAAATCATCTCGGGAAGCTATCAATCCATGACACAAGTTCTCAATGTGTTGAAGAAGAATGTAGAATCCGCAAAAGTATTAATCGAAGGCATTACTGTGCAACACAAATAAAGACTTCATCAACTATCTGACATCTTCATGAAAGTACAGTCCTCTTTTGCATTCAAGAAATTCGTTCTTCAAAATTGGAAAGTCTCGACTCAAAGATTTGCACGCCAAGATTGATTGAAGTATTCATCAGGGGAGCGTCATCATCAAATTAAGGTGCATTCACTGGACTTTATCGCGTTGTACTCTTTTTCCTTCGTCAAGGTTTTGTCCCACTGGGTTTTCCTTGTCAAGGTTTTAATGAGGCAACATATGCGTGTCCAACACGGTCTGAGTCTTTACATGCTTAAGCAATTTCAGGTTTTTTTTCTTTTGAGTTTTCCTGGTGTGCTTGTAATGACTTAGCCACAGTGGTCATCAGGGGGAGTGTTATAAACCATTGTTTATTTACTAAGATGCCCTTTGTGTCTAAGTTTAGGGTTTACATGTCTTGGACACCAAGTCTTCTATCTATATAAATAGATGCTTAAGCATTGTATTCTACACACATATGAATGGAATTCTCTATGCTTCTTCTCCCTATTTTCTGTCTCCTTCTCCCTTTACAAGAATTAAAAACCTTAATTAAAAGATTCTCAACTTATTTTTTCGATCCGGGATTTTTTTTCTTTAGCTATTAAGGTGTTGATGGTGGATTTTAGTTCAGGGCTAAAATTGTAAAAGCCAAATTTAATACGCTGACATCCTGCAGAGGATAAAGCTATCTGAGTGATGAATACTTCACTTTACTAATTCACCTAGAATGGAGCATGTGGCAACAATCCCAAATATTCTGTGAATTAAATACACAAAATTCATCCAGGATGGAGCATGTAGCAACAATCCAAAATACCCTGTGAATTTTTAGCATTATTTATAATGCATGACTAGCCTTGTATTTCCTGTGATGTTCCCGCAGAACTCTCATTATTGGTGCGTCATGACGACTGAGTGTTACTCTCAGCAGAGTAACACGAATCTCCAAGTGTCAATAATGAGGCATACACGAAGTACCCGTACAGGCTACATCTCTCGGTGTGTTATACTAGCTCGATTGAGCAACATCTCTCGGTGTGTTATACTAGCCCGATTGAGTATATTTCCTAAGGGAAATCTGGACTGTCCATGTCAGTCTCAGAAATAATCACGACCACGCAAGTTGGCCGCATGATTTAACCAGCCTAGACGATCCTCAGCAGGAGCAGGCTACTACCACAATGACCACCAGCGGGCCAGTTTATGTCCTGATCTGTCGAACACACGCCATTTTCCCAAACAACCACCGAACGCTAGCCTGAAATAGGATGGTTGGGTTGGTGTGGAGCAGCTTGGAAAAGCTCGTGCGCACAAGACTGCCAATATCGGTGTCAAACAGATCGCGACCGTCCAACTTCTCCAGCATGGTTGGACGACATAGATCGTCCCATGGCCGGTTGGACAAGCATTGTCCTGCAAACCGACGGGCCCTATTTTTACTTACCTGACCGACCTTCTCACGACCTAGCCAGGGAGTAGCAAACGCTTGCTCGAAGTTCGGCCGGCGTGATGCTTTAAGGGTCACAGGAAAGTCCACTAGTGTCTTAAATTGATCACGACCATCCAACTTCACCTGCATGTTTGGATGGCTTAGATCAAGCCTATGACCGTGGGACAGGTACACACATGGTCACCACCGGCTCAATGTGGGCCCCACATGGTCGGCCTCCCCAAAGTAGGAGCATATCTTGCCAAACCGTTAGGTTGAAGTCATGTACACACGACTGATCCAAAACCCTAATTAGGGTTTGCGGCATGTTACATGTGTCGCGAATCAATCACGAGCGTCCATCTTCGCAAGCTTGGACGGAGGGTGTAGATGTAGACTTAAAGGTTCTGAGCATGTCAACATGATCACCGTGGGCCCATCTACACGCATGACCAATCGACCAAGGCCAACCATGGCAGGACATCTCGAAACGCGCGCCCGAAGTAGGCATGTCGCGCGGTTTCCAACTCTTTTGCGGCATGGGATTTCTTTTGCAAATCAATCTCAGAAGCTCCTCTTTTCCTGTCAAATTGAGTGGCTTAGATCACACTTTCATGGGACAGTGAGGTACAGACGTGTACACCGGCAAGACATCTACACGCATGACCGGTCGGTCCTGCCTAAAACACCTCCCATGCTTGGTTTCGACCAAGCTGAAGAGTGATGCTTGCGCACCTCTTTAAAAACCTAAAATTCCACCAACGGTCGCAAATGAGTGTCATAAGATCATCTCGTCCGTCCAACTTCGCCAGCTTGGTTAGGCATCCCTGGCCAAGAGTTAGGAGACCAGCAAGGCATCACCACGATCACCGTCCACCACTCTTACACATGAAGTGATCGTCCAAAGCGTGGTTTGCCCATACAACCTACAAGCGATCACTCAAAGATGGATGGACGTGATGCTGTTTTAAGACGCTTGATTCGTGACATACTCCGTTAAGCCTTAAAATAACGATGCTTAACACATGTTGAATATATTCGATGCGTTACCTGCATAGAATACACATGATATTTCATAAATATCGACTTCCTAAATAACTTAGTTATTTAATCCAACATCACGTGCTACTTTTTGTGGGTCCCACGATTCACACATTCGAGACATCAAACGTGTCACAAACTGGGGGATACTTACTGGGGTATTAGTCTGGTGGCTTACAGCGTGCAGCGCACAACGCGCCATCACAAGAACGTGTCAGGAAGTCATGTACGGTTAGTGATGACGGGAGAAGTGGGCAAGACTGGTCGTGTGACACTAACACACAACTCCACTACTCCATCACTCCACTTCCTCCACTTTCCATGAGAGACGTATTTAGGCTTAATGACTTGTATAAATAGGTTCTCCTCCTTATTTCCAAAAACAAGACAAGACAGAAAACCAAGTGTTGATACAATTGTATTCAAACACCAGAACTGTTAGCTTACATCCTGCAAGCCAGTTCAGCTTTCTGATACAAGTCATAAAACAACCAACACCCCCACAATCTCAACACCTTATTCGCTTCCCTCCATAAGGTCAACCCCATCTTCTTCACTTTGTGACCGAAGCAAGTCTGGAACGGCCATTTCTTGGTTTAGGCCAGAGTTGTACAGATTGATTTCTCGAATCACACGTACTCCCGTGCAGTGCATTTGTTTAGGGTTTATATTCATTTCTCATCCACACACCCCAAATTACCAAAACCGGTAGAAATAGTTTTCACCCATAAACATAAGGAATATCTTTGAACAATAAAAGATAAGCGTTACTGCACATGTTCAAAGTATGTAGACATCTTTAGTTTGTAAGTCCTCTTTCATACTTACAATCTTGAAACTGATTTGCCACACTTCCAAACAAGTTTAGAATTGGTTCATTTGACTTTCAAGAACTATGTGATTGATTAAGAATACTTAATCACCAATCATGGGTTTCACGGTTCTACCAAAACAAGTTTTGGTTATACATCCATGTGAGTACTGGATTTAGTCACACTAGCTTTCCAAAAATTCGGTTGACTAGGTACTAGGATCGGTTCCCACATACATATGGTATCTAACTTGTATTTGTTGCACATGTACATAGGATCGGTTCCCAATGTCTAAAAACGTGTTGCACATGTTCATAGGATCGGTTCCCAATATCTAGAAACATGTTGCACCTCTTACAAGGATCGATTCCCCTCTTGTGATAGGTTGCACCTATTACTTGGATCGGTTCCCCTTTGCCTAGAGTTGGTCATACCAAAAACACTAAATCGATCATACCATCTCAGGTGATTACTTAAAATCGATTTCACTGATAAAAGTCATACCAATACAAAAGTCAGGCCTTGTGAATAGTTTTACCAAGAACATAAAAAAGTCATGAGCGATTATACTAATCACACATATTTGTAGTTCAATAGATATGCAATGAATAACAATACCAATAAGCCTAGCGATTTCCCTTTTGATTCACAAAACAAGTTCATGAATTTACTTCCTTTAAACGAATGTAAAACATTATTTCCTAGGATGAAATCTTCACCTCATACCCATACATAATCACAATAGAATTCAAACAATTATGTCGATGTCTTATATACGAAGTTCAAAAGATAAATGTTATACTTCGTATTATATTCATTAATACTACATATAACTAGAGTGTAATCATTCATGCTTCACAGTTATGTTTTCAATATGCACGACTTGAAAGATACGTTAGGGAATGAAACAGTTCAAGTCAAATATCACTACCTCAAGTGGAAGGATGATGTCGTCATTATAGCTCCTTACTTGTTCACTTCTTCAAGTCTTCGTAATACTTGTAATGTCTCATATCCTAATACTTTCAAGCTAACCTATACGAAGTTGACTCTAGTACATAATCAAGCGACTCTTTAAATGAGTTTTGGTTCACTAAAATATGACAACCAAACTTGACATACCAACGTTTGGTGGGTTCAACTCAGCTATGCTCTAACAATCTCCCCCTTTGTCAATTTTAGTGACAAAACTCTTACATCATATGGATAAAAAAATTACAAGAATTCATTAAACATACGCTTGATTCCCGAATTCAACAACACAATAACCTGTAAACATTCAATTCATAAATGTCGTTGTTGACGTTATAATAACAAAGCTAATACTCCCCCTAAAGGTAAGATAGGTAGATTTTATCAATCCACACGTCTTTGTTATTCCTTTGTAGTCCATATAACTACAAGTATCATATGATATGCTACTCCCCCTTAGTCTATGCTTTACTCTTTCGTTAGATAAACGTTTAAGCACCAATGTCCTTTACCTTAGTGATGCTAATTAATATAAATCAATACCAGTATCACTTGTTTATTCCATATATTTCTCCCCCTTTTTTGTCACAAAATGAAAAAGGTACGAGCAAATAAAGGACAACCCAAAAGGGTCTTACGAATCTCACAAGACTTGCAACATATAGAGTTAAGCACGAGGGTTCCACACACCATTTTTGATAACCAATATCAAAACCGAAACTACAAAGTAATTTTGTTTTGATATGTTACCAAGGAAACAATTGCCCGAAGCAATTTTCCCTAATAGTTTAGCAAACCAAAAATCGACTAAGCACCTTAGTTCCTTTGCTAAACCGATTGTACAAATACAATCGCTTGTTCGATAAGACCAAAATAAAGATAACTCTATTTTTCTCATCAGGTTCTAATTATCCATATAACTTAGACCTTTCACTTTTAAACAAGACAAGTACTAGGTTACTTAAGGCATTCGATTAGACTTGAATAACCGAAACCTCCACTTTAATAAGTCTAACTAAGATCATAATTAACTTAGTTTCTCTTATCCGAAATCGAATTGGACTAAACATTTCATCCCGAAAACTTATTCTTTCGTCAAGCCATAAACAATTCATACAAACCAAATAAATCAACTTGCATAGTTATTCACCTCAACCGGAAGCAATTGAAACAACATAGACATTAAAGCACCGCAGTTGCACCGAAATTTTGTAAGCCTAACCGATTGATACCAAACAATAAAGCAAGATAAAAATAGTTTTTCTTAACCGGAAACAATTGAATCACATACACATCCATACACAAATAATGGAATAAACATCAATTGTACCGAAATTTTGTTAAGCAAAAGCAATAAATATACGCAATAAAATCAGGCTTTTCTTAAACAGGAAAACGATTAACTAACAAAGTCATTACCTCAAATTTCACATCCTCTTCTGCAATATGTTTGCATCTTCTTCCAGGGACAATTGATACCGAAATATCATTATGTTGTCATCCTTATGCAAAACAAAAGAATAACAACAACCAACCTTTACCAGAGAAAGGTTGAAAACCGGTTTTTAACTATCGCAAGCAAAAGTTGCCCAAAACACATATGATTTTATGCTAAACCAAACGGTTCAACATATTCTGACTTTTTCACATATTGTTCAATCAAGACCCCTCAAGATCCTTTGATAAAGCCTACCAACATGGGCTAGAACTTAATCCTGCTAAACCAAAATGTTACCCAAACCATAAGGGTTCACAACATATGAGATTGAATATTAAGGTCAAAAACCGAAATCAAACATCCCATAAACATACATAGCAATAAGATAAAGCATTCAAGCACACGCTATGTAATCATAAACTATCACAAGAAAAATTATAAGTCAAATAATTTTATTCATAATATATAAGATAGTTTTATTCATAATAGACCTAATACAATCATTGAAAGAAATCAAAAATTGATGTCTATTTTTCCTTGCAACTCAGTCCTTCATATCAGTGTTAAATGAAGGCGTATTATTACTTTCAGTCTTCAGCTTGTGAATTTCTTCAAGTAGATAACCTTGTTGCTTGACCATAATTTCTTGCAGGTGAGAAATTTTAAGTAAAGGATTTTGCAAGAGCATGTAATTCTGTCTTTGATTGAACACAAAAGTGTTTCAATGCTTCAATACACTGATCTTTCTTCAGCATATTCTCTCTTTCCTTTTTTCTAAGCCAATCTCTCTTTCTGATTTTACTCTTAATATCAAGAGAAGATGCAGACTTAATCTTAAGTTGATCTTTCTGATCTAGCATCTTACAAAGAGAAGATGTTGGATCCAGACTCATGGTTCGGACAAGGAATGACCAAAGAAGGAGAAGGATCTTTTTATAATTTTCATACTTTCGAAAATATAATATTCCTATAAATACGAATATATCAAATATTTTTTAAATACTAGATTTTATTCCCATAATCTACACATAAGTGTCTTGATTTTTCTTCTTCCTCACTCAAAATTCGGCACACATGGCGAGGAAAGAATTCTAATACCGATCAGGTGGCATTAGTATGAGATTTTATCTCATTAAGGAATTTTGAACAACCAGAGTGTCCTTGATCTAGTATCGTATGATAAATTCTCCTCTTGTTACCTCGAACTTGCGAAGTGTTTTGAGATTGACTTGGGTTGCCTATGCAACTTTTAGCAATTCTGTTTTTGAGACAGTTTTTGCCTCTTGTCTTATTTTTCCCTTTACCATTAGATGATTTAATAACATCGGAAGACATGTCCATTTTTAAAATGGGTAAATCACTAATGGAGGAGGAAGAAATAAGATTGACAACTAATGCAATATTAGTTGTTTCCTTTTCTTCAGAATCATATGAATCAGAGCTCTCATCTAGACTTACATCCAGAGCCTTGCTTTCAGTATATTTCTTAAGATTGGGACAGTCTTTAGCAATATGACCAAACCATTTACACTTACAACACCGCGGCTTATATTCATCATCTTCTTCATGATCCTTTTTGACAGGAACTCGATCATGTGGGCGAGAAGATCGATGAGTATCCTTTATAAATCTTTTATTTCGTTTCTTTAAGAGATCTCAAAACTGTCTACTAATCAATGATAATGATTTTTCAATTTCATCATCAGAATTTTCTGCAATCTGTTCATCTGAATCATCCATCTATCTATTCCTCTCCATTGGAGCTTTCGGAACTCTTGCAGCTTTAAAAGCGATTATTTTTGTTTGAATATACTATGATTCATGATCAAAGATCTTTAACTTTCCAACGAGTATGCTTCATGAGAGAGTTGAAAGATCATTTTCTTTTATGATTGGATGTTTCTTAGAATGGTATCTAGATGGCAACGATCTGAGAATTTTGCACACTATATCCTTTTCAGAATAGTCTTTCCAAGAGAGAAGGAAGCATTAATTATCTCAGAGAGTTTGATATGAAACTCTTCAAAAGTGTCGTTGTCGTCCATTCGAAGGTTTTCCCAATCATAAGTAAGAGTTTGAAGTCTATCTTCTTTCTATGATGTGTTTCCTTCAAATACGATCTGAAGATTATCCTAAGATTCTTTCGAAGTTTGACATGTAGATACATGATGTTGTATATCACGACTTACAACATGTATTATAGCATTCAAACCATCTAAATTCTGCTTTGCAGGAGCCTTTTCTTCGTTTGAAAAATCTACTAAGCGTTTAAACTCAGTTTCCAAACTTTCTATCTTTGGACGAATATAACCATCGACGACTAATAGTCATGTATTAAAGTCTCATGATTAAAGAAAAGATCTCATAGCAGATTTCCACCATAAATATTTTGTTCCATCAAATCTTGGCGGTACGTTAATTGAAGTCGATTCGTGAGAACTCGAGTTCATTCTTATAGGTTGGATCGCACCAAACACAAATTGTTAGATCTTTTCGTGTTTGCCTGCTCTGATACCAAATGAAAATACGAGGGGTACCCAAATATACCTCAATCTAAAACATTTCCACCTATAATTCCGTTCTCCGAAAGTGATTTTCTATGGACTGAGTCGAGACAATGCAACTAATCGGTTCACACTTCGTGTGATTGTCTATGGATACGAGATAGAGACAATACGACAACAAGATAACTTGTGTGATTGACTATGGATACAAGATCGATACAATACTACAACGAAGTATGTTTACTTGATAAAAGGTTCGGACTTAACCAAACACAATAGGATTACTATCAAGTAAATAGGAATTAACACTTGTGTAATTTACTTTAAATTATAATAACAACAATTATAATTGCGGAAAATATAAGTAAATGACACAGCAAGATTTTGGTAACGAGGAAACCGCAAATGCAGAAAAACCCCGGGACCTTGTCCAAAATTGAATACTCTCAGGATTAAGACGTTATACAAAATCAAACCAACTTCGCATAGTTGAGACCAAGCAACTAAACCTATTGTTCACCTAGTTCCGTTTGTATTCCCACGCCTCCAAATTCTAATAAGTCACGTACTTGGAACAATTCCTTTGGTTCGTATTCCAATAGTAAAGGAACAACAAATCTGTTTGGTAACAACTCTTTTCAACCAAGTGATGTGAGTTCGAAAAAAGGCTCTTCCGTTTATCCCAATAAACTCCTTTGTCAGGTCCTTAGATCTATCTAATAACAACTACCAAAGTAATTGTCTAGATTTTGCAATCAATACTTTGAATCACAAATAATTGTATTGATACCGATCTACTCAACTAATAAATCCAATCTACCACAAGGATAAACCGATTATAGTTGGATCTTCTTTAACCTAAACAAGTATTGTGCACACCAAAGATTATGAACCCAAATCAGAAATCTTCAAAGTCTTCTTTGTCTTAAAATCTTCTTAGATCTTCAATAAACACCTGCACACAATCAACTTGAATCTCTTGTGATCAATTATGCATAGAACGGAGTCTGTTAACAATGGATTATCACAAGATGTAGTCTTTAGATCTACAAATAATCTAAAGATCCCCGTCGAAACTGTGATCTTGTTGGAGTGAATCTTATATCCGAAGAGAAAATTCTCAAGCATAAACAAACTAGGTGCAATCAAAGTTCAATAACCGTTAGTCAATCAAATCAATCGAAAACTAATAATAAACCACAATTATCTAGTTTCCCACCAACGGTACTAATAGAGCTTCTCAATCCCAAAGAAGTCATTAAACCGAGCGGCCGTAAGAGATTTCGCCTAATTATGTTACTTTCCTCTCCGAATAGGCGGCTCCACCAGTAACAACACAACTAGGTAGTTTTGTTGGCTCTGAGGATTAGTTTGCTTGAAATGCAAACTTTGATATTTATAGACCAAGGAAGTTTGGACACCAAGGAATTTCCAAAACCGAAAATATTCTCAAGATATGCAATACTCCCTCCGTTCCGATTTACTCGACGTTGTAGAGTTTTTCACAGATATTAAGAAATATCAGAGAGAGTAACATTTTTCCTATAATACCCATATTAATTCCTACTTAAAGACTTAAATGACCTAGTTTTGTGTTTCTAGATTGTAGAGAAAGTTGTCAATCCCGTAACAATTACTTGGGATGAAGAGATGATGAGTAAAGAAGTAAACAAGATTGAGTATATATCCTCCATGGGGTATATTTCAAAATTAGAGTAATTGTTTTTGTGTTGATTCCCATGAGAATTAACTCTCTGGTGTGATTCCAAAGTAGGGGTAGATTAGTGAAAATTGGGGAAAAAAACTAAAACTATCATCTAATTTGGAACACAAGAAAAACCCTAAAAGAGCAAGTAAATCGGAACGGAGGGAGTATATTCCAAATTCGGTTTCCATAATTCCTGGAAATGCTTTATCCAAACATTGACCGAAAATCTCTTAGAAAATCTCCATTAGTAAATGCACATTACTAATTTTCATTTTCCAAAAATAAAATTAAAATCCTTAATTAAAAGATTCTCAACTTGTTTTTTCGATCCGGGATTATTTCCTTTAGCTATTAAGGAATATCTTTGAACAATATAAGATAAGAGTTATTGCACATGTTCAAAGTATGTCGACATCTTTACTTTGTAAGTCCTCTTTCATACTTACAATCTTGAAACCGATTTGCCACACTTCCAAACAAGTTTAGAATTGGTTCATTTGACTTTCAAGAACTATGTGATTGATTAAGAACACTCAATCACCAATCATGGGTTTCACGGTTCTACCAAAACAAGTTTCGGTTATACCTACATGTGAGTACTGGATTTAGTCACACTAGCTTTCCAAAAATTCGGTTGACTAGGTACTAGGATCGGTTCCTACATATATATGGTATCTAACTTGTATTTGTTGCACATGTCCATAGGATCGGTTCCCAATGTCTAAAAACATGTTGCACATGTTCATAGGATCGGTTCCCAATATCTAGAAATGCGTTGCACCTCTTACAAGGATCGATTCCCCTGTTGTGATAGGTTGCACCTCTTACTAGGATGGGTTCCCCTTTGCCTAGAGTTGGTCATACCAAAAACACTAAATCGATCATACCATCTCAGGTGATTACTTAAGATCGGTTTCACTAATAAAAGTCATACCAATACAAAAGTCAGGCCTTGTGAATAGTTTTACCAAGAACATGAACAAGTCATGAGCGATTTTACTAATCACACATATTGGTAGTTCAAAAGATATGCAATGAATAAGAATACCTATAAGCCACTTTAAATAAGCTCTCTAGTGTAACTTAACTAACCGATATGTTCTATGAGTCGAATTGATCCCAACCACATGCTTGTAAGTTCGACATGTTAACTTAGGGTTGTCAAATACACATCAAAATCCACAACATCCCATTCCAACGTTGATGCTTTGCTACTGTTTATGGGTAAAAATCGTTTCTGCCGATTTCGGTAAATTCGGTTGGTGAGTGAGAAACTGGTTCAAACCCTAAACAAATGTGCTGCACGTGAGCACTTTATAGATTCAAGAGATCAATCTGTACAAGTCCGGCCTAAACCAAGAAATGGCCGTTCCAGAATTGCTTCGGTCACAAAGTGGAGGAGAAGGGTTGATTTGGGGAGGGAAGCAAAGAAAGGTGTTGAGGCAAGAATAATTCTGGGAGAGTAGTATCTCGACTTGTATCAGAAAGTGAAAGCTTGGGAGCTTGCAAGAGGTGAAAGCTTTTTGGGAGAGCTTGCAAAGTTGCCTTTCTGAGAGTGTAGTATTTTCTCTCGACCGAGACCTATCGTCTGCAGTGAAATAGGTAAGACCTATTTATACAAGTCGAGATTTGAAACGTGACCACGACCTCATGAAGGAAGAGAGTAAAGGGTGAAATAATGGGAGGAGGTGGTAACCGCATGGCGTTAATGGGTAAAAACGTTTTCACCATTATTTCCTCTTTTATTTGACCGCTTTATTCCTTTTCACGCTTTCTTAATGTGAGCGTAGTGTACGCCGCATCTTTGTGACCGCCAAACCAAAACCCTAAAGCATCCCCGGTTTATGTTGATGTCTCGAGTGTTGGTTTCATCTTGCGTGCAAGTGGTGCTGCTAGGGACGCATGTGGCATGTGCCAATGGAATGTGCGGAATGCCTTCGTTGCGAGTTACACCTCGAGCGTAAGTGGTAATGCCAGAGCTGCTAGTGGCGTGTGTGGCATGTGACAACGGCATGTGCGAAATGCCTTGGTGGTAGGTTGCACGGTTTGCAAGTTAGGCTACCAGCGTGTGTGTTTGGCATGTGCCAATGGCATGTGCGGAATGCCTTGGTGGTAGGTTGCACGGTTTGCAAGTTTAGGCTACCAGCGTGTGTATTTGGCATGTGCCAATGGCATGTGCGGAATGCCTTGGTGGTAGGTTGCACGGTTTGCAAGTTTAGGCTACCAAATAAGTGTGTTTTGGCATGTGCCAATGGCATGTACGGCCATGTTGACCTAGTTGCAAGTCTTGCAAGCCTAGGACGCTATATTTGGCGTGGGCCAAAGGCATAGCGGTTTGGAAATATGGCCTGCGATACGTGTTGGCATGTGCCAATGGCACGTACGGCCATGTTGACCTAGTTGCAAGTCTTGCAAGCCTAGGGCGCTATATTTGGCGTGGGCCAAAGGCATAGCGGCTTGGAAATATGGCTGCGATACGTGTTGGCATGTGCCAATGGCACGTACGGCCATGTTGACCTAGTTGCAAGTCTTGCAAGCCTAGGGCGCTATATTTGGCGTGGGCCAAAGGCATAGCGGCTTGAAAATATGGCTGCGATACGTGTTGGCATGTGCCAATGGCACGTGACGGCCATGTTGACCTAGTTGCAAGTCTTGCAAGCCTAGGGCGCTATATTTGGCGTGGGCCAAAGGCATAGCGGCTTGGAAATATGGCCTGCGATACGTGTTGGCATGTGCCAATGGCACGTACGGCCATGTTGACCTAGTTGCAAGTCTTGCAAGCCTAGGGCGCTATATTTGGCGTGGGCCAAAGGCATAGCGGCTTGGAAATATGGCTGCGATACGTGTTGGCATGTGCCAATGGCACGTACGGCCATGTTGACCTAGTTGCAAGTCTTGCAAGCCTAGGGCGCTATATTTGGCGTGGGCCAAAGGCATAGCGGCTTGGAAATATGGCCTGCGATACGTGTTGGCATGTGCCAATGGCACGTACGGCCATGTTGACCTAGTTGCAAGTCTTGCAAGCCTAGGGCGCTATATTTGGCGTGGGCCAAAGGCATAGCGGCTTGGAAATATGGCTGCGATACGTGTTGGCATGTGCCAATGGCACGTCGGCCATGTTGACCTAGTTGCAAGTCTTGCAAGCCTAGGGCGCTATATTTGGTGTGGGCCAAAGGCATAGCGGCTTGGAAATACGGCCTTGTTGCCATGGTGCGCAGGGTGCGGGTTGGAAATATGGCCTGTGATACGTGTTGGCACGTGCCACTGGCACGTACGGCCATGTTGACCTAGTTGCAAGTCTTGCAAGCCTAAGGCGCTATATTTGGCGTGGGCCAAATGCATAGCGGTTTGGAAATATGGCTGCGATACGTGTTGGCATGTGCCAATGGCACGTACGGCCATGTTGACCTAGTTGCAAGTCCTGCAAGCCTAGGGCGCTATATTTGGCGTGGGCCAAAGGCATAGCGACTTGGAAATATGGCCTGCGATACGTGTTGGCATGTGCCAATGGCACGTACGGCCATGTTGACCTAGTTGCAAGTCTTGCAAGCCGAGGGCGCTATATTTGGCGTGGGCCAAAGGCATAGCGGCTTGGAAATATGGCCTGCGATACGTGTTGGCATGTGCCAATGGCACGTACGGCCATGTTGACCTAGTTGCAAGTCTTGCAAGCCTAGGGCGCTATATTTGGCGTGGTCCAAAGGCATAGCGGCTTGGAAATATGGCCTGCGATATGTGTTGGCATGTGCCAATGGCACGTACGGCCATGTTGACCTAGTTGCAAGTCTTGCAAGCCTAGGGCGCTATATTTGGCGTGGGCCAAAGGCATAGCGGCTTGGAATATGGCCTTGTTGCCATGGTGCGCATGGTGTGGCTTAGAAATATGGCCTTGTTGCCATGGTGCGCAGGATGCGGCTTGTTTGGCATTGTTTCCATGGTGCGCAGGGTGCGGCTTGGTTTGGCATTGTTGCCATGGTGCGCAGGGTGCGGCTTGGTTTGGCATTGTTGCCATGGTGCGCAGGGTGCGGCTTGGTTTGGCATTGTTGCCATGGTGCGCAGTGGTGCGGCTTGGTTTGGCATTGTTGCCATGGTGCGCAATATGCGGCTTGGTTTGGCATTGTTGCCATGGTGCGCGATGCGCGGCTTGGTTTGGCATTGTTTTCATGGTGCGCAGATGCGGCTTGGTTTGGCATTGTTGCCATGGTGCGCAGTATACGGCTTGGTTTGGCATTATTGCCATGGTGCGCAGTATGCGGCTTGGTTTGGCATTGTTGCCATTGTGCGCAGTATGCGGCTTGGTTTTGGAATTAGGGTTCTGTGTTGAAAACCCTAATCTGGTATTTTGAAAAAATACCCCTATTAATTGTTTACACCTGAGTTAAATGCTCTTAGTTAATGTGTTGCGGGTAACACTAGGTCATGGGGTTTTACGATTTTACCCCTTGTCTAAGAACCACCATCAACAGCTACTTATGATTAAATCACCATAACAATTACGGATTACGGCTCAATAATCTAGCATTAGTATCACAAACAAGCTATTTGATTGGCCACTCAAACACCCTGCAAACAATCCATGGTCATAAGAACGGCATATGACAAACAATAAAACAATATTGAGAAAGAAAGATTGATTTGAAAATCAATTTAAAACCTTGGTCACATAGTTTTGAAATATCCCTAACCAAACAAGATTTAGTTACACATCACAGTGGAGTTCATGACAAATATAAATAAGCAAAGCTAAAATTCAATGCAAACCATTGACACAACAGTGTCCAGCTCGTGACGAGGTGACGTTGATGGAGTGGAGATGGTATAGTTGTTATTGTGTATTGTATGGAATGCTTATAAACGAACTTGTGGTAGTGAACTGTGGATGTAAGCTGGATTATTGGTACTGCTAATCTGAATGATGGCAGAAGGTAGAACTTGCACTGTCAAGTAACTGGTGGTGTTGTGAAGTGAAGGTGGTGGACTGATGATGTTGTGCTGCAGTTATTGTTTCAGGTTGACTGCAAGCTAGGAGACTGGTGGAGGATTTGCTGCTGGCAGGTCCTGGTAATTCTGCAAACAGGTGGAGGTGGTCTCTGGAGACAAACGGGTGGTGGTGATATGTGAACTGCAGGTGGTATATGCTGGTGGAGATGTAAGTATGCAGTGACTAGAGGTTGGATATGGTGGTATTGTGCAGGTGGATGAAAACTGGTGGAGGCGAGAGGTGGTGCTGGTAGAATAGGGTTTGCAGAGGAGCACAAAGCTCCTCTCTGCTGGTGGTGAAAACAGATGGTCGAGGGGTATCAGATCTCCTTTGTTGTAGATTTTATGTTCTCATATAGCCTCAGTTTCTTAATTTAGTTCCTGCGTAGTACAACCCAAGTTTCCCAATTCATTACATCTTCTAACACACGGTTCAATCTACTACATTCATCTACAAAACCAATGGCTCTAGCTAGCTTTCTTGGATGTTTTTCCAGCAGCAAACTCTATCATCTTCAACTATCTTTTCTCGCACGAAAACTAACCCAAATTAGTAAATAACTCTAACCCAATATTCTTCAGTGTCTTCTCAACCACAAAATACATAGCATTAGGACCTGGTGCAGTGGCAATAATACATGCACTTGTACTCACTTGTATAACATCCCTTAATCAGACGGAACATGAACTGAACGCACCCAAATCAGCTAACCGGTCGAGCTACATGTAGTCCTAACTGCTCCCAGATAAGTAGAAATTAACGTTTAATCCCATTTTTGTTGGGCTTTAGATAGTCTAGTCCTGTCATCTCAAGCCTAATACTAGGAGGTCCAAATTTACACAATTTGAAATGAGTTAGTCCTTATGTAAACGATTTAGTCCAAAACTTTAACAAATCCATGCCGAAATTAACCCTCATACAAAAATCACATATCGATATGTTCACAAATCATTTCTTTCACTTCACTATCCTCGATCAGCAGCGCTCTCCAGCGAAAATGAAAGTCTAGGTTTTAGTTTCTAACTTTATTCTACTTGGTTACTCCTTCAAAATTGCTCGGATTTGTGTCTCCATCTATTTTTCTTCCTGGTCTAGTTTATCTATGAAACCATCGAAAATGAGAGAGAATGCAACCGATCACTGGTGATGTTTATGTACAAATCATACATAAAGGAGGAGGTTCTGATTTCCTATATATCATTTTCAGGTTAGTATTTGAACTTTGATTACTCTTGATTTATTTATCCCTTTGTTTATGGGTGAAAACTATTCCTGCAGAATTTGGTAATTTGGGGTGTGGATGAGGAATGAATCCAAACCTTAAACAAATGCACTGCGCGGTGAGTGCTTGTAGATTCGAGAGATCAATCTGTGCAAGTCCGGCCTAAACCAAGAAATGGCCGTTCCCGGACTTGTTTCGGTCACAAAGTGAAGGAGATGGGGTTGATCTTAGGGAGGGAAGCGAAGAAGGTGTTGAGATTGTGAAGGTGTTGGCTTGCTTATGACTTATAACGAAAAGGTGAGCAGGCTTGTGATTGATGCCGACAAGCTCTGGGGTGTTTGAATACGTTTTGTATTAACACTTGGTTTTCGTCTCAATCTGCGGACTTGTGTTGTTGTTTGAAATAGGGCGGAGAACCTGTTTATACAAGTCATTGAGCCTTATTCACGTCTCTCGTGGGAAGTGGAGTGATGGAGTAGTGGAGTTGTGCGTCGGTGCCACACGACCAGTCTTGCCCACTTCTCCTGTTCATCTCTAACCGTCCATGACTTCCTGACACGTTCTTGTGATGGCGCGTTGCACGCCGCCGCGCTGTAAACCGCCGGACCAATACCCCGATATGTATCCCCAGTTTGTGACATGATTGATGTCTGGAATGTGTGGATCGTGGATCCACGAAAGATAGCATGTAATCTTTGAATTGAATAACTACGTTATTCGGGAAGTCGATACTTGTGAAGTATCGTGTGTATTTTATGCGAGTCTTGCATCATGGTGTGGTAAAGTGATGGGTAATGACGCCTCACCGACCAATTAACTCCCGACCGTGGGTTGAATAACCAGGCTGGTGAAGTTGGACGGATGAGATGATCTTTGAGACACTCATCTGCGACCGTTAATGAAATTAGGGTTTTGAAGAGGTGCGCGGGCATCACTCTTCAGCTCGGTCGAAACCAAGCATGGGATACAATTTTGGCTAGGCCGACCATACATGCGTGTAGACGGCATGACGGTGTAGGCACCTGTACTCCATTCACTCACGAAAGTATGATCCGGGTCACTCAATTCATCCTATGAAATCGAGTGGTCGGGATCAATTTGCGATAGAAAACCAATGCCGCAAGGGCCGCTCGTCACGTCCTCTTTCAGCGCGTTCCAAGACGACCAATCTTGGTCGTACTTGGTCGGTTGGCTGGGCGTGAAGGTGGTAGGCTGGTGTTCACGCATACACTGATTATCCCATGAAAACGTGATCTCGAACCACTCAAATCGTCCGGCGGTTGAGCGGTCGAGATTAGTTTGCGTTTTGGGAGGTGCGACCACGCAAGTTTGGACGTGCGTTTTGGGATGGCCAGGCATGATATGCCTTGGCCGACCAAGTGAGGGGATAGACGGGCCCACGGTGGTCATGCTGGTATGACCGGACCTGCTAATCTAATCTGTGACCCTCCATTCGTGCACGAGAAGATGGACTAAGTGATGGCTTGAAACCCTAATTTTGGCTTTCATAGCCGTGTGACCATGCTTCCTTTGGGCGTCACGAATTTTTGCAACCAAGCATGGTTGGTCTTGACCGATTGGTCAAGTGTGTAGGCGCCCACGGTGATCGTGTTGACATGCTCTGGGCCCTTTGAATCTACATCTACACCCTCCATCTATACCTGCGAAGATGGATGGTTGAGACTGCTTTGCAACACATGTAATATGTCGCAAACCCTAATTTAGGGTTTTCGTCCATAATGCTTGGTATGAACGGTTTCTTGGCAAGCTATGCCAATGACCGACCATGCGGGTCGGTCGTGGGTATTCCATACACGCTTGGGGTGATGGAATTGATCCGGGGTCATCCAATCATGCTTATGGAGTTGGATGACTGCGATCGATCATATCCGGTCTGATACTGGTCGATCTGGATGCTCAATCGGGCTAGTATAACACACCGAGAGGGGCTCAATCGGGCAAGTATAACACACCGAGAGTCACATGACGGGTATTTCGTACATGATTTCATTATAGTGCTTGGAGGTTCGTGTTACTCTGGAAGAGTAACACTCAGTCGTCATGCCACACTGATAATGAGTACTGGAAATACAAAGGCTGATATGAAATTCACAGGATGGGATTGTTGCTACATGCTCCAACCTGGAGGAATTTCATGTATTCACAGAATGGGATTGTTGCTACATGCTCCATTCTTGGTGAATTAAGTGAGGGAGTTGGCCGGTTGTCAATCCGTCAAATATAATTTCACTTTCCCAATCAACTAAATATAAATATAGTATGCGATAAGAAAGAGTTCGTATCCACAGGGAGGCGTTTGTTGTTATAAACTTTCAGTTTCTAGAATAACCCAAGGTATGTTTGTTGAATTTAAGCAAATAAAAGTAATTAAAAGCAAAATAAGTAATTTGAATTATCAATAAGGAGAAGATATTGGTCACGGGATAGTATCATTTACAAACATGTATTTTCATCAATGATTAGAATTGGTATTTAATCTCGTATTTATTAAAAGTCCTAGGATACCTTGATCGCAAGTATAACCCGTTAATTCCCTGTTTTCATCACAACCACATTAAAAGATGCATATGTGAATTCTTCAGTAAAGCAACCTAAAGTGTAAAAGCACAATTAAGTTTAACTCCCTAAAAGCATTAAGATTTATGGAATAAGACTCATCAATGCAAACGAATGTGTAAAAGCACTAAACGTTTTAACAAAAGTTATGATTCACTTGTGACTAATAGGATATATCACTATAAGCACTAATCACAATTATGCTACTTAGAATCAGGGATAAACAACGTTTTCGTATTGAAAACCCTAATATAGCTCTAGAGATGAACACAAATCGGATTGATTCCGGACTCAACCTAACAAGTTTTCAAATCTTATAACACTATTAATTGTGAATCACAAACAATAATTACGATACAAAACTAATTCATTGAATCAAAAGCATGTTGAGAAATCAACTTTTATCCCATAACCAATAAGATGTTTAGCTACTCATAGCTATGGAGTTCATCATCATCAATATTCAATAATAAACAAGGAAGAAGAAGAGCAAAACCAAACCCTAGAAGCGTAAACAAAACGGCTCTCCAAAAATTCCAAGCAAAAAAGATATCCCATGTGTTGTAGAAAACCTCCCTTTTATAACTTTTCTCCAACTTCTAAAATTAGGTCTAGTCTTCAAAGTCCATTATGTGAGAATCCACCAAGCCCACAAGAAGGAGAAACCTGTAGAAAATACGCCCAAAGTGGTCACGGAAGTCTGGGATTGTGCCGGGAAATCGGACGGAAAGTCGCTGGAAAACAGCTCCGGTGACCGGCAAAGTCCGCCCGGTCACCGGTCAACGGGTTGGATCGGTCGGGTCAACGGGTCAGATCGGACGGTTCAACGGGTCAGCACGATTCAACTCGGTCAGACCGAGTCAGGGAGAGTCAGACGGGTCAGAGCGAGTCAGACCAGGTCAGGGTCTTTGCCATCTTGCCAGGCCATTGCACAGGCCTAAGCTCTTGCATGAGCCATAACCTATGTGATGCACCATCCTTGTGCTTCACAACAAGCATTTGCCCAGGCCATCTCCACAAGCCGCAAACTAGTCTTCTCCTCCACCAGAAACATCTCAATCTTCACCATCTGAATTGCAAACCATCCACCACTGTCACAGGCCATTATCCAGAGTTGCAGCCTTATAATCCATTGCAGCTCCACCAAACCACCACGCCAACAACTAGCTGCTCTAGATCAAGTCATAGCCAACGATCTCGCCCAATTACTCAAAACCCCATTTGCTTTCTCACTGCAGCTTTACAAAGATACCAAAACCTGCTCCATTCTCTGTCACATTGTAGCAATGAATATTCCCCGTGACTCACCCGCAACCTACAAATCGATTGCTTGCTCCACCTTCCCGCCCGAGCCACGGACAAGATGCAACATCTCAGTTCCTCTCAGCATCATAACTTCTGGCTACAGCACTTGCATTCATGACCTGCAATCTCATCAGCTGATGCTTTCATTTCCAGGCCAACTTCAGGCCTATTCTCTTCAATTCATCTGCAGCACGAACTCTTCACCTGGAATGAACAGCAGCATCACATTACTTTCAATCCAATGGCTTCACAGACCACTCAATGGAGCAATCACCCCTGAACTTGAGCCACCGCAACCCTGTTGCACCGAACCCATTCTGCACTCCAATCACAATATCTAGCCAACACATACCCAAAACCAAATGCAATTTCTCAATCAATCTTCCTCCCATTCCAACAGTTCAAGTGCTCTCCTCATCTTCAATTCTTCCATCACTAATTCAATGTAACATCAGCTCCATGATCTGTAGTCACCATCTGCACTAGCAGCTCCACCAGAACTGCAACACAACCTCAGTGATCCAAGACATCACCTGAGACAACATAATTAACTCCAATTGCCTGTACTTTTGCAATTTCAGCTACACTTGCTTTGTTCTTGCACTGCAGCCTCATTTCAGAACCAGCTTCTTGCAATGCCTCCTGCAACTTCAGCTTCAATTCCACAACCACCAGGGCTTCAATACCAGTCCTAACTCCAGCTGTAGCTCAGTACCACCTCAAGAACAACAATAAATCTCCTCTTTCCCTGTTTAGCAGCACCACGACAAACCCATAATCACTATACTCAATCCAGTTGCACTACCAATAGCAGCTCAGGAACGAGCTTAATTCCTCATTCGATTCTTCATCACAACTACAGACTTGAGTCATAACCCAAAGACCCATCTCAGTGCAACTCCACAGACAACATTCATACAATTCCCTTCTCCATTATTGCAAATCCAAGAGCATCCAAACCATGAATCGGCAGCAACTCAAACCCATCTGTCTCTTAATCGTATAATCAATTCAAACCCTTATGTATCGTGTTCAACCAACATCAGAAACCACCTCTTCTGAGATCTCGAATCCCTTATTCAAATCCATACAGTTTTAATCCTAGTATGAGCCCATCTTCTCGACCTTCAATGACTTCACAATCTCATTTCCCAATCGATCTTGAGCAAAACCTTCTCACTTTAACAGATTCTTCAAATCACACAAACCCCTCTCTGGATTTTCAACTCGTTTGATTTCAGGTGAAAATGGTTTCAGACAACCATGGCCTCCATTTCTTCCCTGAACTTCACCATCAGAATCACACAATCAACCCCTAGCTCTCTATCCATCTGAGACAATTCGACCCCATCCTGTCTGCTGTAACTCCACAATTACCAACAAAACTCGATCTTATCAGAGCTCTCTCTTTCTCTACTCCAATTTCTCGATCTGTTTCTCTCAATTTCTCGCCTCTTTTCTCGACTGCATCTTCTCGATTTCTAACTCTGCTTATGGCTGCAAGCTTAACCTCCATTCCACCAGCATCATCGATCTCTGCCATGACAGCAGCTCTCAGTCGGTTCTCTTCGATCTCGGGTTCAACAGCAGCCTTCATTAAATCCTCTCTCTCTGTCGATCTGGTTTCAGGTGAAAAACTAATAATTGAGAAATAAATTTTCTCAATTTTTGGGCAGTGTAAGAAGGGCCATTAGCTCTAAGCGCCCGAATGGATAAGGGCCACCTCAGTTTATCCTTGGCTTGTCAGTTTCGCAGATCCGACTGCCTAACTCTTCCTTGCTCAACTGTCAGTTGCGGGGAACTGACAGTTCATTCTTCGCTGCCTTTGCGCAGCCTTAGCCTGCTCCAAGAATCACTCGCCTATGAATTGACCTTCAAATGGGTGATTTCTCCATCTTTTCGTCTGTGCGACTCCAGAGTACCTAATAACTCAAAAACACACGTAAAGTACATAATTCACAAGAAAAATAGCAAAGAAAGCATAAACTCTATATAGTAAATACGGTGTATTCTACACCTATCAGATTCCCCCACACTTAGACTTTGCTTGTCCCCGAGCAAATCAAACAAAACAATAAAATACAACAACTCCGTGTCGTCGAGGCTACGGTCACTTTTAGCATAAATAACAAGCCTTTAAACCCCTAGGTGTCCCTAGTGGACGAGTTATAGTCTCGTGAGGGTTTACTAGAGATATACCCATAAAACCTAAATATCCAACTTACTAGTTCTCCGTAATGATAGTATCCAACGCGCTAAGAAGACATAGAGATTCTGCACACTAGTCATAAGAAGTTAGACACATAAATGAAAACAATCTCATTCTTAAAAGTTGAGAGAGAAGTAACCATCCCTTCTCGACTAAAATTCGGGTTCGGAGTGATCAAAAGTCTCGACTCTGCCTCACAAGAAAGGGTTTTATGATATTGCTCTCAATAATAAACAGCTTTTTATGGGTCACACATGTGTCCAGGTTGGAATGAAGAGAGAATCATGCGACACGTTGAATGGTAGGAAGGCTTAACCCTCCGAATGTTTTGAAAACCCACATCTTTTATATATTTTTGAAAACCCATTTTTCTGACGATCTCTTCGAAAGGAAATCAAACCATTTAACGAAGGTGGGAATATGCTACTTACAGGTGAATCCGTTCGGCGTGCGGCTAGCACCACTCTCACAAGATCCATAGAAACGTCTTCGGTCTTCTATCGGTGTCTTCATCTTCGTCTTCGGTCTTCAACTCTTGATGATAACTCTCGAACTTCGTAGAATCTCGACAATATGATTCTTTCCTCAAATTCCTTGTCGCTTGAAACTTCATTATAGATGTTCCTTCTTTCCATAGGCTTTATTGAAAGAATACAAAAATAAAAATAAACTATACAAACCCAATTTTTTTTTTTTTTTTTTTTTCTTTTTTTTTTTTTTAATTTTCGTTTTTTTTTTTTTTCAATTTTTTTTTTTTTTTTTTTTTGAATAACAAATAAAAATAAAAAAAAATAAAAAAATTTTCTCTTGTCTCTTTTTTTTTTTTTTTTTTTTTTTTTTGAGACAAGAGAGTAAAATACAAAAATAAAAATGTAAGTACAATGCCATGGTATAAGTACTTTACCGCTTGAATCTTCACAACTTATATGTCTTGATATCATAAACTTCTCGAACTTTCATCCTTGATAATTTCCGCTCTTGTATTATAGTCTTCAACTTATAAAAATTCTGCCCCTGTTTTTGTTGCTTTACTCAAATATGAAATCTGCCCATTACTGTAGTGTTGCTTGTAAACCTCGAACATGTTCAACTTTCCTTCGAATTTGTGATGCTCCTCTTGTTGATGATGATGGTGTTTCTATGGACCTGTTGGTGTAGAGAGAGATAAGGTGGATGGTGCTAACTGCGAACAAGATCACAAGTGGTATGTAAGTTAGCAATTCGATGTCACCAACATGGTTGATAAAAATAGCACTCAAGAGATCAAAATAGTGCTTCTATGGTGGGAAATTGGACAGCTCACCATTCTGCCCGGAATTTACGTACGGTGACACACACTCTAAAAGCACAATTTAGACAGGTACAAAGAATTGAAGGTTGGTGCCTCACATTATGTAACATGGGTAGTCTCCACTATAGGGGATCACTATTCTAATACCGAATTCAGTCTGCACCTTATTTTCCACTGGCATGGTTAAATCCAACTTTAACTCTCATACAATTAAGAAACCCGATCATGTTCTCTGTCATCTCTAAGTTCAGTCACTATTGTGAGATTCTCGATGTAATCTTAGCGACATGTATACTATGTGACTCTAAATAACTACAAGTTGGAGTTTTCTTATTCACTAGTTCACAAAAAAGTTGAAAAATTGCAAAAACTTACAACATAAACCACTCCCCCACACTTAAACTTTACATTGTCCTCAATGTAAATTGAATCATCCAAAGTAAGTCAAGGTGGGAAATCCTAACAAGAAATCAGCAAAAACAAAGAAAAAACAAAACAAGAAAAACTAAAAACAAGAAAAGAAATAAATACAAGACAAGAAATACTCATCCTTTGGGTTGCCTCCCAATTAGCGCTTGGTTTAAAGTCGTCAGCCCGACTATCTCCTTGCTTTTCATGACTCCTCCAGAGGGAGCACATCCACAAAGTTAACTCCTTCCACCACTTCGGAAGTGAAGTTCTCATAATATGGTTTCAACCGGTGCCCATTAACTTTAAGTTCTTTCCCTGTAGCTATACTACGAATTTCCACTGCACCATGAGAAAACACATTAGTAACAATAAAAGGTTCGATCCATCGTGACCTTAGTTTACCCGAAATAATTGCAAGCGAGAATGAAACAAAAGCACTTTCTGCCCAATACAAAATTGTTTCCTAGAAATCATGTTATCATGGAATGTTTTCGTCTTTTCTTTGTAAATCCGTGAGCTTTCAAATGCATCATTGCGAAGCTCCTCTAGCTCTTGAAGTTGTAACTTCCTTTGCTTTCCAGCCCCATCCATCTCCATGTTGCATTGCTTAATAGCCCAAAACGCCTTATGCTCAATTTCCACGGGTAAGTGACAAGGTTTACCATACACAAGCCTAAAAGGAGACATTCCAATAGGTGTTTTGTATGCGGTTCTATACGCCCACAAAGCATCATTAAGTCGCATGCTCCAATCCTTCCTTGTCGGGTTCACCGTCTTTTCTAGAATGGATTTCACCTCCCGGTTAGACACCTCGGCTTGTCCATTGGTTTGGAGATGATAAGGTGTTGCAATCTTGTGCGACACATTGTACTTCGCCAACAAGCTTTGTAAAATCTGTTTTTGAAGTGAGAACCCCATCGCTAATTATGGCTCTTGGAATTCCAAACCTTGCAAAAATATTAGCTTGCACAAAATCTGAAACCACTTTAGAATCATTAGTAGGGGTGGCCTTAGCTTCCACCCATTTCGAGACATAATCAACCGCAAGTAAGATATAAAAATTCCCATGGGAGTTGACAAAAGGCCCCATAAAATCAATACCCCATACATCAAAAACTTCAATAAATTGAATATAAGTTTGTGGCATTTGATTTCGGACACCTAGATTGCCGGTTCTTTGACACCTATCACAAGTTGTACAAAATATATGTGCATCCTTAAACAAAGTTGGCCAATAAAAACCACTTTCAAGTACCTTGTGCGCGGTTCTCTTACTCCCAAAATGTCCTCCATAAGCATAAGAGTGACAAAAAGACAAGATAGAGTTAAATTCGGAATCGGGCACGCACCTTCGTATTACTTGATCACTACCATGTTTCCATAAGTATGGATCATCCCATATGTATTGGTTCCCTAACCTCTTAAGTTTGTCCCTCTCAAAGACGAGACAAGTTCGTTGGGATTTGTTTAGAAACTAAGTAATTGACAATATCGGCATACCATGGTTCTCCAAAGGCAATCGAGAAAAGTTGCTCATCCGGGGAAACTTTCACGCAACGGGATAGTCTCCTTGTCCACACAAGTCGGCTCAAGTGATCCGCATAGCGGTGTTCTCAATTCCTTTCTTGTCTTTGATTTCAATATCAAACTCTTGCAAGAGTAATATCCATCGTATGAGCCTCGGTTTCGCCTCTTTCTTTGTAAGCAAGTATCTAAGTGCTTTGCATGATCGGAAAAGACAACAACTTTTGTACCAATTAGATAAGAGCGAAAATTTTCTAAAGCAAAAACAATGGCTAATAACTCCTTTTCAGTGGTTGTGTAGTTTTGTTGAGCCTCATTTAACGTTCTAGAAGCATAATAGATAGCATGAGGAAGCTTCCCCACACGTTGCCCAAGCACCGCACCAACCGCATAATCACTAGCATCACATGAGTTCAAACGGCTTACTCCAATCCGGTGGTTTAATGATAGGGGCTGAGATCAAAAGTTCTTTCAAACAATTGAATGCCGCCATACATTTCTCATCAAAGTTAAAAACCACATCTTTTTGCAATAAGTTACATAGTGGTGATGCTATCTTGGAAAAATCCTTGATGAACCTATGATAAAAACCTGCATGACCAAGAAAAGAACGTATCTCCCTCACCGTAGTGGGAGGGGTTAGAGCACGAATAAGGTCTATCTTAGATTTATTAACTTCCAAGCCTTTAGAAGATATTATATGGCCTAAAACTATGCCATGAGTTACCATGAAATGGCACTTCTCCCAATTTAGCACAAGATTTGTTTCAACACATCGTTCAAGGATTAGAGACAAGTTGTTCAAGCAAAGGTCAAAAGAATCACCAAAGACACTAAAGTCATCCATGAACACTTCGATTATGTTTTCAACATATTCCGAAAAGATACTTACCATACACCTTTGAAAGGTAGCTGGAGCATTGCATAAGCCAAAAGGCATCCTTCTATAAGCGAAAGTACCGAAAGGACAAGTGAAAGTGGTTTTCTCTTGGTCCTCCGGCGCTATCACAATCTGATTATAACCTGAATAGCCATCAAGAAAGCAATAGTAAGAGTGTCCAGCTAAACGTTCAAGCATTTGATCAATAAAAGGTAAAGGAAAGTGATCTTTTCTAGTGGTGGCATTCAATTTTCTATAATCAATACAAACCCTCCAACCGGTTTGCACACGAGTTGGGACAAGTTCATTCTTATCATTCTCCATCACTGTCACACCTGATTTCTTTGGTACGACTTGTACCGGGCTCACCCACTTGCTATCGGATATGGGGTAGATAACACCCACTTCCAAAAGCTTGAGTATCTCCTTTTTCACCACTTCCATCATGGGAGGATTCAAACGACGTTGCGCGTCCCTTTTAGGCTTTGCATCATCCTCCAAACGAATTTTGTGCATACAAACGGCAGGGCTAATACCCTTGATATCGGCAATTGTCCATCCTATGGCCGTCTTGTACTTCCTTAGCACCCTTAGAAGTTTTTGCTCCTGTAAATCACTAAGCTTGTTAGAAACAATCACCGGTAACTCTTCATTATCACCCAAGTACAAGTACTTAAGGTGGTCGGGAAGAGGTTTCAATTCTAAAATCGGAGATTTAACTATTGAAGGTACAATCTTTTCATCACTGCATGGTAAAGAAATAAAAGAGATATTATGAGTTTTCGGGCATTCTTGTAGTGAATTAAGATCACCAAGAGCTTCCTTGACTTCATTACCACACTCTACACCATTATCCATGGATGTAGTTAACACGGTTTCCAAAGCATCATCACCGTTTAATTCAAACATTTGTTGTGCCAATGTATCCATCACATCAATGGAGAAACAAGAGTGGACATCGCTAGGATATCTCATCGTCTCGAAAATGTTGAAATGTATTATTTCTCCATCAAACTCCATAGTTAGCGTTCCCTTATCCACATCAATTATGGTTTTCGCCGTTTTCATGAAAGGACGCCCAAGAAGCAATGGAAGAGACGAGTCCTAGGTGCACCTTCATCCATCTCTAACACACAAAAGTCCATTTGGAAATACAAGTTGATTAACTTTGCACAAGAACATCCTCAACAATACCCATTGGGTAGACATTAGAGCGATCGGCTAATTGCAATACAATTTTAGCCTTTTTAAGAGGACCAAGATCAAGTGAATTATACATTGACGCAGGCATAACATTAACGGAAGCACCTAAGTCCAACATAGCTTTGTTAAAAGTTGTGTTACCAATTGTGACGGGAATGTCAAAACTACCCGGATCCTTGCACTTAAGTGGGAGTTTGTGTTGTAAGATTGCCGAGGCATTCTCCCCACACTAAGCACTTCATTACCTTTGAGCCTTTGTTTGTTGGTACACAAGTCCTTCAACACCTTTGCATACTTTGGAACTTGCTTGATAGCATCAATGAGTGGTATGTTCACATGGATCTTTTTAAGAACGTCTAAAATCTCCTTTTCTAGTTCCGCCTTCTTAGAACTTGCAAATCTGCGAGGAAAAGGTAGAGGAGGAACATAAGTAGAAACCGGAGTTTTAGAGTTAGGAATAGGTACCTCAGAAGTTTTGGGAGAATCCTCGACTTTCTCCTCCAAAACAGGTTCCTTTGGTGTCTCCACCTTGCCCGAATCAGTAACTTCGGGTTGCACAAGTTGTGTACCGCTTCTCAACGTAATAGCATTGACACCCTCTTTAGGATTAATAGGTTGAGAAGGGAGTTTCCCACTATTTTGCGCCTTCAATTGGTTCAACTCAATAGCCATGGAGCCCATTTGTGTTTGCAACTCCTTAATAGCACTCTTAGTCTCTTGTTGACTTTCTTTGAACATGGTAGAAATACCTTGCATCATTGCTTGAAGCTTTGAATCAATATCAGCACCTTGA
Source organism: Papaver armeniacum (assembly GCA_023531295.1). Taxonomy (NCBI): domain Eukaryota; kingdom Viridiplantae; phylum Streptophyta; class Magnoliopsida; order Ranunculales; family Papaveraceae; genus Papaver; species Papaver armeniacum. The sequence goes on along the minus strand of JAJJWW010001751.1, from coordinate 136,972 downwards.
TTTTGTGATTGTTGTGCTTGAGGTTGCTGAAATTGTTGTTGTTGTGGTTGAAATCCACTAGGACGGTTGAAAGTAGGTTGTTGAAGGGCACCTTGCTTGTTGGCATAGCTAAAATTGGGGTGATCTCTCCATCCCGGATTGTAAGTGTTGGAGTAGGGATCATACCGTCTTGGTTGATTCGGAAAGATCGCATTAGCTTGCTCGTCTTCATAAGATTGAGGAGAAGTTGGTATAACCACGGATGCAACTTGTTGCAACATTGCTGTCATGTTACCCATTTGTTGACGAAGTTCCTCCACCTCGCTCACTTCACTCACCCTTCTTAGAGTCACATCCGAACCACGACTCAAGAATTGTTGTGAGTTCGCTGCCATGTTTTCAATCAACTCTCTAGCTTGTGCCACCGTCTTGCTAACTAGTGCACCACCACCCGCAGCGTCAATAAGATTCCTATCACTTGATTGGAGTCCTTCATAGAAGTATTGGATGATCATAGCGTCACTAAATTGGTGGTGAGGGCAACTTGCAACTAATCTCTTGTACCTTTCCCAACATTCATATAAGGATTCTCCCGTTTTGCTTCATCCCACAAATTTCTTTGCGAATTTGAGTAGCCTTGGATGCGGAAAATATCTCTCCAAAAAGAGTTTCTTCAACCCATTCCATGTTGTGACACTTAGGGAGGTAAATAGTACAACCAATCCTTAGCACTATCCATTAAAGAGAAACGGAAAACTTTCAACATTGCACCATCCGCCTCAACATTTCTTTGGAAGCATAGCCGTGACAATGGTGTGGAAGTCCAAAAGATGTTTGTTAGGATCTTCATTCACCATGCCATGGAATTTTGGTAATTCTCTAAGCAACCCCGCTTTATCTCAAAAGTAGAGTTCGTTTGAATACACCCCTGTTGTGTATCAAGCCTATGAGAAGCCAAGTCCTTGAGTGAACGATTTGCATCACCCATTGCTTCTTATTCTTGTTGTTGGAAAATCTCTTCTCCTACTTCTAACTCGTGCTTTCGTCCTCGTTGTGTTTCGCCTTGGTTGGAGTATTGTGCCTTTTCGAGTAGCTATCCCGCACCTTGGATAATTCCAATCTTTAGTAGCCAGGGATTGATACCTGAAAACAATTCTACAAAACAAGTGAGAAACAAGACAAGAACCGAAAAGCAAAGATAAAAGCAGAAATTGTAAAAAGAAACTAAAAACTTAATAACAAGCCGTATGCCTCCCCGGCAGCGGCGCCAAAATTTGGCCGGTTGTCAATCCGTCAAATATAATTTCACTTTCCCAATCAACTAAATATAAATATAGTATGCGATAAGAAAGAGTTCGTATCCACATGGAGGCGTTTGTTGTTATAAACTTTCAGTTTCTAGAATAACCCAAGGTATGTTTGTTGAATTTAAGCAAATAAAAGTAATTAAAAGCAAAATAAGTAATTTGAATTATCAATAAGGAGAAGATATTGGTCACGGGATAGTATCATTCACAAACATGTATTTTCATCAATGATTAGAATTGGTATTTAATCTCGTATTTATTAAAAGTCCTAGGATACCTTGATCGCAAGTATAACCCGTTAATTCCCTGTTTTCATCACAACCATATTAAAAGATGCATATGTGAATTCTTCGTCGAAAGCAACCTAAAGTGTAAAAGCACAATTAAGTTTAACTCCCTAAAAGCATTAAGATTTATGGAATAAGACTCATCAATGCAAACGAATGTGTAAAAGCACTAAACGTTTTAACAAAAGTTATGATTCACTTGTGACTAATAGGATATATCACTATAAGCACTAATCACAATTATGCTACTTAGAATCAGGGATAAACAACGTTTTCGTATTGAAAACCCTAATATAGCTCTAGAGATGAACACAAATCGGATTGATTCCGGACTCAACCTAACAAGTTTTCAAATCTTATAACACTATTAATTGTGAATCACAAACAATAATTCTTGAGACAAAACTAATTCATTGAATCAAAAGCATGTTGAGAAATCAACTTTTATCCCATAACCAATAAGATGTTTAGCTACTCATAGCTATGGAGTTCATCATCATCAATATTCAATAATAAACAAGGAAGAAGAAGAACAAAACCAAACCCTAGAAGCGTAAACAAAACGGCTCTCCAAAAAATTCCAAGCAAAAAAGATATCCCATGTGTTGTAGAAAACCTCCCTTTTATAACTTTTCTACAACTTCTAAAATTAGGTCTAGTCTTCAAAGTCCATTAGGTGAGAATCCACCAAGCCCACAAGAAGGAGAAACCCGTGTAGAAAATACGCCCCAAAAGTGGTCGCCGGAAGTCTGGGATTGTGCCCGGAAATCGGCCGGAAAGTCGCCGGAAAACAGCTCCGGTGACCGGCAAAGTCCGCCCGGTCACCGGTCAACGGGTTGGATCGGTCGGTTCAACTCGGTCAGCTCGATTTAACTCGGTCAGACCGAGTCAGGGAGAGTCAGACGGGTCAGGGAGAGTCAGACCAGGTCAGGGTCTTTGCCATCTTGCCAGGCCATTGCACAGGCCTAAGCTCTTGCATGAGCCATAACCTATGTGATGCACCATCCTTGTGCTTCACAACAAGCATTTGCCCAGGCCATCTCCACAGCACAAACTAGTCTTCTCCTCCCTGTAACATCTCAATCTTCACCATCTGAATTGCAAACCATCCACCACTGTCACAGGCCATTATCCAGAGTTGAAGCCTTATAATCCATTGCAGCTCCACCAAACCACACGCCAACAACTAGCTGCTCTAGACTGGTCATAGCCAACGCATCTGCCGCAATTACTCAAAACCCCAGCTGCTTTCTCACCTGCAGTTTCACAGCATACCAAAACTGCTCCATTCTCTGTCACATTGTAGCAGCAACATTCCCTGTGACTCAGCTGCAACCTACAGCTCAGTTGCTTGCTCCAGCCTTCCTGCCTTGAGCCACAGCACAAGATGCAACATCTCAGTTCCTCTCAGCATCATAACTTCTGGCTACAGCACTTGCATTCATGACCTGCAATCTCATCAGCTGATGCTTTCATTTCCAGGCCAACTTCAGGCCTATTCTCTTCAATTCATCTGCAACACGAACTCTTCACCTGGAATGAACAGCAGCATCACATTACTTTCAATCCAATGGCTTCACAGACCACTCAATGGAGCAATCACCCCTGAACTTGAGCCACTGCAACCCTGTTGCACCAGAACCCATTTACAGAACCAATCACAATATCTAGCCAACACATACCCAAAACCAACTGCAATTTCTCAATCAATCTTCCTCCCATTCCAACAGTTCAAGTGCTCTCCTCATCTTCAATTCTTCCATCACTAATTCAATGTAACATCAGCTCCATGATCTGTAGTCACCATCTGCACTAGCAGCTCCACCAGAACTGCAACACAACCTCAGTGATCCAAGACATCACCTGAGACAACATCATTAACTCCAATTTCCTGTACTTTTGCAATTTCAGCTACACTTGCTTTGTTCTTGCACTGCAACCTCATTTCAGAACCAGCTTCTTGCAATGCCTCCTGCAACTTCAGCTTCAATTCCACAACCACCAGGGATTCAATACCAGTCCTAACTCCAGCTGTAGCTCAGTACCACCTCAAGAACAACAATAAATCTCCTCTTTCCCTGTTTAGCAGCACCATGACAAACCCATAATCACTATACTCAATCCAGTTGCACTACCAATAGTAGCTCAGGAACGAGCTTAATTCCTCATTCGATTCTTCATCACAACTACAGACTTGAGTCATAACCCAAAGACCCATCTCAGTGCAACTCCACAAACAACATTCATACAATTCCCTTCTCCATTATTGCAAATCTAAGAGCATCCAAACCATGAATCGGCAGCAACTCAAACCCATCTGTCTCTTAATCGTATAATCAATTCAAACCCTTATGTATCGTGTTCAACCAACATCAGAAACCACCTCTTCTGAGATCTCGAATCCCTTATTCAAATCCATACAGTTTTAATCCTAGTATGAGCCCATCTTCTCGACCTTCAACAGCTTCACAATCTCATTTCCCAATCGATCTTGAGCAAAACCTTCTCACTTTAACAGATTCTTCAAATCACACAAACCCCTCTCTGGATTTTCAACTCGTTTGATTTCAGGTGAAAATGGTTTCAACAACCATGGCCTCCATTTCTTCCCTGAACTTCACCATCAGAATCACACAATCAACCCCTAGCTCTCTATCCATCTGAGACAATTCGACCCATCCTGTCTGCTGTAACTCCACAATTACCAACAAAAATCGATCTTATTAGAGCTCTCTCTTTCTCTACTCCAATTTCTCGATCTGTTTCTCTCAATTTCTCGCCTCTTTTCTCGACTGCATCTTCTCGATTTCTAACTCTGCTTATGGCTGCAAGCTTAACCTCCATTCCACCAGCATCATCGATCTCTGCCATGACAACAGCTCTCAGTCGGTTCTCTTCGATCTCGGGTTTAACAGCAGCCTTCATTAAATCCTCTCTCTCTCTCGATCTGGTTTCAGGTGAAAAACTAATAATTGAGAAATAAATTTTCTCATTTTTTGGGCAGTGTAAGAAGGGCCATTAGCTCTAAGTGCCCAGAATTGGATAAGGGCCACCTCAGTTTATCCTTGGCTTGTCAGTTTCGCAGATCCGACTGCCTAACTCTTCCTTGCTCAACTGTCAGTTGCGGGGAACTGACAGTTCATTCTTCTCTGCCTTTGCGCAGCCTTAGCCTGCTCCAAGAATTACTCGCCTATGAATTGACCTTCAAATGGGTGATTTCTCCATCTTTTAAATCTCGTGCGACTCCAGTACCTAATAACTCAAAAACACACGTAATGTACATAATTCACAAGAAAAATAGCAAAGAAAGCATAAACTCTATATAGTAAATACGGTGTATTCTACACCTATCAGGAGTATCCAACACTCATAAATGGCTTTATCTTTTACAAGATGTCAGCGCATGATTTTTTTTCTGGTTTTTTACATATTTAACCTTGAACGAAAATCCACCATCAACATTAAGTCCCCTTCCTAGCACATAATGGTTACACTATTGTGTGGTAGGCATGAGATGGTACATACATATGTGAGAAAGACAGGATAAAAGGAGTTTACCCGGAAGAGTGTTGGCCGACCGCTAGTTTCCCACGCCGTCACGCTTGTATGGAATCCCTTGGTGGGGCCGGTTTCTTTCTTTGGGTATTTGAATCAAAAGAGGAAACCAAATTAGGGAGGAATCCTTCTTCTATTGGGATTCTTCTAATTTTTGTCTATAAAAGAGACAAAACCCTTTTCTTTTTTCCTCACGAAATTTTCTTTTTCATCATCAAGCAACTCCCGTCCGTGACCTTGCTTGCCGCCGACCGCCGTTGCTGCCGGCTTCAAGCCGTTCTTGAATCAAGTCTTTCTTGTCTTGCGCCGTTGCCGGAAATGCTACCGTGCGCGCCGTCCGAGGTAGTTTTTTTTTTTTTTTTTTTTTTTTTTTTTTAAAAGGTCAAACCCTAGTTCGTTAGGTAAACACCTTTTGTAAGACATGTGTATGCTTAGCTTTTTCCACCATTTGGCTTGAATCCCGTAGACACGATTCCCATGAATAAAGAAAATCGTGTTATGATGCATGCGGATGAATGAATGCGGGCCCGCCGTGTATGTCGGAACGTGGGTCTTACTTTCATATGCTTGACTGAAATTTACACCGAACTTGAAACTTGTACCGGACTTGAAACCAATACCAGACTGAAAGTTGTACCGGACTTGAAACCAATACTAGACTGAAACTTGTACCGGACTTGAAACCAATACCAGACTGAAACTTATGCGATACTGGTGTTTGGACCCAATCCCAGATTTTGTGTATTTTCAACGTGGGTCGTGTCTTGTCATGCGTGACTACACACCTCATGCGTTTTTCATACAATTTCTAACTCCTGTCTTTTATTTCATTATGGAATGAAGGAAAGAATTCCTGTCGAGATGTCTTCCAGAGATAATGCTGGTACCAAGTCAGGAAGTGTTGGCAGCTTCAAGGATATGCCGCACATTGATGATGAGTTATTCACCTCGCCTTTTCCAAACATTAGGAAACATCCTTCTCATAAGATAGTCTTGTTTTCCAATTCAGAAAATATGGGATCCATTCTCTTCTTCAGCACTTGTGATGAGATTTTGTCTCCGGAGAAACGAATATCCGCCTTCTCCTATTGACTTCAGGACTTGCCATGCTCCACCGGGTTCTTACGAAGGATGGATGAGACGCATGTTGAGTAATAAGGGCATTAAGGATAATTTGACCAAAGCGCAGATCCTCAATGCGGTCATGGCATCTGCTACTCTCGAAATTAGGAAAAACATCGCGGATTTGATTACCTTAATTTCTCGGTGACGTATTTCTACTCACACAGCCATATCTAGATGGGGAGAGATGACTATTACTTTGGAGAGTGTGGCTGCATTAATGAACCTGCCTATTGCTGGAAGTCTCTCTTACGAGCTCTCTGATACTGAACAAAGTAACTATGGTGCTATACTTCAAAAAGTGGCGGACTGACGGTCTGGACAAGGAAGAGAAAAAAGATGCGAGATGCTTTTACACTGGTGGGTGTCGGAGTGGTCTCCTGGGACCCGGATCCGGATCAAGAGTTGGAAAATGAGCTCAGTGTGATTGCATTCCTGTCTTTATGGCTATCCATGGATATATTCGATGATGGTTCTGGAAAGAAGACCATTAGAAGTAACCTTGTTAAGATTGCTATAAGGCTGGCGAAGGGTGAAGTTCTTCCTTTAGGCGTATTGTTCCTTGGATCACTGTATTCTCATCTGGACGCTTTAGCAATGGACATGCATGTTTCTAACGGGTACAAGAAGGTGGAGTCGCACGTTCACTTCGCTTTTCTTCAGGCATTCTTATGGGAACACTTCAAAAGTTACGCTCCTACTCCGGAAATTCGCTCGAACTTGTATGGTGGCTCGAGAATACCCGCGTTGGAATAAAAGGCGTCCCAAAGGCGGTGCGAAACTTGTGGACGTATTTGACAATGTGTGTTCGTAGATTTCCGTCCATGGGGGCCGGTCCACCCTTCCATTGTTCAGCCAAAGACTTTTGCTAACGCTTCGACGGTCCCGATCTTGTGTTGTGTACCGATGTCGAAACTATGAAATCTGAGAACTTATTTATCTGCAGCCGCATTCCGAGATATGTCCCGTCTCTATTTAACGGAGAATTTTACGTGACTCCGTACAATGTTGATGAGGGCTGCTCGCCAAATGGGATTTGATCAGGGTGTCACATTTATTCGTTCACCAAGGGTTCCGAAAGAATCTCTCCCGAATATTCTTAACGCTGGCATGTTTTTGGAACGGGTGAGCCTTCCCTTCTGGCCTATTGGGAGAAACCCAGTGGTTACCGATAAGTACAAGGAATTTTGGAGCAGGCAACTGTTGATTTTCCAGGAGTTCTCGGAGAGTATTGTGACAGGTTTCCGTGGTGAACCATCTTCTGACGTTTTGAAAAAGCATTTCCGGTTGAAGCCACTTCCAGCCAAACGGACCAGAGCTGAGGATTGCAGTCCCCAAGCAAGAGAGAGATCCAAGAGGCGAGGCATGTGGTTCGGTGATCCTCAATTCCTCCAATATGCGGTATTTAAATTTCTTCCCGTTGGTTCCTTTATTTCTCCGGGGTGAATCTTTCTAAGAGTAATTCTTGCTTGAAATTAGGGGATTCCGAAAGAGAATGTCTTCACAAGGCTGGCGCGTATTCAGAATGAGAAGGCTGGCGGTACTGATCTTCATGCTAAGAAGTCTGGAGAAACCGATCTTCATGTTGAGATGTCTAGAGAAACTGATCTTCATGCTGAGAAGTCTGGAGAAACTGATCTTCATGCTGAGAAGTCTGGAGAAACCGCTCCTTTTCCCGACCATGACAGAGATGATGCAAGCTCGGTTGGACAAGTCGCCTCTCTGAGTGATCTTGTTGACGGGGTCGTGATGGAAATTAGTACCCAGAGCGAAGTAGATGCCGGAAGGAGTATAAGAAAGGTAGCGTCTGTAATAATAGAGGCGGCTCCCCTTGAAATCCGTCCTGAGCAGGTTCCAGTGAATATGGCTATTGTGGTGACTTCTTCCGAAAGGCCCCCTGCAACCGACAAGGCTCCTGTGGTTGGTGAATTACGGTGATGCGGCTGGGGCTTTGTTCGATCCTCCTTTACTCAAGTCCCTTATCCGGGTCATGTGTTGGTGGTGGATTCGGCGTGTAGGTTCGATTCGAAGAGTTGTACACAGATATGGGAGAAGCATGGCCATATTGCTACCACCACGAAGCTCAAAAGTCGTCTTGCGTTGGTCAACCGCGTCCAAGAAGCTTTAGTTTCTATCCAGGGGATGAGCGTCATGACTGGTCAAACAGTTTCTGAGGAGATGATTGAAGATTGGAGGTGCCATCGGGACGTGTTTGCGCAGTACAGCTTCAATGCTCCTTGGTTCTTCAAAGGAGGAGCTTCAGAAATTACAGGATGAAGTCCCTTCTGCGGACTGTGTTGCTCGCCAGGAAGAAGAGGTTGAGAAGTTGTCTAAGGAACTGGAGCTGAAACAAGCTGCGCTTCAAAGGATGAAAGTCTCTCTCGCCCAGAAGGACGAGTTGTTGCTGAAGGACTTTCCTTGAAGTATTCATGCTATATACTTGCCTTTTCTTTTAGATGCTTTCCTTTTTTGAGTGATAGTGAGGATTTTCTTTGACCTCCGGTTTTGAATTAATAGGTAATTGAATTGGCTTATTTTGAGATAGTTTTGTGAACAACCCTTTTGAAGGAGATTATGTTAAATGAAATTTGCATCTTGGTCATGAATGATTGCACATATCACATGAAATTGCAAATGTTATGCAAAAGGGAGGTACGGATGGAAACAAACATGGCGTTTGATCACTGAGCCTCTTTCTCCACGTGCGGGATGCCAAGTCCCCAGTGAATTCTAAACTATCTTTCTTGTAAAATTGTTGAGTAGAACTTACTTGCTTTCGAAGCCTCACTTGTATCGAACCGGAGTAGCCTTTCTAAGAAAATCCTCCGCACCAATCTCTCAGAGTTATCGCTCTGGACCAAGCTTCTCCTGAACAATGCGCTTCAAAGCGTTGCATTCGCTGATGGGGTGATGGAGGAACCGGTGGAAATGACAGTACCTCGGGTCCATTACTAGTTGATCGGAGGGCGGACGCCATACCGGGAGGTAGTTCCACCTCTCTATTTCGTGCCCACATCTCCAAAGAACTCCAAAATCTTTTCCATCGGGAACGGAAAAGTGTAGGTACTTCGAGTCCAGCTTTTCCTGTGTTAGTGGGCGTTGTGATGTCTCTACGTGGCTTTGATGTGGAGCACGTTCCGAGATGAAGTTGGAAGACTTGCGAGTGCCATCATATCTGCGATCGCTTGCAGGTAAAGGGGTGTGGAAGGTGTCGTAATATCACTGCTGAGTGATCGAATTGAACGCTCCCATCCTCTATATTCACGTATTTCCTGATCGATATCTCCTTCCTCAAGCATTTCTTCACTTGGTTGGAAGGTCGATGCGAATTGGACAGTCTTCCGGGCTTCAACGAGAGTTTTGAGATATAAATCTTCTAACAGGGTCCCATAGGCTGCAGGCTCCCTTTCTTTATCTGGTAGACGTTGTAGTACTCCGGACAAGTCCTTTCCTCTGTGGAGTTTCTTCGGTTCTTCATTGTTGACTGGACCATGTTGTTCATCTTTCCTGAATCTCCTGCGGTTACGCGCTCTTTTTTACCTCTCCACTGGTAAAGGCGTGACTCCTGACCAAGGATTCAGCGTTTCTTGCATTGCTTGAGTAGATGCACGCCGACCCTTCTTGTAATTGTGATGTTATATCATTCAAAAGGCGGAATGTTTCGCTCTGCCTTCTGGTGATACCGGCTTGATTTGCCAAGACATCCTCCAGCATTCTAACTATACTTCCCATGATATCTGAACCACCTGTGGTTTCTGGATACATCGCGAGATGGAAACCGAAAAAATTGAGAATTCGATTTTGTGCAACCGAGAGATCAACCTCCCACTGTGGTCGCCAATTTTTTATGGGTGAAAACTATTCCTGCAGAATTTGGTAATTTGGGGTGTGGATGAGGAATGAATCTAAACCTTAAAGAAATGCACTGCGCGGTGAGTGCTTGTAGATTCGAGAGATCAATCTGTGCAAGTCCGGCGTAAACCAAGAAATGGCCGTTCCAGACTTGTTTCGGTCACAAAGTGAAGGAGATGGGGTTGATCTTAGGGAGGGAAGCGAAGAAGGTGTTGAGATTGTGAAGGTGTTGGCTTGCTTATGACTTGTAACAGAAAGGTGAGCAGGCTTGTGATTGATGCCAGATGTAGGATCGTAATATCGCAACAAACAAGGTTCGCGAGATTAATAAACGACAGCATCGCGAAGGAGTCGCAGGAGCTAAAATAAACGACGCAATGAATAACGACAAAAACATAAAGAAGACGTGAGACCTGGCGAGGGTTAAGAAGTGTCGCGAGAGCAAATGGTTGTGCATCTGCGACACTTCGCGAGACATTCCCGAAAATAAAGGGTAGCTTAGCTGTCCTCCACTATGTATTACCCTATATAAAGGGCTAAATGGGTCTGTTAAAGAAGGAGAGATCTCTTTGGAATTGTTGGGCAAGTCATTAGGAGAGAGAAAGTTTAAGCATGCTTTAATTTCTAAGTGTAATTCTATTTTCCTATGTAAACATTTCATGAATTCAATCAATAAATATTCTTGATCTTACATCTTTCAATGGATTAATTAAGCAAAATCGAGTAAGGGGTGTAGTGTGGGAAATCCTGCTACTACATATGCGCTAGAAACAGGGAGCGAGCAAAGATTGACGTAGAAATTGGAAAGAATTTGGATTAACAGAGAAAAGATTTGGAAAAGATACTCAAGAATTCATCGAAAAAGAAAAATGGCTAGAAGAAGAAATGTACAAGAGCAACCAACGATTGTAAGAAGAAGTGGGAGACTTGGGTTGGAGAAAGGAGGAATGAAGGTGGAGAATCGTCAAGGATGAATATGAGAAATGATGGAGAAGATCAAAATCAACCACCGGTCTCCCGGTAGCAAACGCGGGCCGTGGATTATGATAGAGTAAGTGTGCATACTTGGAGGTCCGATTACAAGATGAGAGGGAAGAGGAGCAAGAGTGGTGAACAATGGACAAGAAGGAGACGAGCAAGGGATAAATGGAGAAATGAATCCAGGAAACGAAGAAATGGCAGCGTTGGAAAGATTGAGACAAACAATACACGAAGAGAGACGACTAGAGGCAGAGGAGCGAGCAAACCTGACAAGACAGAGTCATGAATTGAGGATGGAAAATATGAGGTTGCAAAATAGGAGATCTAGAAGTAGCGTGAGATCAAGTTCAAGATCGAATAGGGAAGAAAGAATGAGAGTTTTACCAACGAGAAATACCGAGGAAGAAACACAAAATCCGAGTACGAGCATGGCGAGAGAAGAGGGGAAATAGAAGATCGTTATATTCCTCACCAAAATCTTCAAAATGAGCGGAATAGGGAAAATCAAGGAAACATGCAACTCCAAGAACCGAATGACCCAAATTCTTTGAAGGGAGAATAATCTTGCACGGGAGAGAAGAATTGAGAAGAAACCGAGAGATCGAGGATGACATTGAGAGACACTACATTGAACAAGCGCGGCTAGCTCGCGAGAGAGAAAGGGTAAGAGCAGAAATGGAAAATCAAGAGATGGAAGAGGCAATCCCCAGCAGAATAACCATGACAACCGCGAAAGAAGAAGGGAACAAAATCGTACCAATAGAAATATTAATGAAGAATATGAGAGGGTGCGAGATGAGAGCCGAGAGACAGCCAAGAAGAGAGAACAACCGATATAATGGCGTGCGGGTGTGAAAGAAACGAAGAAGAGCGTCGCGAGGAAAGAAGAGGAGAAAATAACGAGCGGGGAAGGTCAAAATAGACACGAGCGAAGAAGGAGAGAAGAAGAGTTAAAAAGACCAGTAGAATCAAACTCTGAGGCAAATGAACAAATCTTAAGAGAACTGGCTGAAATGAGAGGATTATTGAATAATAGAAGGGAAGGAGGAAGGAGACAATTAGACGAAGCCATCGCAGAAGCCGCAAAGAATCCCTTCACGCTAGAAGTACGATGGGAGGAATACCTCCTAAGTGTAATCTACTGCGTTAACCAACATCTTTGATGGAACAACATGTGCGGTACAACATATCAAGGCTTATATGAGATGTATGTTACAAAGGGGAGAATCATGATGCTATACTATGCAAATATTTCGCATCAAGTCTAATAGGAGAAGCACTAAAATGGTTTGAAGGTCTGCCAAGGAACACAATCACATCATTTAACCACTTACAAGCCACATTCCTGGGGAGCATACATAAGTAACACTCTTCGACCCCCATTGAAGATGTATTCGGGTTGAAACAAAGGGTTGGCGAGAGCTTAAGGCGCTTGACAATAAGATGGAGAACCATGTGTAGCGAAATGGCAGGACGGGTTGAGGAAAGATATCTCATCCTCTCGTTTGTGAATGCTCTCTTTGCGACTAACTTGTTGTACATTCAAATTTTTAGAATCAAAAATACAATCACGATGGCGGAACTGCGAGAGTTACGGGAAGAATATATTGCCTTAGAAGAAAGACGAAATGAAATGAATTCTTATCCAATCGCGAACACAAGCTCGAATGTTGCGAACGCAAGTTTGTTGCCTCAATTCATAAACACAAAGGCGAGTACTTCGCAAGGACAAGCAAGCAAGGAAAGGCGATGAGGGACGGCGAGAAGATGGTAGCCATGGGAAGCCACGATCAAGAGGAATTTGAACGAGAAAGGAACTATTACAACCGTAACGGCAATAATAAGATTCGAGAGGCTAGATCATGTGCAAGAAACATACGGTGGACGAAGGCAAAATAACCGTGGAGGGCGAGAAAGTCGCGAGAATAGTATGGGAAGAGATTAAGATGCCTCCACCGAATGCTAGTGTGGAAAAGATCCGGGAAGCTATACTTGTGATGGAAAATGTACCAAGACCTTGGAACGTGGGAATGGAACCACCGCCGAGCGATAGAAGTCACGAATTTTGTTCTTACCATCGCTTCCATGGGCATCAAACAAACGATTGTAGAAACATAAAGAGAATTATTCTCAGGATGATTGATCAGGGGAAGCTAAATCACTTTCTAAAGGGAGAAGAAACAGGCCAGACATTACCACCACCACGTAGATGCAGGAATAGTGTCGGCCAAAGGAAAGGAAACATTTGTGATAGAAGTTGGAACAAAAGCTAGAAATTTGAACTGCAACTCTATCGTCCATTCCTATCGCACAATCGAAGATTTTCATGACAACGTGCTCAGTAGAGTCTTTGCGAGAGATGCTAATGATAAAGAAATAATGAGTCTCAGCGAGAACGACGCATTAGAAAAGTGGCAGCAAGACTATTTCTTTCTCTGCGAGATGAAGTGCCAAAAGGAAGAGAAACACACGATAGCCCGTTGGTTGTGAAACTGGAGATTAACCCGAAACCAGTCGATGGAGAAGATGATGAGGCGGAAGCTTCTTTGGGCGATCAACCGAATTCTAATCGACACCTAAGTTCAGTGAATATTCTCTTCTACCATACTTACAAGACGATGGGAGGAAAAGATGAAGATTTGATCCCCTCGACGTACAAGATATATGGCTTTAATGGCACTGCAAACAAACCAAAGGGAGAGGTTCACATGAGAATACCTCTACAAGGATTATCAACTGATATTTTATTCTGTGTGGTTGACGTGGAATCTCCATATAATGCGCTGATTGGGAGGCCATGGCTTCATGAAATCTTGGGAGTTGCATCAACATATCATCAATGTATAAAATTTCCACATCCAAATGGTATTGGTATCATACAGGGAGATTGGAAGGAGTCGCAACAATGTCATGAGGTCGATGTAGAAAGTCTGCAAGAAAGAAATACCAAAAGAAAAGGTTGGAAGCAACATGTGAGAGATGAGCGAGAGAAAAAAAAAATTGATGGTGGATGCTATAGAAGTAAGGACTGAACATACCTCGCGAGGTGAATACCTAGAGATAGGCGAATATTATGGTAATAGAGGAGCAAAAGATATGAGGAACAAAAGGCATAAGAAGTGAATAATCAACAAAAAACAAGAGAAAAAGCGAAGAATTGAAGTAATGATGTGCGAGAAATCTCGCAGCCAAGAGTATATGGGAATTCGGTTAAGAAAGAAAATGAAAATACAACAAATGAGACAAGAATTGTGCGAATACTTCGTAAACAAATGTCGGCAAAATAATGAAATATGAATGATTGGATGATTTAACAAATATGAATGAGTAAAAGAATGGGACGAACCTTTATGGCGTACACCCTAGTTCGCGAATAACATTTCGTAAGAGGCAAATGTAAGACCTAAAGTGCGTCATATAAGGGGTATCTCTCAACATGGCTCGGGGGAAGGTTACACCGCTCCCGAAGCTGAGTCATGAAAATTTGGGGCCCATGAAAGCCTATCCTGGAGAGATACCTTGGATTCCCAACTATATAAGGTTATACCCTGGTTGGGCGACCGAGGGTCTCTTCCAAGGAGTCGGTGTATGCTCAAGGCGCCGAGGTACACGGTTGAGCTGAGTGCCCGGATGGATGAACCTACCCCGGCCATTCTTGGCAAGTCTTGGCATATGTTGCACTCGCCCAAGAAAACTCCACTTAGGGTGCGGTCTCGTAACCATAAACCATATAGGTATAAGGGATAAGAGGCTGCGAAAACAACTGGTTGTTGTTAAGACCGGATGGGAGGAGCTAGTCTTGTATGGCCGATGTTTCGCCTCCTTGAAGGGGCAACCTGGGAGATGATAAGGGCGACGCTCTCCAATAGGGGGAGTGTCAAAACAGACGCAAATGTCATAAGGCTATGTTTTCGCAAGAAAATTTAGGCTCGTCATATTTGTGCAATGATCCTGCAGAGGCAATAATACTAACGCGAGGGTAAGGCGAGATCAATGGGTCTTTACACGAAAGTGTACGGACGTCCTGCGATTTCGTCGCACGACGGCAATGTCATGGGGCTCTATGTTCGCAAGGATATCTAGGCCTGTCATATTGTCGCAACTAAAACATCCTACAGAGGCAAAAATACTTGGAAAATGATAAGGCAAGATCAATGGGTCTTTACATGCAAGTGTAAAGACGTCCTGCGATTTTGTCGCAACGAAAGGTGGCAGGGGAAGACCTCTAATTAGGGAGGTCTAACTCGGAAGACCACACAAAAATGATAAGGCAGGGTCAATGGGCCCTTACTTAAAAATGTAAGCGCGGCTTGCGACCTTGTCGCAATGAGAAGAGACAAAATGCGTTTATGAAGATAAGGCGAGGCAAGTAGAATTCTTGATTTATGAAGAAACCTGCGACCAAGTCGCAACAATACATTTCAATAACAATAAAATTATTATTCAACCACATACATGAGGACAACTAAAATCTTCCATCTGAAGATAAATAACAGAGGCAAGTATGGGAATGGAAAAGATAGAATATTGTTATTCATCTTCTGATGAAAGAGTTATACATCAATAAGGTTAGCCAATTATATTACAAGGAAGAACTGCCAAAAAAGGGGGGTGAAGATTGAATTCAGGGGGGAAAAATCCAAGAAGTACACTATAATAAAGATACAGAAATATACAGATATTACAGGCAGCGAAAGAAACAAAAAGAGTTATCTCTTTGGTGATTCTTCTCCTTCATCTGATTCTTCGCCTCTATTATTTTCATCGCGAGAATTTTCTCCTTCGCTAGCCTCACTATCGAAACATCCGAGACAAAAGTGATTCTCGGGAACCTTTTCGAGGAGCCAGGGATATGAATGAAGAGGGATTTTGTGGTCATTACAAACATACTCCATGGCTCCATTGCGAAAACGAACCGCATCATTACTAAAATTCGCCACTGTCGTTTCAAATTGTTTCTTCAACTTGGAATACTTGTTATTACGAAGGGAGAGACTCTTGGCGAAATAATTGTTTTTCGGTTTCGAGTTCTTCAATTCTCGCCGGAAAATTCTGGCGAGTTGTTCTTTCTCGATTCAAGCTCTCTAATTCTAACCTCGAAGCCTCTTCTCGGATTAAAATAAGTAACAACAAGTTAATAATTTACAAGCAATACTACGAAGTAAGAAGCGATGAGGTATAATAAGTAACCTTCTCTATCGGATATCATATCTTTAATCAAGGAAGTATGCTCGGCGTGAAGACTAACATCAACACCTAGGTTATTCCCCGGCATTATCTAAAACTTTCGCAGCCAGCGAATTCATCATCACTATTAATAACAAGAAGAGAACGAACTTGCTCTTCTCGCTGCTTAAGCATGGTATTCTGATGAAGGAGTTCATCTCGTTCAACTTGCACACCGAGAAGAGATTTGTGGAATTCTGCTAACGCCTGTGCACCTCTGTTAGTAATGCGATCGTTCTCATCTATGAGATCACTAATTTTCTTCCTTAAAACCTTGGTTTTCTTCTCGGAATCAAGGTACATTCGTTTAAAGCGATTGGTTAAATTCAAACTAGATCTGTGTTCGATCTCTAAGAGATGATATTTGGATTGAAGATCCTTTAATGAAAGGAGGTTAGTTTTATTTGAGGAACTACTTAGAGATTGATTAAGGTGAGCGAGAAGAAGGTCATTATCCATAGGTTCAGGAAATGTATGGAGAAGAATAGCCTCATCGGAGAGATTATATACATCTGCGAAGGTAATAAGTTAGGTAGCAATATGCGACCAATAAGATAGAAATAATAAAAGAAGGAAAAATCTTATACCATAAAGTTCTTTGATTAGCGTTCAAGAGTGGACACCCTATCCCTTTGAGAGTCAAGTTCGGTATTTAACTTTTGAATTCTCTCGTCTTTATCGCGAGATGACGCAGCTTCAGTCTCTAATTCTTGAATCTTCTTGCTCAATTGCAAATTCTTCTTTTCAAGATTGTTGCGTCTTCTCTCGAGATCTGAGGCAACTACAAAAGAAGTTCTTCCAACCTATAAAAGAAGATAGAAAAATCATTAATATACATATATTTAAAAATTTAAAAGGGAAATATGACGCATGCGTACCAAAGATCCAAGTGCATTCAAGAAGTCGGAGACACGATTCTAGAAGCCCCATTGAAAGAATCATTGCCTTCTAGTAAAGTAGCATTGCACACATTCGCGAGAGTCCCGCAAAGAGAAGCTAGGGAGCATCTCCCATTCCTTGGAAAGAGTCTGAGAAGATGCTAGATAACCGATCCATAGGAGAACCGGCCAATGGAATCTCTTTAGCGAGAGAGAGATCGAATCATGGTCATCTTCATCGAAGATTCGAGCTTGAGTTAAGGCGAAAGAAGATTGAATCTTTCGCTTCTTAGTTAATGGAGCGAGAAGATTTATTCTTGCGAACGACGGTTTTGCCCTTACTTTTGATCTTCGCGGCTACGACATCTTCGGCTCAACCTTCGCATACGGTTAAAAATAAGAAACAGAGGCAACAATATTGTTTCAAATGACAAAGGAAATGTTTCTTACTTCACCCGTAAGCGATTGAAGTATGGTCGAGTACTCTCTCCAACGGATTATCCTTGTACTTTCTTCTCAATTTGGCGATCCGAAAAATTTTACAAACTCAAGATATATAAAAAGAAAGTTGCAAAGGCAAGATTTAAAATGGGAAACATACCTCATTTGCCTTATCGGGCCATTTGAATTCCCAAGGATGATACCTGCGAGGTTCGCGGGAAGAACGTGCGAGCCGCGATATAGGGGCCATTTAAAATCAAAGGTACAACCCACCACTTCTCATCTTTGGAGTGGCGAGGAGTAGTATTATTGCCCGAAAGCCGGTCAATATCTTGCATGAGCAATTTATCCTCGGGGACATTATCCTTCTTTTTTCAAGGCGAATGCCCCAAATGAGATTTCGCATTCCTCATCTTTATCACCGAATAATTTTCAAAAAGTTCTCTACAGTGTACTTCTCGCCTATTTCCAAATCTGCGAAATCGGGGTGTCTAACGGTAGTAGGGTATAAAGATCCTTTACCAGCACACGATTCGCGAACTCAAGCATTAGGCGAATGCAATCGCCACTCAATTGATAAACAGCCCGAGAGAATTTTTCATGGGCCAAGATTTCATAAAATAAAGGCATCCCAGGATTGTATAAGGGAATGGGAATTCCCGCGAGAAGCTGACCTAGCGAGACTATAATCTTTTGATCATCACATTGATGATCGAAAAATAACTCGCGTAAAGAATAGATGAAGATTCTTGATCGGGAATGGTTGATAGAGTGAAACCCTTCTCGAGCAACTTCGTTGAACTTCATCAAAAGAAGCTTTGTATGCACGACTAATGGAAGCCATTATCAGTATGGGAATGGATGGGAGGTTAAAGGTTAGGATCGGCGCTAGAAAGGACGAAGAAAAGATTTGCGAAAGGGAGCGCAAATTGCGGAAGGAGAGATTCAAAGAAAAGTTGCGAGAGAGAAACTAAAGGATGAAAAGGAGGGGAAAAGAGAACTATATATAGGGAAAAGATCCTCGAGAAAAACGAGGTCATTTAATGCGAGAAGAGACATGAATGGTCAAGAATAAGCGGTTGAAAGAGACGTGTCAAGAAGAGACTTTAATAATCAAAATCCGTGTAAAAGTACAAAACTGAAACAGATAAAGATAAGCAGTCGCGGCAACAATATTGTAAAAATCTCATGATACTCTTCCCTTCGCAGGAGAAATATGAGGAGAGATAGGAGACGATACTTCGTATATATCTCAAAGAAGCTTCGGAACTTTGCAAAAGAATAGAGGCAAGTACGTACTTTTCAAGGAAAGTATTCTTTTGCTCGTTCCTCCATCAACAAAAGTCAAAGATCGCTACCACAATAGATTTTTCCTTAAAGATCGCTTGTCAAGCAATATTCAAGGAAAAAGAGGCAAGATGTAGGATCGTAATATCGCAACAAACAAGGTTCGCGAGATTAATAAACGACAGCATCGCGAAGGAGTCGCAGGAGCTAAAATAAACGACGCAATGAATAACGACAGGCAAAACATAAAGAAGACGTGAGACCTGGCGAGGGTTAAGAAGTGTCGCGAGAGCAAATGGTTGTGCATCTGCGACACTTCGCGAGACATTCCCGAAAATAAAGGGTAGCTTAGCTGTCCTCCACTATGTATTACCCTATATAAAGGGCTAAATGGGTCTGTTAAAGGAGGAGAGATCTCTTTGGAATTGTTGGGCAAGTCATTAGGAGAGAGAAAGTTTAAGCATGCTTTAATTTCTAAGTGTAATTCTATTTTCCTATGTAAACATTTCATGAATTCAATCAATAAATATTCTTGATCTTACATCTTTCAATGGATTAATTAAGCAAAATCGAGTAAGGGGTGTAGTGTGGGAAATCCTGCTACTACACCAGCAAGCTCTGGGTGTTTGAATACGTTTTGTATTAACACTTGGTTTTCTGTCTCGTCTGGACTTGTGTTGTTGTTTGAAATAGGGCGGAGAACCTATTTATACAAGTCATTGAGCCTTATTCACGTCTCTCGTGGGAAGTGGAGTAAGTGGAGTGATGGAGTAGTGGAGTTGTGCGTCGGTGCCACCGCGACCCGGTCTTGCCCACTTCTCCTGTTCATCTCTAACCGTCCATGACTTCGACACGTTCTTGTGATGGCGCGTTGCCGCACTGCGCACGTAAACCGCCGGACCAATACCCCAAGATATGTATCCCCGATTTGTGACATGATTGATGTCTGGAATGTGTGGATCGTGGATCCACGAAAGATAGCATGTAATGCTTTGAATTCAATAATCTGCGTTATTCGGGAAGTCGATACTTGTGAAGTATCGCGTGTATTTTATGCGATCTTTGCATCATGGTGTGGTAAAGTGATGGATAATGACGCCTCACTGACCAATTAACTCTGACCGGGGTTGAATAACCAGGCTGGTGAAGTTGGACGGATAAGATGATCTTTGAGACACTCATCTGTGACCGTTAATGAAATTAGGGTTTTGAAGAGGTGCGCGGGCATCACTCTTATTTCGGTCAAAATCAAGCATGGGATACAATTTTGGCCGGGCCGACCATACATGCGTGTAGACGGCATGACGGTGTGGCGCCTGTACTCCATTCACTCACGAAAGTATGATCTGGGTCACTCAATTCATCCGGTGAAATCGAGTGGTCGGGATCAATTTGCGATAGAAAACCAATGCCGCAAGGGCCGCTCGTCACGTCCTCTTCAGGCGCGCGTTCCAAGACGACCAATCTTGGTCGTACTTGGTCGGTTGGCCTGGCGTGAAGGTGGTAGGCTGGTGTTCACGCCTACACTGATTATCCCATGAAAACGTGATCAGAACCACTCAAATCGTCCGGCGAAGTTGAGCGGTCGAGATTAGTTTGCGTTTTGGGAGGTGCGACCACGCAAGTTTGGACGTGCGTTTTGGGATGGCCAGGCATGATATGCCTTGGACGACCAAGTGAGGGGATAGACGGGCCCACGGTGGTCATGCTGGTATGACCGGACCTGCTTAATCTAATCTGTGACCCTCCATTCGTGCCGGAGAAGATGGACGCTCGTGATGGCTTGAAACCCTAATTTTGGCTTTCATAGCCGTGTGACCATGCTTCCTTTGGGCGTACGAATTTGTTGCAACCAAGCATGGTTGGTCTTGACCGGTTGGTCTTGACCGATTGGTCAAGTGTGTAGGCGGGCCCACGGTGATCGTGTTGACATGCTCTGGGCCCTTTGAATCTACATCTACACCCTCCATCTATACCTGCGAAGATGGATGGTTGAGACTGCTTTGCAACACATGTAATATGCCGCAAACCCTAATTTAGGGTTTTCCGTCCATAATGCTTGGTATGAACGGTTTCTTGGCAAGCTAGGCCAATGACCGACCATGCGGGGTCGGCCGTGGGTATTCCATACACCTTGGGGGTGATGGAATTGATGCGGGGTCATCCAATCATGCTTATGGAGTTGGATGACTGCGATCAGATCATATCCGGACGATACGGTCAGTCCGGATGCTCAATCGGGCTAGTATAACACACCGAGAGGGGCTCAATCGGGCTAGTATAACACACCGAGAGTCGGCTGTGCGGGTATTTCGTACATGGTTTCATGATAGTGCTTGGAGGTTCGTGTTACTCGTAAGAGTAACACTCGGTCGTCATGCCACACCGATAATGAGTACTTGGAAATACAAGGCTGATATGAAATTCACGGGATGGGATTGTTGCTTCATGCTCCAACCTGGAGGAATTTCATGTATTCACAGAATGGGATTGTTGCTACATGCTCCATTCTTGGTGAATTAAGTGAGGGAGTATCCAACACTCATAAATGGCTTTATCTTTTACAAGATGTCAGCGCATGATTTTTTTTCCGGTTTTTTACAAATTTAACCTTGAACGAAAATCCACCATCAACACCCTTATTCGATTTTGTTTTTCGTCCGATTTTTACCGGGTTTGGATGTTTTGTTTTTTGATCGATCATTATATTCAATTTTATTTGAACAAAATGTTGATCTTTTTTGTGTCTTGATAATTTAATTATTTTATGAATTATTCCGATTGGATGTTTTGATTTTAGGTTTTTGATATTTGATTTGTCTTTTTTTTTTAATTTGGATGGGGAACCAGGGCTTCTGAGTATTTCGATAAGCATCCAATTAATAATGTAGTTGGAGAAGATGGTGAAGAGATTGATTGGGAATGGGAAATTGATGAGGGTTGGCTTAAGGTGATTAATTATTTGGAATGAGAGAGTTTCATCCTAGTCTGTTAGTTGTTCTCATCTTTGAAAGATATAATAGGTATGCAACTACTCAAATTTCTTCTATTAATTGTCTTGGATGTCTTCTTTATTTGATTGGTTGCATAATTTATCAAACTGAAAATGTTGAATTGAGAATTACAAAAAAAAATTGGAGATAGAAAACTGACCTGACCGCAATGAACAAAAATTTCTGCTATTTGTCCCTACATATGGCTTTGGTATCTGCAGTGGTACTAAATGGACATTTTTTAGTGGGATATTTGGCCTAAATGTGGGTGCTAGTGGTAACTAGAAGCTTTTGAAGGAGCTGGAGAAGGACGCTAAATTCTATTGGAGTGCCAAAGATCGGTTACCACCTCGAGTATATGTTGCATTCCCTTCTTGTTGCAAGATATCTCTTTCTTTCCATTTTTCTTTTTTCATTAGACAGTTAAATGAGTCTAAGCTTTTGTTATTAGATTAGGTTAGGTAGTTACTAAAATCTTGTGGAAACATTTCATAGAAGTTCAAGAATTCTTCTTTCTGCAAAGCTGAATGAATCTGACTGTATCTAAATTGTAGTTGCAGGAAATCCCACACTACACCCCTCACTCGAATTTGCTTAATTAATCCATTTGAAGATGAGTAACAATATATTTTATTGATTGTTTTCTTGAAAGGTTTACAAAGAAATGTAGAACAGAGCTAAAGAAATTACAATCACTCTTAATTTTCTCTCTCCTAATGACTTGCTTAACAATTCAAAGAAGATCCCCCACAATGAGACTAACTCAACCCTTTATATAGGGTAATACACAAGTGGATGACAAACTAAGCTGTCCTTTATTTTCGGGAATAACTCGCGAAGTGTCGCGAGTGTTATAAACATTTTTCCTTGCGACACACCTAAATCTCGCCAAGTCTTCATACTTTTCTCATGTTTTGACTGTCGTCATCCATTGCGTCATTTATATTACTTCCTGCGACGCCTTCGCATTGTAGTCGTTTATTATTCTCGCAAAGTATTGATGTCGCGATATTCGCTCCTACATCTTGCCTCTTCTCATGTCTTCTGCGAAGAAGAGAATGTCATGAGAACCAATATTTTAAAATGACTCAACTTGCTCATCTTTATCTCGCGATTGTTCATTTTTAATCGTTTTATTCATGTACGGAATTTATTACAGGTGTTTTTTCTTCCACTCTTTTCTTGACACGTCTCTTTCAACCGCTTATTCTTGACCATTCACTTCCCATCTCGCATTAAATGCATTTGTTTTCTCGAGGATTCTCTTCTCTATATATAGTTTTCTCATCTTTCTCTTTTTCTCTTTTATTTTCTTTCTGCAACTTTTCTTCAGCTTTCTTCCTCCGTAATTTGCGTTTCTGCTGCTGTAAATCCTTTTTTTCTTCTCTTGATTTTTGCTTCTTCCTTCATTCCCATACTCTAACAATGGCTTCGCTTGGTCGTACATACGCACCCCTTTTCAATGATGTTCAAAAGAAGTTATAAGAAAAGGGTTTCACCTTATCAACCATCCCTGATCAAGAATCTTCATCTATACTTTACGCAAAAATTGTTTTCTCGATCATCAATGTGATGATCATAAAATCATAGTATCGCTAGGTCAAATCCTCGCAGGACTCCCCATTCCTCTATATGATCCCGAGATCCCATTATTCTATGAGATCCTTGCTCATGAAAAATTCTCGCGAGTCATTTATCGGTTGAGTGGCGACACGCATCCGTTTAATGCTTGAATTCGCAAATCGTAGCGCTACCGTAAAGGATCTTTATATCCTAATAATGTTAGAGACCCTAAATTTGTAAATTTAGAGATAGGCTATGAGAAGTATACTTGTAGAAAATTTCTTTGCGAATTATACAATAATAAACATGAGAAATGATAAATCTCATTTGGCGCTCGTCAAGAAAAAGATAATGTTGATGCTTTGATAAGTCTGCTCATGCAAGATATTGATTGGCATTCGGGCAATAATAGTACTCCTCGTCATTCCAAGGATGAAAGATGGTGGGTTGTTCCTTTACTTTTGAATGGACCTTATATCGCAGGTTCGCACATACTTCCTGCAAATCTCGCAGATTATCACCCTTGGGAGTTTAAGTGGCCCGAGAAGACGAAAGAGGTATGTTTACTATTTCAGGCTTTGCTTTCGCAATATTCTCTTCTTTTTATATCTACTGAATCTGCAAAATTTATAGGTTGACAAACTGAGGAAGAGTTATGAAATAAACCCAAAGGCGAGTACCCTAGCGATACTCCGATCGATCACGGATGAAGTAAGAAACATTTTCTTTTGTTACTCTAAACAATATTGTTGCCTCTGTTTCTTATCTTTATTCGTGTTCGAAGGTTGAAGTTGAAGAAGCTGCATCTGCGAAGGCTAAAGGAAAGGGTAGAATCATCCCTCGCAAGAATAAATCTTCTGGTCCATCTTCTAAAAAACGGAAACTCCAATCTCCTTCTCATTCTAATTCCCAAACCAGCGAGAACTCTGACGAAGATGAAAATGAGATTGGTACTTCTTCTGCGAAAGAAAATCATTCAGTCCCTTCTGCTATGGCGCAGTTATCTGGTATCTTCTCCGATTCTATGCAAGGATTAGGCGATGATCATTTAACGGCTACTTGCGTAGCTCTCGCTAAAATTTGCGATGCCCCTCTATTAGAGGATAATGAATCTTTTCACGGGGTTTCTCGAACATTGACTTCCAGTCACTTAAATGCTCTCACTGCTTTGGTATGTTCATATTCCTTTGCTTCTCTGTAATTTCTATTATAAGCTTTATCTTAACAATTTCTTTATTTTTCTTTATAGTCTGGGAGAGCTTCCTTTGTTGTTGCCTCAGATCTCGAGAAAAGATGCGACAACTTTCAAAAGAAAAATCTCCAACTTAAAGAAAAGATCCGAGAATTAGAAACTGAGATTGCGATGTCTCACAAGAAAGATGAAAGAATTCAACAATTGGAAATCAATCCTTCTCGAGAAGACTAAGATGTCTACTCTTCAAAGCGCAAACCAAAGAACTTTATGGTATAAAATTTTTACTCTTCAAGTCGCCTTTACTTTGTCACTACTACTATTCTTTGCACGATTTATTATTATTTTCGCAGACATATATAATCTCTCTGAAGAATCCATCCTTCTCCATTCATTTCCCGAGCCCATGGATGATGATGTTCTTCTCACCCATCTCAACGAGTCTTTAAGTAATTCGTCAAACAAAATTAATTCCCTTTCATTTAATGAACTTCAAACCAAATGTCGCCTCTTAGAAATTGAGCATAGAGCTAGTTTAGGTTTAGCCAACCGATTTAAACAAATGTATCTTAGTTCCCATGAAAAAATTGAACTTTTAAGAAAGAAAATTAATGGCCTTATAGATGAGAAAGATCGTATTGCTAATAAGGGTGCACAGGCATTAGCAATATTTCAAAAATCTCTTCTCGAAGTACAAATTGAACGAGATGAATCTCTTCGCGAGAATGCCATACTTATTGAGCGAGAAAAGCAAGTTCGTTCGCTTCTTGTTATAAATAATGATGATGAGTTTGCTTGGGCTGCGAAGGTTCTAGATAATGCCAGGAATAATTTAGGTGTTGATGTTAGCCTTCATGCCGAGCATACTGCCTTGGTTAAAGACATGATATCGACGAGAGAAGGTTGTTTATTATACTTTGTCGCTCTTTATCTCTCGTAGTATTGTTATTATTGTGTTATTAATTCATTATCATATGTTCCGAGAATCCGAGAAGAGATTTCAAACAAGGATTGAAGAACTTGAGTCTGAAAGGGGAAACTCGCAGAAGGCTTTTCTCCTCGCAATAATAAGTATTCTAAGTTGAAGAAACAACTGCAAGCTACAGTGGCGAATTTCAACAATACTGCCGTTCGTTTTCGCAATCAAACTATAGAAATGGTTTGCAATGATCACCGCATTCCTCTTAGTTTATATCCTTGTCTTCGCGATGATATTCCTAAAGATACACCTTTCTCGGATGTCTATGATAGTGAATCTAGTGAGGCAGAAGAATCTGACGAAGAAGAAGAATCTTCAAAGAAATAACTTATTTTTCTTCTTTCGCTTCTTGTAATATATGTACTCTTTCAATCTTCTTGGGTTGTCAAATGTGAATTCAATCTTCGTTCTCTTTTCTTGCATATATTAATCAAGCAATTCTCTTTTATAATTCAACTATCCAGTATTATGAGTACGTAAATCCCTCATGTGGAAATGAATAACAAAACTTTATCCTATTCATTCCCATACTTGCCTCTGTTATTCATTTTCAAATGAGAGATTTGATCTATTATCCTTGAGTAATAAAATTTCTGACTTTGGCTTCTATTATTTTTGTAACTTGTGTATATCTATATCTTTAGTTATGTTGAAGTTCGCATTGCGACAAGATCGCAGAATGTCTTCACAAATGAAGAAATCCATTGATCTTGCCTTACCATTTTTGTGTGGTCTTATTTTGCCTTCCTAATTAAAGGTCTTATTTCGCCACCCCTCGTTGCGACAAAATCGCAGGACGTCTTTACATTTTCATGTAATGACCCATTGACCTTGTCTTATCATTTGTTAAGTATTTTTGCCTCTGCAGGATATTTTATCTGCGACAATATGACAGGCTTAAATACTCTTGCGAGTGTAAAATCCCATGACATTGCCGTCTTTGCAACGAAATCGCATGACGTTTTTGCATTTTCATGCAAAACCCATTGATCTCGCCTTATCCTTGCGTCAAGTATTATTGCCTCTACAGGATCATTGCACAAATATGACAAGTCTAAATTTCCTTGCGAAAATAAAGTCTCATGACATTTGCGTCTTTTGACACTTATCGGCTCCCTAATGGAGGGTGCCGCCTAATCTTCTCCCTGGTTGCCCCTTCAAGGAGGCGTACATCGGCCATACAAGACTAGCTCCTCCCATCCGGTCTTAACAACAACCGGTTGTTTTCGCAGCCTCTTATCCCTTATACCTATATGGTTTATGGTTACGAGACGCACCCTAAGTGGAGTTTTCTTTGGGCCGAGTGCGGCGTATGCCAAGACTTGCCAAGAATGGCCGAGACACTTCAAATTCCCGAGGCACTCTTGGCTCAACCTGTACCCCGGCGCCTTGAGCATACACGACTCCTTGGAAGAGACCCTCGGGCGTCCAACCGGTATAACCATATATATATAGTTGTAAATCCAAGGTACCTCCCCGGATAGGCTTTCATGGGCCCCAAATCTTCATGACTCGGGTTCCGGGAGCGGTGTAACCTTTTCTTGAGCCATGTCAAGAGATACCCCTTATATGACGCACTTTAGGTCTTACATTTGCCTCTTGCGAAATGTCATTCGCGAACTAGGGTGTACGCCATAAAGGTTTGTCCCATTCACTCACTCTTTCATTTTTGTTAATTCATTCAATCATTCATTTTGTTTGCGAAAATATCGCACAATCTTACATTATTTAATCATTTTTGTTTTTCAATTCTTCAATCAAATTGTCATACATCCTTAATGACGAGATCTTCGCATATTTCTTCTTCAATTATTATTTCTTCCTCTTACTTTGAACGATCTTTTGGTGTTGCTTTTTGATGATTATTCACTTCTTACACTTTTTTCTCTTGCTACTCTCTGCCTCTATACCGTTCAAATCTCTTAATGATTCCTTTCCATCATAATTTCCGACTGTTTTCATGCACTTGTTTCGCAATGTATCTTCTCCTCTTACATCAATGGCATCCACCATTAATCTTTCTCTTCTTTTCTCATCTTTTGCATGTTGCTTCCAACCCTTTCTTTTCTCGGCTCTCTCTTGTGACTCTCCACATCGATCTCATAGCATTTTTGTCCTTCCGTCCAATCTCCTTTTATAATTCCAACACCACTAGGATGAGGAAATTTTATACACCGATGATATGTTGACGCTACACCTGAGAATGTCATGCAACCATGGTCTTCCAATCAATGCATTATAAGGGGATTCCACAACGACCACCTGACGAACGAATATCGGTAGATAATCCTTGCGGTATTCTCATGTGAACTTCTCCTTTAGGTTTGTTTGTTGTGCCATTGAAACCATATATCTTGTATGTTGAAGGTATCAATTCTGCATCTTTTCCCCCCATAGTCTTGTAAGTATGGTAAAAGAGGATGTTTACTGAGATTCCAGTATCAATCAATATTCTATTGATCGCCCAGCAATTCTCTGCTTCATCGTCTTCGCCATCTACTGGTTTTGGATTAATTTCCAATTTTACAACCAATGGGTTGTCGTGCGTCTCTTTGCCTTGGGAATCTCTTACGTATTTGAAAGAAATAATCTGCATTTGCCATTCTTTTAAGCTGCGACGTCTTCGTAATGTTCATCACTTCTTTATTATCACTATCCCTCGCAAAACCCTACTGAGTATATTATCATGAAAATCTTCAATTGTGCGATATGAGTGAATAATGGAGTTACAAAATAAATTTTTAGCTTTCGCCTCAACTTCTATTACGAACGTTTCTTTCCCCTTTGATGGTGGTGGTGGCAATTGTTGAACTTTCTCTTCGCTTTTTAGAAAATGATTTAGCTTCCCTTGATCAATCATTCTAAGGATGATTCTTTTTATGTTTACTGCGATCGTTTGTCGGATGTCCATGAAAACGGTGGTAAGAGCGAGAATTCATGACTTCTATCACTTGGTGGTGGTTCATTCCCCATGTTCCATGGTGCGGTATGTTTTCCATCGGGAGTATAGCTTCCCATTTTTTCCACACTAGTATTCGGTGGTGGCATCTTGATTTCTTCCCATACTACTCTATATGACGTTTGCCCCCTCCATGATGATTCTCGTTTTGACTTCCATAGATTTCTTGCGAGTGATCAAGTCTCTGAATTTTATTATTGCCGCCACGGTTGTAGTAATTTCTTTCTCTTTCAAACTCTTCTTGATCTCGGCTTCCCATGGCTACTAACTTTGGTTGTCCATCATCTATCACTCTCTCTTGTTGCCCTTGCGAGGTACTCGCCACTGTGTGTATTAACCTGGGTAACAAACTTGCATTCGCATATTTGAACTTGTATTCGCAATCGGAGTGCGACTCCACCTCATTTTGCCTTTCTTCCAAAGCAATATATTCCTCTTGCAATTCTCGCAACTCCATCATCGTGATTGTATTCTTGATTCTAAAAATTTGAATATATAGCAGATTGGTTGCGAACATAGCGTTTATAAATGATAAAATGAGATATCTTTCATCTACCCTTCCAGCCATCTCTCTACACATCGTATTCCATCTCACAGTTAGGTGTCTTAAACTTTCGCCAACCCTTTGTTTTAGCCCAAATACATCTTCAATTCCTGGCCGCGAGGAGTTGTTACTTATGTATGCCCCTAAGAATATAGCTTGTAGATGGTTGAATGACGTGATGGTGTTTCTTGGTAAACCTTCAAACCACTTGATTACTTCTCTGTTAGACTTGATGTGAAATATTTGCACAATATAGCGTCATGACTTTCCCATTGTAACATACATCTTACATACGCTTTGACGTGTTGTATTGCGCAACTTGTTCCATCAAAAATGCTGGTTAATGCAGGTAAATTGCATTTTGGGGGTATCCCACCTAACTGCACCTCTAAGTAAAGGGGTTTTTGCAGCTTCCTCGATTGCCTCATC
This sequence comes from Papaver armeniacum, assembly GCA_023531295.1. Lineage (NCBI taxonomy): Eukaryota > Viridiplantae > Streptophyta > Magnoliopsida > Ranunculales > Papaveraceae > Papaver > Papaver armeniacum. The sequence continues at coordinate 107,398 of JAJJWW010001751.1, read as the reverse complement.
CAATTGTCTTCTTCCTCCACCTCCTATATTATTCAACATTCCTCTCATCTCCGCCAACTCTCTTAAAATTTGTTCATTTACCTCAGTGTTCGGATTCATTGGTCTTTTTAGCTCTGTTTCTCTCCTTCTGTGCTCACGTCTATCTTGATTTTCTTGTTCAACATTCTCTTCTCTTCTTTCTCTGCGACTTTCTCCTTCATCTCGTTCGCGAATGTGCACGCTATTGTATCTATCATTTTCTCTTCTTGGTTGTCTATCAACTCTCCTTTGTATTCTTTCATACTCTTCATTAATATTTCCATTGTTGCGATTTTGCTCGCGCCTTCTTTCTCGATTGTCATGATTGTTCTGCCGAATTGCTTCCTCTAATTCTTGTTCTTCCATTTCTGCTCTCAATCTTTCCCTCTCGCGAGCTAAACGCGCTTGTTCAATATAATGTTTTTCAATGTCATCTTCAATTTCCTTTTGTTTCCCTCGTGTTTCTCTCCCAAGTAATATTCTTCTTCCTTCTCCCCGATTTTCTTCATTAATTGTATCATTACGCCCTTGACGCTTTGCCTATTTTCTCGATTTCCGTCATTTTGACCATTCTGTAGATCTTCAGGACGTGGAATATAACGATCTTCTACTACTTCTCTTCCTTCACGACCTCCTTCGCCAAAACTTACTTCCCTTTCCAAATTTTCTTCATTAACGTTTCCTGCAGGTAATGTTTCTGCGCAGATTCTTGATATGTTATTAGTTCTCGATCTTCTATTTTGCAGCCTCCTATTTTCCATCCTTAATTCGTGGTTTTGCCTTGTTAAATTTGCGCGTTCTTACGCTTTCTAGACGCCTTTCTTCATGTATTGTTTGTCTCAACGTTTCTAATCTGCGATTTCTTCATTTCTATGAGTCATTTCTCCCATTTCTTCTCGATTTCTCTCCTCTTGTCCATTATTCATCAATTGTTGCACTTATTCTCTTTCTTCCATAGAATCTGATCTCCATGTGTGCACGCTCACTCTATCATAGTCTATTACTCTATTCAATGTTGGTTGAATTGGTGGTTGAATTGGTGGTTGTATTGGTGGTTGAATTTGACCTTCTTCTCTATCTCTTGCATTTATCCTTGATGGTTCACCTACTTCATTTCTCCTTTCTCCAGCTAATCTCCCACTTCTCCTTACAATCGTTGGTTGTTCTGATGCATTCCTTCTTCTAGCCATTTCTCAATTTTAGCAAATTGTTGAGAATTATTCGAAATTTCTTTCTTATTACTCCTGATTCTTTCAATTCACAAGGTTGATCTTCTACTCTCTCCCTGTTTCTAGCGCATATGTAGTTGCAGGAAATCCCACACTACACCCCTCACTCGAATTTGCTTAATTAATCCATTTGAAGATGAGTAACAATATATTTTATTGATTGTTTTCTAGAAAGGTTTACAAAGAAATGTAGAACATAGCTAAAGAAATTACAATCACTCTTAATTTTCTCTCTCCTAATGACTTGCTTAACAATTCAAAGAAGATCCCCCCCACAACAGACTAACTCAACCCTTTATATAGGGTAATACACAGTGGATAGCCCACTAAAATTTGTCCTTTATTTTCGGGAATAACTCGCGAAGTGTCGCGAGTGTTATAAACATTTTTCCTTGCGACACTCCTAAATCTCGCCAAGTCTTCATACTTTTCTCATGTTTTGACTGACGTCATCCATTGCGTCATTTATATTACTTCCCTGCGACGCCTTCGCAGTGTAGTCGTTTATTATTCTCGCAAAGTATTGATATCGCGATATTCTGCTCCTACATAAATCACCCATGTGATCTTTAATTTCATATGCAAAATCTTTTCTATACTAAAATAAAATAAAAATGGTTACTTATTTGGGTCTAATGTTATTGATCACTTCCCATTTTTTGAAGGTTTTGATGGAAGAAATTATAACTTAGCAGACAGAGGAGCAAAGATGGTCAAGTAGTGGTAATTTTATTTTTATTGTTGCTGGCCAAGTAGAGGAAGTTAAAGTTGTGACTGGTGATGGACGAAGGTGTGTTTCTTATTCAAAATTATAGTTTCTTATGATAAGAAATTAAAGTCTGTGACCTGGTTTTTGTTACTTCCTCAAAATGTATACAAGTAGGTGGTAGTGGGTGCAGTAATACAAACTAATAAGTAAACTTGCTTCATTTATACAAATGGATTAGACACAGATTTGATGTGACTATCGAGGGACTAGTGGTATTCAGCAATTTCAAAACTACATTTGGATAACAACTAATGAGTGGGTGGCCATGCACATAGAGAATTACAAAGGTAATACTTGTAGCAATTGTGATACCAATAGCGATGTCAATGAGGGGGTGGCCATGCATTATTCGGCTTCTACAGTTACTAATAGTAAACACTGCAATTTAATATGCTAACTACGGTGTACATATTTATACACACGTTGATATTATGGTGTACATAGTTGTACACATGTAGCAAAATGCTAATTACGGCTGTCATCCATTTGGACCATTCTCTAATAGTTCTGAAGTCATCCAAATGCTTCAGGATATCGTAATCCCCCCTATAATCTTATGTTTTGGGTTTTTAACTTATCCTTCATGTTATCCTATTACGATATTATTAATGGAGTAGTAAATTATTTAGTTAACATTGTTGTCAATTAGCATCTGGGTATACTGTTTCTCAACTAGAGAAATCTGGTGAATTAGATATGGATTGAGGGTTAAAATCTAAAATGTTAAGTACTTGGATGTACTTCATGTGTGAGTCATAGGAGTCACCCTTCCCTAGTTGTTTCCCAAGGGATTCCCAGCATTTAATTTTGATTGATATATTGATAATTGAACTGGCTGCACGAATTATCTAATTGTGTACGTGTATAAATGTTTCCGAGTATAAAGAAGAAATCTATTTAGGCGAGTTTTGCTTGATGATGTGTCGAAGTGGGGCATCACCTAGGACAGATAGTGTGTTGGTAGATCGGATATTTTTTCTCCCACCCACTGCACTTAAACCCCTTATGTTTCTCTATTCTCATCTCTTCCACAGACAACATGTTGATTCCATATTAATTTATATCACTTTCTTGTCATTTGCGGAGGAGCAATGTCTATTCGCGGGTTGATGCTGCACTGAGAAGAATCCGTGATACTTCAGAGGTGAGGACAGTCCTACTACAAAATTATAAACGCTAAGACGGTCGCTTTTACTCATATTTCTTAAGAACATAAATAAAAATTGCTCGCTAGAAATACTCAGAGACATGCCTAAAATCAGCAAAACCTTGTTGCTGGAAATGTCCAATCCTTAGTGGAAATAGCATCATAATATACTTCAGGAACCTCTCTCTCTATGAAGTATTAGTTTGTGTTCATTCCCCTTGTAGGGACGTGCACATCATATATTATTAACGTGTACATAGTTATACACCAGTTTATTGTCAATGTGTACGTAGTTGCACACCTGTTGAAGAGTGTACATACTTGTACACTTGTGGATTGTTAATGTGTACATAGTTGTACACATGCTGATTATTAATAGTTTTTTATTCATGTTTAATTTTGCATAAAGTATCAGATTACGTTAATAGCGGCATTCAATAGTAACATGTAGCTGCAATTTCATAATTAGGGAACCAAGTGATGCTTTCAACTGTTATGACATTTTAACTCATTTTTTGCGTACACATGGTTTCTTAGTTGTGTCTGAATACGTTATGAACGATGTTAGCTATACTTGCTTTTGAAAGGAATTTATGTATATGCCCTGTGGTACCTATACTTTCATTGAAACCCTTGATTTTTTGCTCATATTTTTTCTTTTTTTGAATTTTGATGATCAGAAAGGTACTAGCCCTGGTGAATTAAGGAGGATTTCTAGTGTTGCTTAGGAGAATTCTGTAGCACATTTAAGGCTAGTGAGTCTGGCAGCGGTGGAGAATGCAAGAAGGTTTAGAGGAAGTTTGTTGGAGACTTCTACTAAGAAAAGGTAAATTTTTGTACTGGCCCTACAAGGTATATTTTATGTGTACTACATATTTTTGTACTAGCTCTACAAGGTGTATTTTCTTGTACACCAGTTACATGCATTTACTTTTTTGTTTTTTACTTCCTACACGAGGTGTATTTGATTGTACATCAGTTATACACAGTGCAGTACAAATGCCATTACTTCGTTATTTTGCTTGATTTCTTGCTTATTCATTTGTCATTGTGGATTACGTTGCTTGTCTAGGTATCTTAGTTTAGACACTAAGCGAAGAGTTGGGATTCCTTGCTACACAAAAATATTTTTTGATTCACCGAACACATCTTAGTATCAGTTGATAAATCTGTTTTCTACCCATTTTACTATATTAGACTATTACCTTAGAATAGGTGACAGAATTCGTGTGCCTACTACACTATACATGCTAGTACTTCAATCGCCCACACTATCCATTTTAGTTTCTAAATAATCCCTACTTGAATGTTTACTTAAAGGTATCTTTTTAGTCCCTTTTGTTATTACCTTTTCTATGGAAATAGCTTTCAACATTCTATGAAGAAACCAAGAAACCACACTGTCTGGCTGTTATATAATTGTTAATAAACTGACTGGGTTGCTATATATTTGACTCACATAGGTGTACACTTGAAATGAATTTTGTAATCCAACTTCAACAAAATAACCAGTCTGGACTGAAATGAATTTTATAGTTGCACCTAGTAAATTTCAGATGGACATGTGTTTGGCTCAGATCTTTCGGGTTGTTCTCTAATTGTTAATAAACTGACTGATCTTTTTTGGTACATTCTAGGTTGCTTGCTGGGAAATCCAAATGAATATAGGTTTCCAGGGGTAAGCAAGCTAATGAATTGAGATGAATATCCACTATGGTCTCCCCAGAAGCTTTCATCTGATCCTAACCTCAATGAAGCTGCTCAAGGTATGCTTTTGGTGAGTTGAACTCAAATTGTGATTTCCCATTGTGACGAATATCACATGACATTCTAATCATGTAACTAAGCTTTGTATATATATTAACAACAAAATAAATGGCCACTTGAATTGACTTGGAAAATCATGTATACCTGAATTAGTGGTCAACTGCTATTTAAGAGTCGTTAATTGTTTGTTGTCACAAAAATTACATGTGTACATATTGGTACACCTTTAATATATAAGTGTACATTGTTGTACGCATTATGAAAGAAATAACATGTGTAGATAGTAGCCCACTCTAGGACTCCTAATCAAATTTTAGTGTACATATTAATACAAGCAAACATCATGATTATAAAAGTGTTAACCATACTTGTATCATTTTAGAAATTTCTCATATATGATTGTTTTCGTATCACTTGTGCATTTCTGTTCACTAATTCTTCTGTCTCGAAGCCAAAATATTGAAGCAGCATATCTTGCCAAGGCTCAGTAGTGTTTGCCTGGCTATATTTTGAGAACATTATGTTTATAGCAGTACTACATGTTGTTTTATTACTACCGTTACGGGCCCCGTTGCTTGTTTTTCTTTGAATTTGTGTTTGATGAACTCTTTTCTTATTCACAGGCTGTATGCACAGAAGGACCATAGAATGTCAGGACATCTGTTTTAAGGAAAAAGAGGAAGATTTTGAGATGTTGGCGGCCAAGGTAATGAAGAAGGAAACATAAAGAACAGGTCATTCTTACATAATGCTCAGAAGAATTATATTGTGTAAGGCTAGTGATCTTCTTAAATGCAATAATGGATGCTTTTCTGGCAGTGCATCGTTTGCAGAGTTTCCAATTTAGCTTGACATTGTCTCTTGGCATTCAGGTTACCATCATTTTATAAGTGTACATACTGGTGCACTTGTAATACAAGTGTACAAAATGGTGCACCTGTAACAAGATGAGTGCAGGTTAATTTCACTGCCATTCTCATCCTAGAAACAAGCATATTTTATTTTTCTTTGAACACTCCCAAATTAAACATACCTATCATTTTTACTAAGCTCTAAATGGCAAATATGCCTATCTTTGTGAAACAGATGAGTGCTTAGTTCTATAAGAGCTTGCAACTAGTATTATGAAGGTGCCTTTGCATGGTGAAATTGTTAAAATATGTTTGGGTTTATTTTGAATTTGTTTGTTATGGGGACTAATCTGATTACCTTTATTTGTTATGAAGAGAGAAGACATATTATAACTGGTTCAATGGTCTCGGATGTAAGAGCTCATTTGGAACAAATGCAAACACATCGAACTTTCCCTTGATTACACCGAGTAATTCATGCGAAGGTGCTAGAAGAGTTAAGAGCTGAAGTTGTTTGTGGGGATGAACATGTTAAATTATCAGGTGTATTTGAGACACTGGCAGCAAATATGATGATTTTAGTATGCACAAGGATGAGCCTTACTGGGATACATAGAATGGTGGATTCACTTCCGTAGATGAGGCTTAAATTTTTCTTACGTGGACAATTTAAGTTGTGTGTAATGTACAAGCTGGTGTCTTTGGATTTTCTGGATTTTTGTGGATGTGTACATGTTTGTACACCAATGTAAACTAATAATTTTATAAAAATGAGAATTATATAGTCATATGGGTACTCTTTTTGTAGCTTTCGAAAAGAGCTTTCCGAATATATAAAGTTTGCGAATTTTGGACAAACAGTTCGAAAGATAAATTGATTTTAATTTTCTTTTATATTATTTAAAACTGCTTACATCACCATGAGTCACTTTAGACTACACTGCGAATATTTGGACTAAATTGTAAATCAAGAAGATTATTTTTATATTTTCCATAAAAAAGAACTAATTTGTACCTAGTTGAATGGGTTAGGACTAAATAGTATATTTGGATGGGATTATGGAATAAACCGTATTTTTCCCGCCAGATAAACCTTGTACTCAGCACACAACTCATGGAAAACCTGGATGTTTTCTCGGCCTTAAACACAGACCCAAAAGTGAAATCAAACTCCGATTACCTGTCCCTTTCTTCTCGCTCTCGAAACCATTGCTAATCCCCATCACAGAATCATAAACATCCGGCTACCAGCTGCAAAGGTTCGTTTTAGTTCAGTAAACAACAAAAGCTGCTGCAGAACTGGCCGGTCATTCAGGCCTTTATTCAAACACAGTGTGCATTTTCTGGTGGTGCAGGAGATGACTTCTCTGCTGAATTTTAACCTCATTCAATCTCCTTCCCTGCACATACTTCTAACTATTAAACAAACCCATTTATTCAAAGCTCTAATTTTATTTTGATTCACAGCCAATGAGCCATACTTTCAATGGCAGAGAACTCCCTTTTCCTTGATTGGTTTCTAGGCATCAGATCTTTAGTTTCACTGAATGTATACTCGATTCCAACACAAACTCTTCTTCTTATGCGTATCAGGTTCGAAATCCCTGTCCAGATCTCCTCCCTCTATCGCTGAAATCAATGGCAGTCATCATCACAATGGCACCAAAATTGTTTCCATTCACTGATTTTCTCGGCTGCAATACGACCTAGAACTCTTAACATATTCGTACCCAAGCTGTCATTTCTTCTATCCATCGTGACTGGCCACAGGGACCCAAGCTTCGCCGGTGTGAACTCTTTGCAGCCGTGAGAGAAAGAACTAGGTGCAGAGGCAAGCTACAGGCGTGATGACATTCTTGTCCTGTGTCGTGTATCTCGACCTGTCTGTAGCTTTAGGAAGTAAATGAGGAGCAGGTGGTCCTTAACGAAGTGTTGTCTGTCTTTAGTAATTCGCTGGTGATAATAACGACCCGCCCTGAGCAGTGTGTGCCAGGTGCTCCAATAATTAGCTTAAAACAGAAATTACTTCTCTTTGGTGCTCTTTGTGTCCGGTAAAAATCCAGTTTCGACGCATTGGAAATCCAGGTGCGCCCTTGCTATGCTTCAAGTTTGTTGGCACTCAATGTCTCTAAGTAATGAATTGAGCATCATTTTCTCGTCTTTTACGCCACATGACTCCAAATCACCTATAAAACTCAAAATGAATGTAAAATACATAATTCACAAGAAAAGTAGCAAAGAAAGCATAATCAATTGATAATAAATCAAGGTGTTTAAAGCACCTATCAAACACATATTTCGATAAATATGCAAGCGAGTTAAACTCAGCTCGAAATATCAAATGTGCATAATTTAAAAGTCTATATAACTATACGACTTAGTCTCAATAGGAGATAGAAAGAAATAGACTTCTGTGTGATACATGAGTTCAAGTCTCCACGTACCTTTTGTTGATGAAGTTCCTCCAAGCTCTCCTCAGTAGATCTTCGTCTTCAATCGATGAACGTCGTGAAGTCTAAAGCTCAACTACACATTCTATCCTAGTTCGAGACATAGCTATACGTAGATTAGAAATCAAGACTTATAGTTTTGACAACTAAACTTGACAAACAAGCTTGAGATAGCAACGCTTGCAAGTTTGACCGAGCAGTGCTCTAACACTATCTATTGAAACAAGTTCTTATTCTATGAAACAATTCCTATGACGGTAAATATATACTTGTGTATGCTTGAGGATATTTGATCCCAAGACTTTTGTGAGAATGAATTTGTGCCTAGAAAGTTTCTCATGTTGTAGTCAATGAGATTACGAATTCAATGAGCCAAGAATCACTCGATTTCGAGTTATAACGAAGAAGTTATAAGCGATTTATTATGGCAACACTTATTTGTGTAGCTAATTTTGAAATCGTGAATAGGAAATTGTACACGAAATTTTGGCAACAGTTCGCGAACTAAAACTGTGAATACGTGACTAAAGGATTATTTTGGTCAAGTTACTTGGTACAAGGTAGCTTTGTTTCCAAGCAACCTAGTCTTGATTATTCATTATAAATAGAGGTTTCATGTAATAACACAAACTGCATATATCCCTTGAAAAATTGTGTATGTATTACATAAGGTAGTTTTCCATATCTTTGTTCTTCACGAACAAGAGTGAGATTTCAAAATACTTTACTTGGAAATCGTAAAGCACGGGGAAGCTATCTTCTTTGACAGTTACGAAACCTGTTTCTATAAGGTTTTCATAAACCCTAGATTTAATAGATCAAGATATCTCGAGATTGTTTCTAGGTGATCTTGTGAGGAGGAATCAATTAGGTTACGGAACGGTAAACCTTAATTGCTTCTAAAGAGAATTAACGTACTGCTAGAAGATTTTCAAGAGTATCTTATAAAGAGAATTGGTGTTCTGCTAGAAGATTTACAAGAGGAATTCATAAAGAGAATTGGAGTTCTACTAGGAATTTGACAGGTGCACTAATACAATTGAAGCATGTATTACATCTAGTCCAAAATCTGGTAGTAAGTAATTGGTGTGACAACTTAAGTTAGTGTGTATCCAATATGGACTAGGTCCGGGGTTTAGGGCTGGCAACTGATAAATATCCGATGGATATTGGCAGTACCGTAAGGTTAAGGTTAAGGATTATCGGATATCCGGTATCCGATAATATCCGGCGGAATCCAAAAATTCCAATTCGATAAGGTAAAGGTTAAGTTATCGGATATCGTATTTTTTCCCGATAAAATCCGGTAGCTAGGAAAAAAATTAAAAAACTAAAAAAAAAACAGAGTCTTTGTTCAAAATGTTCAGTGAAAGGTACAAACCCACACAAGAAAGCTTTTCACTTCAGTCCACGATTTCCATATCTGCATTCACAAAGAATCACTTGATAAGAAAATTCAAGAAACAAAAAAAAAATTCACAAGCAGTTCTAGGCAACAGTTGATCACATAATTTTACAGTGGCAGCTTTATCCAATGTTGCATCTGTAAATTTGATATGAAAAGCTTTCAGCTATACCTGAAGCTCATCTAAATCATTATGTGCGCAAGAATGTCTGACATCCAACATTTCAGTACCTCAAAGCTTTCACCACTATAAGGAACACACATACCCACATGCTAACCAAGCAAAAGATATGCAATCTAAAAATTCACAGAGGTAACAAGGTGCAGAAAGATATAGGAGAGCTACAAAATTTCAACTGAAAAAAAATGTTAAAGACTTGTATTCTTGTTCTGCGAAGACCTAGGTACTGTTTGTTATTCTAACAGTTACTGATATATGGCAATGCACTGCTAAAGATTCAACATAAAAACTAATCTGGATCATACAATACTTTCTATATTTAATCAAAGAAAATCAAAGAACTAAGGAAAAGAAAAGAAGATTTACCTCCATCAAAGAAGTCTGGCAGCCAATCACTTAAGCATAACAATGCTTGGACTAAATCTGGAGCTATATAATAAGCTACAAAAATAGAAAAGGCTGATATAGAATCCATTATATGGTAACTTATTGCATAATCGACACATAAATAACACAATGATATGATGTGAACCTGTCAATATGATATTAACTGAATTTGTGAATGCTATGGCAAGCAAAGAAATGTTGCACAATTTCATCATGTATCACAAACTGTAAAAGTAAAGACAGCTTATTATTTAGTCAATTTGGCCTCATGTTTGCACAACCTTTTATCATAATTATAAACTAAGAATTGCCCACACAGATCATTAAAGCATCAAACTTTAAACCTCCAGACAAGCTACACACAATAAAAGCAAGCATCAAACCTAAACCTAAACCTTCACCGGAAGCTAGTGCTTACCATAGCGTACAATTCACAAATGGTTCCCAAAGGAGCACAAATTGCTCAAAGTTCTATACCAGATTGAGGACTACAATCCCTAACTATCGATGACCATGTACAAATTGCTCAAAGTTCTATACCATAGCATGCAATCGATTTGTGTAAAAAATGAAAGCCTAATTTCAAAATTGTTAATTTCAGATATCTCAAACCCTAATTTCAGAAACATCAACATTCAACAATGAGTTGATTTTAACAAAATAAACAAAGGGGTTTAGTCGTTTAGATTACTTTCTTGTTTTCTTGTTTTCTGAATGAAAAATCTCTGACCAAAATCAAAATATCACCTTCTACAGATCAAAATCAAAACCAAAAACTAATCTTTCTCTTAGTCTCTAGATTCCAATAAAACCCTCATTTTGAATCTATCGATCTCTATATACCTATCTCTCGATCAAACCCTCACCAATCTCTATATACCTATCTCTCGATCAAACCCTCTCTGTTAAGAATGAGAAAAAAATGTTAAAGAGACTCAAATCAAAGACTCGAAGAGTAATTCTTCTCGAAATCTAATACTTAGGGGTTGGAAATTACAAGTACACCCCTAGGCTATCGGATGTCGGATATTAACCTAACGGAGTGACCCTCATCCGATTCCGATAGGGTTAAGAGGGAATATCCGATAATATATCCGGTTCCGATATCCGAAATCCGATATGTCGGATTAAATCTTATAGGATGTCGAATTTTCGGAAACGGATATCGGATTTCGGAACGCCATTGCCAGCCCTACCGGGGTTTTTCTACAAGATTATAATTTTCCTTGTTAACAAAAATCTATGGTGTCAGTGTTATTTCTTTTCTGTATTATATTGTTTTATCTTTACAATTGAAATATCACAAGTTGTACGTATTTAAACCTAGATAGTATCAAATCAACTATAAATAACCTATAAGACTCGTTTTTGTTGAATTCGGATCTTGAAATATAGATTAAAAGACTTGTTCTTGTTGGAATTCGGTTCATGAACAATATGGTTATATACTAGGTTTACCTTGTTAATAAAATCTTAAAAATAGTTTTTTAACCGAACATATAGATTTACAAGGATTATCCATATAGGTTCCCGAACGAAAAAGTTGGTGGTGGACTAGTTACCCTCTCCTTTTCAATTGGTATCAGAGCAAGCAAACACCAAAAGACCTAATAAGTTTGTGTTTGTAGCGATCTGAACCTATACACATGAATTTGAGCTTGTGTCAACCAAGTTCAATATACGTACCACCAGGATTTGATGGCAAAAATTACTTATGGTGGAAAATAGTAATGCGATCGTTCTTGGAAGCTCGTGATTTCCAAACTTGGATTCGAGTAATCAAGGGTTATCATCCTTCAATGGTCACTGTAAATAACAGTACTACTATGAAGGATAATTCTAATTATGACAATATTGAAATCAGTGTTGCAAAGCATAATTCTGATGGGTTAAATGTTTTTATACATGACATAAGCCAAGATCTCGGGGTAATTTGCGTTACCTCCCCTGTAAAGATTGGTAATTTTCATTACCTCCCCTACAAAAGTAAAATTAGAAAAACCTCCTCTTGTCAATAATTCCGTCTATTCCAAGTTAGATGACTCATCACTAACTTACACGTGTTTTTTTGTAGGGGAGGTAATGCAAATTACCAATCTTTACAGAGGAGGTAATGCAAATAACCAATCTTTACAGGGGAGGTGACGCAAATTACCCCAAAAAAATAAAAACCACGTGTAAGTTAGTGCTGAGTCAGCTAACTTGGAATAGACGGAATTATTGACGAGAGGAGGTTTTGCTAATTTTATTTCTGTAGGGGAGGTAATGCAAATTACCAATCTTTACGGGGGAAGTAACGCAAATTACCCTCAAGATCTCCAACATAATCTGACTATATGTGAAACTTTGAAAGAAGCTTGTGATATCTTATAGACCGTACTCAAAGGTAATACCGCAGAGGAAGACGCAAGGATTCAAAACCTATAGTATGACTGGGAAAACCTTCGTATATCTGATGATGAAAACTTTGGTGAATTTAACCAAAAACTCTCTCAGATAGTTAACTCCTCGCATTCTTTAGGAAGAACTATTCTGGAGAAGGATATTGTGTGCAAATCTTCTCAGGTCTCTACCATCAAATGTATTTTCCAAGTCGAATTTGAGTCAAATTTTATCGCAAATTTTTTGAACTCCTAAGATTGCATAGGAAATGAAACTTTTAGTGAGCCAATGTATTTTTTTTTAGTAAAATAGAACAATGTTCGGCTAGTTAGATTTAAATATTTTCTAGCGGAACTCCAATATTGAGCAAGATAATATTATATCGGCCTCGCCGAACATTGTCTTAGTAACATTTATGTGTGTAATCGGATGGGATTAAAAGCTTTCATCCTAGTGATATTTGTGTCTGATTTGTCTCAATTCTAATATTATTAGTGCTCATTTTTGTACTTATTATGGTGTTTTATGTGTGTAGGTGTTTTTGGGAAAGATATATGTTTAGAAATCGACTTGAAAAAGTGTTAAAGGCACCCGTAAAATTAAGGAACCAGAACATGTGCTAAAAGGACTCCCGTTTTCGTTTGGAAGACTCCACTTTCTTCTTCATGGTTTAAAGCAGTTTTGGCGGGAAAATTTGAGCCTCACCTGCGAAGTTTTCTGAGAAGAAATTTGACAAGATTTTCTTAGAGTTTTGCCTGGATTTGGGTTGGTAAAGAGTTTTTTCATCAAAACAAGGAAGATAGTTGTATTATAACTCGAAAATAATGAAAATCCATATTAATATCATCGAAACAACGTGAAGAGAGTTTCTCAGATTTTTATAGTTTCTTTTGGAAGTTACGTGGATAGAATGGGAGAAAATCTGAAGATTTGATTCTAACTAAGAGAGAGTTTGGAGTAAATTTATAGACTCGTAGAAAATGAAAAAAAGCTGGGAAGTCCGAGACTGTTGGGAGAATAAAAAATAAGATAAACAATGATTTTCTGGAGATATATTGGATCATGTGGTGTAGGAGTCCCAGAAAGGAAGATAGATAGGTTGGGTCGAGCTCATGTGAACTTCCCCTTTGCTTCTGTCTTTCCCTTTTGTTAAGGGTCTATCAGCCAACCTGCCAACCTGTACTTATTTTTAGTAAAGTCAACGTTAAATACTCCCTCTGTCCCAAATTAATTGAGCTAATTGGTTTTAAATTTTGTCCCACAATTAATTGACCTATCTCACTAATCAAGGGGACATTTCTAGAGCTAACCTTTTAATTGATTATTGTTACTATAAGAAATATGTATAATTTGATATCCATGTTTATATTCGTTATATAGGTGTTTTAAAATGCTTTTCAATGGTATAAAGTTTACGAAAAAACGTGGCATAGTTTAAGAGATAAATCACTTCTAAATTTTACTAGTTATTATCCATAAGGGTATAATTGTAAAATATAGCTAAACATACTCCTATTTTCTCCTTGCCTTAATAATTGTGCAAACTACAAATAGCTCAATCAAATTGGGACGGGGGGAGTAATTAACAGTAGACTGGATCTATTTTCCAATAGATTTGATCTAATGATGATAAATGATTGGACCCTTGCTTTGTAGTGCCCCCCTGGTTGTAGGAGCAGAATATCGCAGCAACCTTCACTTGCGAATTATTAACGACGCAACCTAATAATGTCGCAGAAGAAATATTAGAACGACGCAACAAATGACATTAGCTTAAATATGAGAAAGGTGTGACGATTCTGCGAAGAGTCAAGAAGACTTGCGAAGACTAACATTTGTTGACCTGCGAAATGTCGCAAGGTAAATCCGAAATTAAGGTAAATATTAGTTGTACATGAGCTGTCATCCACTATGTAATATCCTATATAAAGAGAAAGGCAGGAGAGAGAAAAGGAGGATACACTTTAGAGAGGTTAGACAATTTAAAGAGAGAGAGTTTATTTGTTTATCATCTTCTTCCTCAAAACTAGATCTAGAAAGCTCCAAATACTCATTAATGGAGATTCTAAATGTAAACTCATGTAATTACAAAAATCACTAGTGAAGAACCATGGATGTAGATCACATTGATCGAACCATGTAAAAAATCTTGTGTCTCCATTTATAATTTTAGCACTTAAATCTTTATTTTGATTATGAAATAGATTTAGATCTAGAAAATATTATAAGGGGTGTGTTGTGGGATTTCCTGCAACTACATTTGGCGCTAGAAACAGGGAGAGTAATGGATTTTTTCCTTCCTGTAACTTGTTGGATCAAGAAATTTCCATGAAAATTAGTTACTGTTCATACTTTTTATTTAGATCTATAAAGTTTAGGTTCAAAAATGGAAATTTTATGAAAGAAATCACATTTTCAGGGAGCAAACATCATCAATAATTCAAAGACATGAAAAGAGCGAGAGAAAAGATTAGTTGTTGTGGTGAAATTTAAGGAAAAAATGGAAGTTTTAGTTGAAGATTTCCATGTTCAGGAGAAAACAAGAGGCAATTTGTGAAGAAACAAAGGAAGGACGAAGAAGAGAGAAGAGGCGGATGCTGCAATTTACATCACGAACGAGAAATTTGCAAAAGATGGTTCAAGGCTTGAATGAACAACAAAGAGGTCGCAAGTTCGAATTCGCTTGCGAACATAGTTTTCTTCTTTTTTACAAAGAGGATTAAATAAGAATAAGTTCTGCGAAGCTTACCACACCAACATAAATAGTTGTTCGCACAGATGGTCACCAACGAAAAGAAGAAGCTTGATGTTGCAAGATCGATCCTCACCGCAGTCATATTTTTTCACATTTTTTCTACAGCCTAGAGAGGAGAAAAGAATAAGAGGTGGCTACATGCGTATCTTCGCAAACAAAAGCTAGCAGAGATGGTCAGAGTTGGAACAAACAAACCTGTGGTCATGTGTTCGAATTCGCAGCCGCACAAAATTTTTCAAATATTTTTGAACTTTCAAATGCGAAGAAATGGAATAAAATTGCAGCATTGTGTGTTTCCTTTGCAAGCAGCAAGTAGCCCAGATGGTCAGAGAAGAAGTATACAAACTAGAGGACTTGGGTTCGAATCTCCCTCCTCGCAAAGAATTTTTGCTTCGCAAAGGTTTATATCATAAGCATTTCTTTATGGAGACACTTTCCTTGCAAACGTTCGCAGCATGAACAAATACTTCACAGATGTTCGATTACTTCATAGAGATGTTTACTTCACAAAGAAGAAAGTTGATGATTATTTTGCAAGTTAATTTCGCAAGAGAGGATTAGTACAGTTGGTATGGTGCGAGAAAATCCAAGAAGCAGGTCAAGGGTTCAAGTCTCATTTCTCACACTTCTTTTTGCTGCGCGAAGTTCATACATTCCAAGGCATTTATTCACTTCTTTGACATCAACAGCGAATCACATAAAAGCTAAGTACCACTTTCCTTGAACATTTTACTTTTACAGAAAATAAAATATTTTTGATTTGATTTACAAAAAGCGAGATAATCGCAGAATTACAGAAATTTCATAATTACAAAGATTCCACAATTACAAAAGAAACCGAGAAAAATATCGCACAGATCAATTTATATATTTCCATAAAATACTTGCTTTGTTTCAAATGAGAATGATATCCAACATGAAGAGTAGTAGCGGGCAAACCTTTATGGCGTACACCCTAGTTCGCGAATTTTATTCGCAAGAGGCAATGTACCTAAAGTGCGTCATATAAGGGGGTACCTATTAGGATCATTTCCATGAAAGATGTTTATCGGATGAAACGAAACAAGTTATACAAAGGAAATCAAAACAAACAAAAACGTTTTGAAATAGCATATAAATAAAAAAAAATGATAAAAGAAATGTTGAATACTAATCTAAATTCTTATTTGCATTACAGCATTGCATGAGGCAGAGAACGTGGAGTAATAATTTCGCAATATTTCTTATTCGCAATCAAGGACGGATACTTCTTATACTTCTCAAAGGATACTTCATACTTCTTATATATTTCGAGGATTGAGTACTTATTATATTTCTTCAAGGATACTTCATACTTTTTATACTTCAAGGGTTGATACTTCTTATTTATTTCGCAAAGCTTCGGAACTTCGCAAAAGAATAGAGGCAAGTACGTACTTTACAAGTCTGGTATTCTTTCGCTCGTTCCTTCATCAACAAAGATCAAAGACTACTCCAAAAACACATATCTCACTCCTACAACTACAACAACTGATTTTTTCCTGAAGATCGCTCTTCAAGCAATATTCATGAAAAAAGAGGCAAGATGTAGGAGCAGAATATCGCAGCAACCTTCACTTGCGAATTATTAACGACGCAACCTAATAATGTCGCAGAAGAAATATTAGAAACGACGCAACAAATTACATTAGCTTAAATATGAGAAAGGTGTGACGATTCTGCGAAGAGTCAAGAAGACTTGCGAAGACTAACATTTGTTGACCTGCGAAATGTCGCAAGGTAAATCCGAAATTAAGGGAAATATTAGTTGTACATGAGCTGTCATCCACTATGTAATATCCTATATAAAGAGAAAGGCAGGAGAGAGAAAGGGAGGATACACTTTAGAGAGGTTAGACAATTTAGAGAGAGAGAGTTTATTTTCTTTATCATCTTCTTCCTCAAAACTAGATCTAGAAAGCTCCAAATACTCATTAATGGAGATTCTAAATGTAAACTCATGTAATTACAAAAATCACTAGTGAAGAACCATGGATGTAGATCACATTGATCGAACCATGTAAAAAATCTTGTGTCTCCATTTATAATTTTAGCACTTAAATCTTTATTTTGATTATGAAATAGATTTAGATCTAGAAAATATTATAAGGGGTGTGTTGTGGGATTTCCTGCAACTACACTGGTAGTGCAATTGTAACACCCAAGTTACTTATAATATAGTGATTAGGCTGCCCTTAAAAGAAACTTGTGTTTTGATAACACATATAACTTAGGTTAGTATAATAAATATAACATAAATTCGCTTAGTTGAGTAAAAATAAGAAAACCAGTGTTTATTTGGCTGAAGAGAAGAAGAAACCGAAAGAACAAGGAAACTGAAACCATAGGAGACTCTAGGTTTTGATCTCAAGTCTAAGGCAAGTTTATTCTTGCTTTATCATTTATTATTGATAGTATTTTGAGTTTCAATTTTTTATCACCTTGAAAACCTAAGTTAAGAAGTTGAATTTCTAGAGTAAATTCGAATTAGAATTTTTCTGCCACCTAAAAGAATGAGTATTGTTTGAACCGTAAAACAAAATCTAACAATCAGATCTTTGTAAAATTTTGATATGTTATACCTTTCACTATTTTATAGTCTTTGTAAAAATTTCAGGACGATATGACTCGGAGTTATTACAGAAACACTTGTAGTTCAGAGAACTTATCTGCGGAATTTATGAATCTGGGCAGTAACCCATCTAGGTCGAAAATTTCAAGTCAACCCAAGATTTAGAAGCACCCAAAAAACAAATGTTTTCTAGTTACGCCTATAAAAATTCAGATAAGTTGAGCGATTAGAACATATCATAATTCGATATTCAATCGTTAGTTTTCTTTGAAATTTGTATAAAATGTCCTTGAGATTTTTAATATTATGTGGTAAAAAATTCGTTGTGATCAGATCAGTATACATGGTTATAATCCAAATTAAAATAATCAAACTTACTATAGTAGGTCCGGTTTTTTCTTATTTTTAGAGAATTTTACTCCTTCTATCTTTTTTTATTTGTCCTGTATTTTATTTTGGTATGTCTTTTTTTATATGTCCGCTCTGTTTACAGACAGATTTTCTCATTAAACTATCAAATATACCCTTAGTTTTTTTATAGTTATAAAATCATTTTAATATAAATCCAATCCGAAATCTTAAATAGAATCTCCATACATAAATAAACATATCTATTTAATATCTTTCATATTAATCTTCATTCCCTTTTTAAATAAAAATATTTACGGCTATAAGATTCCTAATAAAGGAGAATATTATGTGATCTTATAATCTAACCAAAAATATGATTCATAATATAACCGAAATTAGTGGGAAGATGTTTGTTTTTATCTTCCTTTAAAATTTTTCCAAAAATAATAAAATTACCTGTATATGTTTTTCTATATATATATATTACACATGTTAGTTTTTATTTTAGTAATAATCCAGTATTTAATAAGGATAGTCATGACATTGCATCCGGTCTCCTTAATAATTTTACTTAGTCAAAGCGGACAGATAAAAAAAGGCGGAGGGAGTAGTAATTACCTTTTTCAATTAACAATTCCAAGATATAATCCTCATGTTGGTTTGATGAAAGAATAAATGATGATCGGATAATAAATAATGTTGATTAAGTGAAAATTAGTTATCACAAGTCAGTGGTACAACATTCTCTGTGATATTTTCATCCATCTAGTTTAGCCCTTTTTTTCCAACAACATTCCATGATAAAAAAAAAAAGTGTGCATCATAGATGTATCAACATGTTGGGATGATGCAAACCACAATTCCGCACCCTTAATTCTCTTTGTTTCCCGATTTTGAGTAACAACATCTCCATTCAAATTGGTATCCTTTATAAACAAGAGGACGGATCCCTTGACAGCCCCCTCCTTTGACATGGTTTGACAAACTCTCTAAGCTGTTGGATAACAATTCATGTACAGTCTAGATTTGAAAGGTAGTTTCAATTTTTGACGGATATTTTGTTTTACCCGTGACCCGGTTATATATCAGAAAAATATTAATGTTCTCTCACCTCTCCGTATTTCTACTTTCGCGAAACCACTCATCTTCCTCTCTACCAAACATAATCCAGTATGGATGAAATCGGTAAAGCTCAAAATTCTATTTTTCCTTCGGACCTCGATAATCAAAGGTAAACATGAGATTTAGTAATCCTTATCCTTTTTATTCTCTTGTATTTGTACGACGAACTACTTAACCAGTTGTATAGTTATAAAAAATAAATCCTAGGGTTTTGTTGATACGTATGATGTCCGTCTCCTATGTTTAAAACTTTCTGTTTCATCAATATGTAACTTGCATTCTTTGCCTTTTTTTGGTTTTTGTTTTGTATACTCAGTTGACTCCTTAATCTTTACTCAACAGGGAAATGAATACAAGTGCAAGTGCTGAAAATGACAAAATAAGTTGTAATAGTATGCCATCAGAAAATGGAAAACCATACATTGGTTTAGAGTTCTCTAGTATCGAAGATGCTGATATCTTCTATAAAGAATATGGGAGAAGTAACGGATTTTCGACACGTAAGAGATCATCGTATGCCACTGCACAAAGAGGAGGTATAAGTAGAGTTATATTTGTTTGCAGTTGCGAAGGAGTTTATGGAAAAGAACCCATTTCGATGATTCGATAATGAGCGGGCAGGCCGAGAAGAGAAAGAAGAGGAATACTTCCACCATGAGAACTGCTTGTAAGGCTATGATGCGTATCGCTTTGGACACAAAACGCAAGATATGGTACATTAATGCATTTATACAAGAACATAATCACGACATGGTGTCTCCTAAAAAGCGAGTCCTCATGAGGTCAAACAAGTATATACCGCTTGAAGCTAAAAGTTTGGGAGGCATTTAACAAAAATAGGCTTCCGTTGGTAAGGTTGTATCGTTATTTGGGCAGATTGAATATACTACATTCACTTCTAGGGATGTTTATAATCATTTGAGGACGGTCGAGAAAATCATTATTGGATGTTGGAGATGCGAAAGCGGTGGTTGATTATTTTAGAAAGCGATTAATTGACAACCCAGAGCTTTTATTATGCGATGACAGGTGGATGAAGTAGGGAGGGCAGCAAATTTATTTTGGGTCGATGCGCGTTCACGGATGGCTTATAGCCGCTTCGGAGATGCTGTAACGTTTGATACAACATATAAGACCAACAAATACAGTATGCCTTTTGCGCCTTTCACAGGTACGAACCATCACCACCAGTCTGTTACATTTGGATTTGCATTACTAGGAGATGAGACCAAAGAAACTTTTACATGGTTGTTTAAGACATGGCTTGAAGCAATGGGAGGTACTCCAGCAATTTCTATACTTACTGATCAAGATCAGGCCATGACAATTGCAATTTCCACGGTCCTACCTAGAACTCGACATCGTTATTGTTTATGGCATATTAAGAAAAAATTTGGAGAGAAGCTAAGTCATGTATTTTTTAAGAAATCAAAGTTTAAACGAACAGTCAAAGCGGTTACTCGATTTACATATACAATTGAGGATTTTGAAAAACAATGGCAGTCTATGCTAATAGAGTTTAAATTGACTGAGAATGAATGGCTTAAAGACTTGTACGATATTCGTGAAAAATGGATACCAGTTTACAATAGAAGTACTTTTTTTGCTGGGATGAATACAACCCAGAGAAGTGAAAGTATTAATTCATTTTTCGATCACTATGTGAACTCTAAGACATCCCTTCGGGAATTTGCCGAAAGTTGTGACCAGGCATTGGAAAGAATGTATGTTAGAGAACGAGAAGAAGACTACAAGTCTATTCATACTAGGCGTATATTTTCCTCGCAAGATCTTTTGGTACGACGTGCATCTAAGATTTTCACCCGTGTTATCTTTAATAAGGTTCATGCAGAGTTTAATGCATCTTTAAAGTATCGATCAAAAGTGGTTGAGGTCAATGGTGATGAACACACTTATAAAGTATATTGGAAAGTGGGCGAAGATATAGTTGAAGAATTTATTCTAAATATTAATGAGGCGACCAAAAGGGTACATGTGGTTGCCAACAATTTGAGTTTAAAGGGATACCATGTAGACATTTGCATCATGTTTTAGTATCTCGTCTTTATGAGACAGAGATCCCCCCTTATTTCGTAATGGAAAGGTGGACAAAGAATGCAAACAGGTCGGCAGTTTTGGGTTCTGATTGCTTGGAAATGAAAGATGATAAGCTTGGGATTGAAGCCAT
Source organism: Papaver armeniacum (assembly GCA_023531295.1). NCBI lineage: Eukaryota > Viridiplantae > Streptophyta > Magnoliopsida > Ranunculales > Papaveraceae > Papaver > Papaver armeniacum. Next base: position 85,806 of record JAJJWW010001751.1, on the reverse strand, counting down.
GCGGATTAGTCACTATTGTCGGCGATCGGTTGAGCAAGCATATATGTACTTGGGTAAATCATAGAAAGCTTATGATATGGCAATGGATTTTCTTAACCAAGCATTCGATAAAGCTAAGGAAATCGACATCACTGAACTTGGGAAAGAACATGGCCAGGACACACAAGGAGAATCATTTGCCGAAGTTGAACCACAAATAGCTACAGATCACTCATATGCAACTGCTACACCTACAGAAGTACCTAATGATGGGTTATGCGTCTCAGCCTCTACTAAGATTATCATTGGTGACCCTCGCATCTCCCAAACGAAAGGTAGAAAGGCTGAAAACGAAAAGACAAATGCAGCAGATAATTTGCGCTACAAGGGTGGTTCAGAAACAAAAAGACCTAGAACCTGCAGGTATTGCACTTTGAAAGGTCATGACTCACGCACATGCAAAAAAGAAGGAAGACCGGTTAAATCTTTGAGAATGCTAATGGTGGTACGTATATGTCTTATTCTTAACTATCCAATACATTGGTGTTGGTCATTACTGCCTACATTACTGGGAGTTATTGCTGTTCGTGTATGCTTGCATAAGAAATTTATATATGTATGCATTTTCAGTAACCAAATTTAGCACTGTTTTTCTCTTTTTTGTAGGTATGCATGACATTGAAAGGGGATCGTTGGTGAACTAGAACGCAGTGCAAGATTATGTTAACTGCATCCAGTCCGTAATTTTGTGTCTCAGTCAGGCGCTTATATAGCGAAATCATTTTCTTTGCCGTGTGGCTATATCTGATTAATTTTTTCTTGTATGTAGCCGAGATTATATATTTTAAACATGGCTGTGATGTTTTCATTGTTTGATACGGTTAATGGATTCCATCCTCTTTTGTTGATGAAAAATCATATTGGTGTTACAAGGCCAAATTGCATCTATCAACGAATAGGCAAACCCAAAAAAATTAAGAGGATTACTTAATCTCATATTTATCTCTGATAATCAAGGTTTAAATCGATTTTATTCTTACTGGATTATTTCAGAGGGGAAGATGATCACCGGAGAGAGGGAAGACCTAAATAAGATACGAGAGAGACAATAATCCCAACAAAAAAAAACGAAAAAAAGATGTCTGATATGTAATCGGGTCACGGATAAAGCAAAATATCCGTCAAATTATGAAAACTACCTTCCAGATCTCCACCGTAGATACATTGTTATCCAACAGTTGAGAGAATTTGTCAAACCATGTCAAAGAAGGGGGCTGTCACCGGATCCGGCCTCTATAAACAAAGGTCTCCACACAATTAATAAGCTTGAAATGCTTATCCGACACCACACGTTGATTTATTTAATTTTAGTTTAACAATGTGATGCGGAAAAAATCGAAGATATGAATGAGCCCATTTATTACCATTTTTTAAGAACTTTAATTATGTTTTATTTAATCCCATCCTAAATCCAAATAATAAGGCATGAAGGTATTACTCCGCACAACTCTCCTATAGCATCTCTTCTACACAAAGAAAAACTCAAAATCATATTAGAGTGAGTGGAAGAGTCAACACTAATCAATATTATTTTCCTTTTTTTGTGATTTTTGTAAAAACATATACAAGCTGGATTCAAACCTTTGATTTTATAAAAACAAGATAGAAGGTTGTTATTTACCGTTTTCTTTGGTTTTTTCGTTAAAAAAAATATCTAGATTTGAACCTTTGGCATTGTAAAAACAGATAACTATATTCAAACTTTAGACCTCTAGCACCCTACACTAGACACTTAACCATTGGACCAGATGTTGGATATATTTTCTATAAATTTCATTTTTTTGTAGTGGAAAACATAGAGGAAGTAAAGAGGCAAAGAGAAGTTTTCATTGATAAGAATAATGGGGTTACATGGAACAATCCTTTACATATATGTGGAAGGGAATACCAATAGGCTTCCGTTTTGGACCGTATATCCATGGACATGGGCCCTTTAACACTCCCCCTTGTGCGGTTCAATAATGGAACTCCAGATGTACTTCCACATATAGTGCTTTGAATGTAGTTCTTCAAATGTTGTTCTCTCCTTGATGATATGTGCCGAAATCAATTGTCGTGTTAAAACTTTGACAAGGAAAAACCCAGTGGGATAAAACCGTGGTACAACTCTTCAAATGTAGTACTTCACATGTTGTCTCATACTTTACATGTAGTTCATCACATGCAATACGATCTTCAAAGATCGACGAGTCTAAGTTAATTGCCTTGTTAAAACTTCGTCAGGGAAACCCAAAGGGACAAAACCTGAACTAAAGAAAAAAAGTACAATATTACGTAAATGTAGAACATAGTTAGACTTGAATATGTTGCCTCATTAAAACCTTGACAAGGAAAACCCAGTGGGATAAAACCTTGACGAATTGAGAAGATTACAACGTGGAAAATGCAAGTAAAGGTGATCTATTGCATATGATAACTTTGCTCCATTGAAGTTGACTAGTTGCTTCACAACTCCTAAGGCAGAAAATCCTCGTGGGAAAGACAATAGCCTTAGCTGGGAAATTACATTCCCGATATTTGTTTTTGTCTCATTAAAAACCTTGCCGAGCAATGTAGGAAAAAGTAATCTCGGTGAAGGAAAAGAGTTCAACACACCAATAGATGCTCCCCCCTGATGTCAGACAATTTTCATTAGTCTAATGCAGTCAAAAGGAGTTTATCACACATTACTTTGGTGACTTGAATGTTTATAAGACCTTGTTGTTGATTCTGAAAGTTACGTTGCTTAACATACTATCGTGTTTCATTTCTTTGATTCAGATATTTCATTAATATCAACGCGATCTTTATGTCTTCAACATTCAACATACTTGATGCTTTTAGTGTTGTCTCGCTAAAAACCTTGTCGAGTAACAAAACCCTTTGGGAAAAACTATTCTCGATCGAAGGGAAAAGAGTACAACATAGCTTCAATTTCGAAGTAAAATATGTCGACATCATATCCTTGGATCCTCCCCCTGATGTCGGCATCTCCCCTTAATTACTTTCAGAGTTGTTCCATACAGTTCTTTGGTCATGTATTTTTCGAAACTTAATATTGGTAATGACTTATAAAATAATCTACGATATCTTCCACTGATTACTTTCGTTGGAGAAGAGATTATTGTTCCTTCATAATCGACAACTTTTGGATTGCACTTTCATTAGCATTCCTTTTAATGTCTTTGTAGGGATTAAACAAATTTATGTCAATGGTTACTTTTAAGTACATGATTACATTCACTATACCATTCCAATGACGTTGCGTTGGCGCGGAGCTATATCTAGCTAACAAGTTCCCTGAGGATGTAAAATTTAATCGAGTACATTATTATACTAAGTACAACAATGCGTCTATTGTACTTAGATATTGGAATTTCATCTCCCAACACATCTTCGTCATATTCCTTTGGACGAAATGGTTACTTACTTACATTTGAACCTCGACTAATCATGGGAGTGCTATCAGGATGCATGTCTTTGTTAAACTGCCTGACAACTTTAGACATATGCAAACTGGTGGAATAATATACCACAAGCTCAGTATTTGATCGAGCCTTCCCTAGATTTTTCATCTCAAATTCGGATTTTAAATAGCTTTTAAGGTCTCTTATTACATCAAGAGTAAAAATCATGTCTGTACCATCAACATAAATAGCTACAATTCCAAATTAGGAACTTTCTTATGAATACGCAAGGAAAAATAACTTACTTGTTTATCCCCTCCAAATCAAATAGCCACTTAGACGGGTATACCACATCCTTTGATTGCTTGAATCTATAAGTGAGCGTTCTATCTAACGTAAACGCACTCATGGTTTAGACTCATTTGATTTGGGCAACAAAAGTCTATCAAGTACTTTTGTAAATATATTCTATCTCTTGATTCTTTCAGAGATACGTAACAACCACATACATATGATGCATTTCAAGTCCTTTTGAAATTACCAAGCTAACTAAGTAGCGGAACTCTATAACGTTCATTACAAGAGAACAATTCCAGGGCTCTGTGAGAAACCTCGCGCCACAAGGAGAGTCTTTTTACTTTAAGACTACTTTCTTCTCATTATGCTTTATGACAAATTAATTATGTATGTCCAATAGGCTTTACACTTGGTTGGTTAGCACTACCACACCAAATACCCGTATATTTGCCAAAGAACAAAGTTCTACCTGGATTGCGTAGGCCAAATATGCTATTTATTTGAAATTAATCAAAATAAAGCATGGTTCGATCTCATTGTGCTCTACTTCTGGAGCAACTATTTATGGATTATATCATCATTGTGCACACATGATCCTTCCGTTGACTCATGTGCATTCTCATAATCCGTCAGGATTTCATTGTTCTCTAGAATCATTTAAAACTTCGGAGCGTCCTCCAGTATTGATTCATGGACATAGTCAAAGACAATCAAATGAGATGCTTTCATTAATGATACAAATTAGGTTGTTCCTTACTCATCTACTTCCTTTCTAGGTGAGCTTTGATCGAACCTGGTGGTCTCTCCATCTTCCTTTATGGAGCCACGGCCTCAACTACCCTTCCACCAAGTGTAGTTGCAACACCTTAGTCTATGGTGTACTCCATACTGAGGATTTCTAACCTTGCAGGAATATTTGCAGCTGGTATGTGTGATCTTGTCACTTTAGCGACATCGATGTACATTACGAAAATTGATTATTCTTTGTCACTTCACATTTATATTTGTGGAGTACAAGAATCAATATGTGACACGTGGGAACACACCACGATAATTCTGTTGTTCCCTTAGAAAATACTTTTTCTTATCTCCGCCTAACGACGGAAGACTTGTCTCACTAAAGTGACAAACCGCAAATCTAGAGGTAAGAGATCTCCTGCCAAAGGTTTTAAAATGCGGATAATTGTTGAGAGTAAATATTCAACAAAATTACTTAATCATTTTCGTGACCCATCATAGTACGATGTGGACTTGTAATGGCACATATATAGTGCAACCAAAAATACGTAATAACACAAACGCCAGGCTTAAATTCAGTTACCAACTGGTACGTAGAAAAGGTTGACTAATATTGGGTTCTACAAAAATTAAGTAAAGATGCGCGTAATATTGCATATCCCCAAAGCAATAAAAGGTAGGTTTGTACGCATAACCTATTCCTTAGACACCATCTGTAACCTTTGATGGTAGCCTCTGCGAGACCATTGGGTATAAGATGCTCTATATTGATCCTATTAAACATGCAATATTCATCAAGTCCTTTTGATGTAAATTCTCTAGCATTAACAAGGGTGGTTATCCTTTACACTTTGCATTGTGTAATATGTGCTAGGAGTTCTCAAACGCAAATTTTTTTTGGGAACTATAACTAGTCCAAAATGTCAAAACATTCACCGATCCATCGATCACTTTAATGGTCAGCATTACGCATGAATGTTTTTCTAAAGTTCACCTTGTTTTCTTTGTAATATGGAATTTTTACCATTTGCATCTTAGGATGGTCTCGATCATGTTTTTATTTGAAGACTTTGTAAAAATGAGTGATATGCTTTTTACCTAAAAGCATAATGGGAAGGGGGGTTGTGCATCTAGTAATTTAGAAAACACTTATTGAGAGATATGCCGTTACTTCGCGTTCTGTCAATCTTTTTCCCGTTGTCTTGTCCACTCAAACACAGCGATGTACGTATGAGTCCTTTCAAAACGAAACATCATGTCACAACCAAAGTACATTTATGGTTATGTCAAAGTCAGTATGAGTCAATTTCCAACATTTCATCGTCGGAGTCAATATGGATTCAATAATCCAAATTAATAATATAGTGATTTAGATTCACTAAATTGACTCGTTAGTCTCTCTAAAGTATGTTTCCTTCCAAATACATTAGTGACTATAAAAGATGCAATCAATTACATTATCATCACACTCAGGTTTCACATGATATCCATTTGCATGGGTTTTTTTTGGAATTTAACAAGGTATGATTATCTCTCGGTACATGTGGAGATTTTGTGACGTCTTTGTTCTATCTTGAACACAAATTTTGAGCAGTACTTTGCTCGATGATACAATCATCTTAGTCACATTGTAAAGAACTAGTTCAACAACTAATATATATTCCTTAAGCTAGTGGGAGGCAAACCACTATCTGTTAGACATCGAGTCTTGAGAGATTTAATAAGTGGTGTGGACTTATCACGTAACAGAAGTGGGGCTCACTCAAGTACTTTAGAGTGTATGTTATGGTTCATAGGGGATAATATATTTTTCATCCAGATATATCTCAGATGCATTAGAGAATTTATGTCTCGTGGGAATGATGTACTTTTCATTCCATAAATACAGACAATTGACATAGTTCAACTGAATAATATAGTCAATTGTCTAGGCAAAGTTCATCTTGCCATTATAGCTTATGTCTTAATTAAGACCTTCCTCCGGAAATCGGTTGCTACAGTGGTACTCGTTGTACATTACTTGTACCAATACAGTAACAAGATTCAAATCCAACACTTTTAGTTTCGATGGAAGCCAAAATTAAATCGTAGGTTAACCACATTATCAGAAACAAAATTACACCTTTGTCTCATGATTAATATACCCTTCTGCGCATGTTCCATATGGAAAATACTTATGAGCCCAAAGGTCAAATTCGATAGAACTGTGTATTGACCACACATAAGTCTTGTTGTGCACTTGTGCTTGGTGTTGTACTGATTGTATAAAATAACATACTTAATTTGTTGCGTGTATGTGATTCTTTGACCATGTTTGCATTCTATCATCCCATGTTCTCGCTGTTATGTTAATAACTTTAGACCTGGGTTGTTGCCTTGATTGATTGCACTATGTTCTACCCAATTTTGACCCACTCAGTTGGGGAATTTTTTTAGATTAGGGACTAAAAGGACATATTTTATGGTTATAAAATAAGACTGTGTTTAGACATGTCTTGGTTAGACTCGACTATTTTGGGGATCCGGTTTATATCATTATCAGGATTAATCTTAAATACTAGCCCGTTAAGTTAATTTGGTTTGCAATTTCTCCCACGAACTGGAGAACGCAAGCACCTCGGAACCCAGTCAGGCGAGATTGGATTTCATCCACGAGCCGGAGAAACACAAGCAGGCGAGTTTTCATCGGGAACAGGAGAACGCAGACAGATTGGATTTTCATACGGGATCAGATCCATCAACATAAGGTTTTCTTTCACGGAATTTCTTCTCCATATCGCCAACGGGAGATTTTCTATTCTAACAAAGATTTGGTTCCACAGATTTGGTTACGATCAAAATCTAGATCCGTAAATCCTTAAATAAAATCAGCCTATAATATGCTTCCGAGACACCGATTGATGAGAAAAAAAAAATTCTTTCTTTAGCGGCAGGGAAGAACTCGTGCATGATAACGTTTTGTAGTGGAAAACATGGAGGAAGTAAAGAGGCAAAGAGAAGTTTTCATTGATAAGAATAATGAAGTTACATGGAACAATCCTTTACATACATGTGGAAGGGAATACCAATAGGCTTCCGTTTTTGGACCGTACATCCATGGACATGGGCTCTTTAATACATTTTAGAAATAAAATTAGATTCCCATACATCAATGTACGGGTCCAGATCCTATGTGCCTAATAATTGCCTGTCCTCTGTCCCAACCTATAAGGTTTCTGCACGTGTCTTCTTAATTTAATTGTCGTTTAATGACATCTCACGTCGTTAGTCAATAACAGTATTTGATCAAAATTGCCTTTCTTCTTCTTTTTTCACTAGTAATCTGTTCGTTCTTTTAGAATCTATATTTAAGTCTCACTAATAAATCTAGCTATGATGAAAGATGGATTTGTTATGGCTTGTTATAAGAATCGATGGGATTGTAAAGCTTTTGAAATTATGATTTAGGGCGTAGTTTTAGGTTTACTGGTCGAGGAAATCCAGAAAAGAATCAAACTTGATAATATCAAAGGTATCAATTCATTAGGAAGAAAATTAGCCATTACGCTTTCTTGTCTTTTAATTTTGTTTCTTCATTAGTTATTGTCTGGATATATTTATACCCTTATTTGATATGGGTCCAATAAATCATGATGATGATTCAAAACATTTAAGCTTCCCAATTTTTCATGGTATTGGAATACAAGGATCCAACTGAATCATTGATTTTTAGAGAGAACTTTTTGCACATGATTGACAGGAAATTAAAATTATACACTATGGAAGAACCATGAGAAGAAGAACATCGAGTTTTATTTAAGTAGAAATTCTAGTAATAACTTAACGGGGTTAAATATAAACAACCAATTGCCAGAATACGGAGATACGTGGCGCGATATAATATGTTAGGACAAGGTACATGAAAATATTGGGCACAGAGGATCTGGACCCTGTATGTACTCAAAATGTCTTGATGAGTGTCTTTTCTCATTAATACATGCCAAATTTTGTGTGCAAATTCATATCCCTTAAATGAATTATACACATTCTAGTGGATTGCCCGTGCCGTAATGGCACGGGGCGGAAGGGGTGTTGGTGCTATGTCTAATACCTTCGTCGATAACCCATGCCATCAGTGGTGGTGGAGTCGGTGGAGGCATCTCATAGCAGACAGTTATTCCATTGTATATTGTCTTTATGTATATTGCATCACCGGAGCCACCAAATTTCATAGTAGACAGTTAATAACAACGAACTAATATAACTTGAAGCTGAGTTTATTTATAAAAAGATAAGTATTATCTTGTTTATGTTATTCAATTTATCTCTATGTTTTTTTAAATTAGTCTATAATTGTGCGCCAAAGTAATTGATCTTGTCGATTCCAAGTGGTACATTCAGCATTACAATTAGCACAAACTAAACATCAAATTAGCCAAGAATAGACACTGGTGATAAAAGCAGAAGAATCAAATTTCGAAAACAAACTTATGACAGAACTTCTGGATACACAACATTTGTTGCTTCATGTCTAGTACTGTTCTTTTGGAGTAACACATGGATCCTTCCGAAACTTGTGCATCTGGACAGTGCAACATAGAGCTTCCCATGGCTGAATACGGAACTCCTTAAGTCTACCCCCACATACTTCAGCGATTGACCCTGCGATTTATTTATGGTCATCGCATAAGCCAACCTGATTGGGAACTGTCTCCTAGTCATTCGAATGAGGACGTGCAATGAATATGGTGTTAGTGATATGCGCGGAATAAAAACCACTTCCCCAACCTTATCTCATGTTAAAATTGTAGCCACAATAACATGTTGTTCGCAAATCTCTACCCTCAACCTGATAACACAGCAAATCATGGCACAATTAAACAATCATCGAAGCAAGTCTAGGGTTCTAAATATAAACAACACAATGAGAATAAATGAGGTGAATCATATGACATGTGATAATATAGATAAAGCACATACCTAGACCATTGCATAGTCCACTCCTAGGAGCTAGATTACGCAACAACATAATTGGACAACCGAATTTAAGATCTAATTTGACTGGCGGTAATCCTGATGGATTTTTTTGGTTTAATGTTTCACTCGTATAGGTTGTGTAACACCCCGTGTTTTTAGCATGGCGCATGCTAAAAGATGCGTCATTTGCTTATGATGAAGCTTCATCCAAAGCTTCATTTGCATGGTGAGATGTATTTGGCCCTGGGCCATATATGGTGCCAAGTAAGGAACATCGCATAGGCATATTTTCTAAGGCCAATATGGCATTGGTTGGAAGCTATATTGGCCAAGAGCCAATCTTGCATCAAATGATGTATTAGGTCAGTTGGGTAGATGACCTTGAAAATGTACAGCCAACATGGCTGGACATCGGGTTGGAAGTGGACAGCCAACATGGCTGGAGATCGGGTTGGTAATGTACATCCATCACGACCGGACATTGGTGTGGCCTATGGGCCAAAGTCGGAAATACAACCATCACGGCCTTTCATCGGGTTTGGCTCGGGAAATGTTCAGCCATCTTGGACGAACAGTGGAACTGGAATGTGAGGCAGAACTGAATGTACATCCATCTTGGTCGGTCATTCAGAAATCCATGGCAATGGCCATGAATAGTAAACGGGGAGTTGATGAAAGATTTTTGGTCCCCCAAATTAAGTTCTAAAAATGTCAAATTAACATATATAGGGAGGGGTAGTTGGTTGAAGGTGCATATGCGGACTATGTACCAAGTAAGCTTCATAGCTTGGCCAGAACGGTATGAATGATGCTCAGGCCTCATTCTTAGTCGCGCAGCCTTACGAATGGAGCACATGATGCTGAGGCATCACTATGCCATTCCACGGACTCGATGATGCATCACTTGGATATATTTGACGTAACGGCCTATACGGACTAGTCCATTACCACTGTTGCTTGGCCACGGCCTAGCAAACGAGTTGGAATAAGTTGCTTGTCCCTTCGTGGATGAACTACAGTATGTGCTTGATCCCTTTAGAGTAGGGAAGGGTACGTAGGCAGACGCAATGAGTTGCAGCATTGCTGGTCCCGCACGTTGGCCCCTCATATCATCTAAGCTCGGTATCTCGACGCAAGAGATGATTGTGGTCAGACTTGATGAGGCTTAGTTGCATGTCAATAAGTGGATGCTCATACTTCCTATCAAGTTATAAAGAGTTGGTAAGCGAGGTAACGTAGGAAATGGCAAGGGCTTGGTGCGGCCTATGCCAAAGTCCAAGGCTTATGCCTGAACAAGACACGACAATATGACGGTTGCTCAGCTAGCTAGGAAGTTCAGTGATGAATTCCCTACGTAAAGGCAAAGCCAGAGATGCATGAAAAATGCATTGGCATTGTCCTTATAGCCTTAAACCCTTTTGCGGTACAAGGGTAAGTTGGAACGGTGTGGAAGCTAAGTTAGCTGCGTCATGCTCCACGAGCATGCTTGTAAGGGAAAATGGACGTGCATTTGCCTAGACCTAAGGAACGGATCGTAGCTTCATCATAGCGCATCGGGGGAGTTACGGCATGCGGGGCAATGCACCAAAGGCGTAATTTTCCGGTCCGTCACAGGTTGTACCTGTTGATGATTTACCGTTAACCTGCTCTTGTTTATCTGCTACGAGAATCGTGTGAGATTATCCATTGTACATCTCCAATGTAATTTTATTTATTTATGAAACCTCGTCGTTACTAGGAGACAATATTGTTCTCTCGGTCATATATTCTACAGTGGGCTTGCTCATTTCTTCAATTCCCGGATATATCTTTGAAATCAGCTCATGTGGATTGGCAGATTTTTGAAATAGCAGATGGCAAGTTAACTTTTTGCTCTGGATTTTCCCCCACCTGCAAAATGACATAAGTATATCAAAGGAGTTAATATCTAGTGTGGCAGATGCGGTGGCTAAGTATGCAAGGAGAAACAATTTAATTAAATGCCCATAAAAGGGCTCCCCAAAACGCTTAATGAGCTGTGAGTCTTAGCTTTCCATTATGTAATGTAATTATCCAGTTCTATGAAGTTTTTTCTATCAATCTAGCAATCACCTAAAAAAGTATGTACCACTGGACATTCAAAACAATAAACATTACAGTTAAGAAAATTTGTTGTTCAAATGCAAGATACATTGCATAAATGTTACCCAATTTGACTGTAAGTGGCATAATGGGCTGACTTGTAGCTAACACAGTTTCCACTTCCTCTAAGCTTCCTTATAGCTGACACAAAGTTTCCACTTCCTTTAGGCTGTGTAGTTTGGCAGTTTTTTGTTTCAGGGGATAAGCTGGTGACTTGCAGTTTATATATGATATCAATTCCATTCTTTTTGAACAACGAAATTGTACACAGTAAAGAGAAAGTTACTGCCTAAATAGGAAACTATACGCTGTACCTAAAGCCTCCTCTATTAATTCTTGAAGGAAGAAGCAATCCACAAAAAAGTACAACTGATTACAATACTGTACTTCTTGATAAACATATCTATACACAAAAGGACTACAAAAACATAGAAACATTGCACTGCGTTTCATAAGCATAAAATTCAGAATAACAATGGATAATGGCAAGAGAAGAATTTCATGTATAGAAAACGTACCAGAAGTAAGGACTCAGCGAATGCAATCTTTGTCGGGATATTGACTCTCAAGCCTCATGTTTTGTGTTAGCTTAAGCACATTCATGTTTCTCCATAAAACAGAGCTTTTAATCAATGCGTCTATGATTTGTTCTCTACGACCCTTTTGTACCACTGGCAGAGTTTGCTTAAAGTCTCCTCCAAGCACGACGGTGATCCTTCTGAATGGTTCGTCACTTAATCTCACATATCTTAGAGTACGATCTACCGCTTCAATACAAAATTGGTGTTGCATTGCCACCTCATCCCATATGATCAACTTGGTAGCTTGAAATAATTCCGCCTCGATCTAACCAAAATCGACGTTACACTTGGAATCAAATTGTGGCTCGAAAGGTATCTTAAAGGTAGAATGTGTTGTCCTTCCACCAGTTAGAAGCAACACAGAGACGCTGCAAGAAGAGATTGTTAAAAAAACGTCACCCTTGCTTCTACGTGTTGCTTCCAATGTGTTGTACACAAAAGTCTTCCCCGTACCAGCACAACCAATTAAGAAGAACGTTCTACCAAGATTATTCACTACGGAATCTGTAATTGTCTCAAACGCATTTCTTTGTTCTGTATTGAATTTATCCACATTCGAATCCACCACTGATTCTTGAATCTCAAACTGCAGTTCTCTTTGCTTGCTCCATAATAATCGATTTCCAACAATTCGGCTCCAGTCACCGGTATGTTGGGGCATTCCAAGATCCTTCATTTCCTTCCCTTGTTCCTGAACTATTTTCTCCATGAGGTAAAGACCGTAATCAAGAACCTGATCCTCCGTTGGATTTTCAATTTCGTATTGTCTTTTGATCCTAAATGGTAAATCATCACATATATCTTTCACATACCTCTCCCATAGCATATCTGGCCGTGTAAGACTGCACTTGGTTAGTTTTATACCAAACAATTTGCGCAGATGATGCCCAGATTTGATTACGACGGATTCTTTCAATCATTTATCACATTCTCCGTCATCTTCCAACAAATTTAGTGCAATACAGGGCAGACTTGAAAGTTCGGTAGACCTCTTAAACACCACTCTTCATCGTAGTTCTCAAGTGCTTGAATGACCTTTCCCCCACTACTACCGTAAGCAACAACCTCATGTAATACAGTTCACCACTGTTTGGGGTGACAAAATACATTCTCCCAATAGCAAAGCCTTTCTGTCGAGGAGACCACTTCTTATTTGACAATTGACATAATACTCAGAACATGTTTATTTTCAGAAACATAATTCAAATGGATATTCAAAAACATGCAAATAAGCACACGTAATGATGATCATCCAATATCCAATATCCAAGGCCCTTTAATGATGATCATTTCATTAATAATTACCACAATCAGACTATTACCTTTAATCATTTCAGTAACATGATAGCAATGTAACTGAAGAAGGAAATGGATATGTAAACTTAAGACCGTATCTTACCTGACCATACAAACTTCTGAGGGAAGTCTTGGTAGGTATATCCCTCGTCTTCTGGATTTGAACTGTATTATTCAGAAACTAAAGTTGTGAAAGAATAGAAACTGAATAGAGGTAACACGATGCAAGATAGAGGCAACAGAGAAAACATGACACAAAAATCAGGCAGAAAGACATAAGACGTGAAAATAAATTCATAAAATGATGTCAACTGGATCAGCTTAATGATGAAGAAATTATAAAACTCTTATACGCAAGGCCTGGACAATTTACTAAAAGTAAATTATCATCAAAAAACATAACCACACAAAATCTGGTGATTACAAAATAAAAATTTTGATCTCATGAAATAAAATAAAGAATAATACCCTTCGAACATGGCTAATAAAAATGTTTATCTGGCACATGTACATGATTCCTACATCCCAATGCATTGAACAGATTAATAAAGGGAATTTCGAAAAGAAATCCACCCTATCAGGAATTATCTTCCAGAGCATTGTAATGGTACAAACATCTAACCACCAACCATACACTAAAGGCAGAAAGACATAAGTCGTGAAAATATGCATTAGAAAGAAAAATTTGAAACTAATCTGTTGTTGTCAAAATAACCCATCAAAGTGGTTACTATATTTTCTGCCTTGTCCTGAATTACTTCGACGAGATCATCTGGATCGTAATAACTCGTTGCTTGCCCGGAAGATGTACAACTAGCCGCTGTACTTTGGGCTTCTCTTTGTGTAAACAGTTTCCAAGTAATCTCCAAGCTGCCTCGGGTGCTCCGATATACCTTGCATTCAGATATTGAAGAATCTCGTTGGGGCCACCACCAGCAACCATAATCGTCAAGTCATGTCTCTTGTAAATATACTTGTGTATGTACTTCACGGCTCGGACGCTGAAGCAGACCTCGACATTGATATGGCAGTCAAACATCCTGCTAAGATGTGGATTGTAAGGGACCACATCCATATTGGTGTATGACTGGTTGCGATAATGTAAAACCCGGCCATCATCGTGCCGGCGATACACTGGATACCCATCATCACTAATTGAAGTTGACTATGCATACTGTTTCGGATAGTCTTTGGTGCACCTGCCGCCATCAATGCAACTTGCACTTGGTTTCCTAGCACCACACGGTCCATGAACCATGCATCTTTGTATAGTCTGAAAGAGATCCGCTTCTTTTTTTCCATCTGGGAATTCGGCACATATCATCTTATTTACTTGCTCGGGGTGTGTATTTTGTCTGCCTTGTACAGAAAAATCAACATGTGCATATGCGGCAAACCCCTCTTTTGAAACTCTATAGTGTAAACATATCCAACCAACCTGCCAAACACTATCTTATCTTCTATTTCTTTTATTAGTGCCTTACGTTTGAGCTCAAACACCCGAGCCACCAAATCAGGCCTATTGTGTGGTTGTTGGTTTTCTAACAGAACACTTGTAATTTCTTCACAATGCGGTTTGCTTTCATGGTGAGGAATATATCTGGATGATGGTTGCACCTTTTAACAAGAAAAAGAAAAGTATATTAGCAATTTTTAACATTCAATTGATTATAGAATCCAACCAACTTCTGAAATGTGAGGTTTGCCATGTAAAAGACATATTCATATGCCTGGAGTAAAACAGATCCAATCCACAAAAACGTGAAATGTTATACCTTTCACTGTTTTATAGTCTTTGTAAAAAATTTAGGACGATATGACTCGGAGTTATTACAAAAACACTTGTAGTTCAGAGAACTTATCTGCAGAATTTATGAATCTGGGCAGTAAACCATCTAGGTCGAAATTTTCAAGTCAAACCGAGTTTTGGAAGTACCCAAAAAACAGATATTTCTAGTTACGCCTGTAAAAATTCAGATAGGTTGAGTGAATAGAACATATCATAATTCGATATTCAACCGTTAGTTTTCCTTGAAATTTGTATAAAATGTCCTTGAGATTTTTAATATTATGTTGTAAAAATTTTGTTATGATCATATACGTATACATGGTTATAATCCAAAATTAAAATAGTCAAACTTATTATAGTAGGTCCGGTTTTTTATTATTTTTAGAGAATTTTACTCCTTCTATCTTTTTTTATTTGTCCTATATTTTATTTGGTATGTCTTTTTTTATCTGTCCGCTCTGTTTACAGACATTTTTCATATTAAACTATCAAATATACCCTTAGTTTTATTTATAATTATAAAATCATTTTAATATAAATCCAATCTGAAATCTTAAATAGAATCTCCATACATAAATAAACATATCTATTTAATATCTTTCATATTAATCTTCATTCCCTTTTTAAATAAAAATAATTACGGCTATAAGATTTCCTAATAAAGGAGAATATTACGTGATCTTATAATGTAACCAAAAATAAGATTAATAATATAACCGAAATTAGTGGGAAGATGTTTGTTTTTATCTCCCTTTAAAAAATTTCCAAAAATAATAAAATTACCCGTATATGTTTTTCTATATATATATTTCTCATGTTAGTTTTTAATTTTAGTAATAATCTAGTATTTAATAAGGATAGTCATGACATGCATCCGGTCTCCTTAATATTTTGACTTAGTCAAAGCGGACAGATAAAAAAAGACGGAGGGAGTAGTAATTACCTTTTTCATTTAACAATTCCAAGATATAATCCTCATGTTGGTTTCATGAAAGAATAAATGATGATCGAATAATAAATAATGTTGATAAAGTAAAAATTAGTTATCACAAGTCAGTGGTACAACATTCTCTGTGATCTTTTCATCCATCTAGTTTAGCCCTTTTTTCCAACAACATTCCATGATAAAAAAAAGTGTACATCGTAGATGTATCAATATGTTGGGATGATGCAAACCACAATTTCGCACCCTTAATTTCTCTTTGTATCCCGATTTTGAGTAACAAGATCTCCATTCAAATTGGTAGCCTTTATAAACAAAGGTCTCCACATAATTAATGAGCATGAAATGCTTATCCGACACCACAAGTTGATTTATTTAATTTTAGTTTAACAATGTGATGCGGAAAAAATCGACGATATGAATGAGCCATTTTATTACCATTTTTTAAGAACTTTAATTATGTTTTATTTAAGCCCATCCTAAATCCAAATAATTAAGGCACAAAGGCAGTACTCTGTACAACTCTCCTATAGCATCTCTTCTACACAAAGAAAAACTCAAAATCATATTAGAGTGAGTGGACCTCCTCTGGCATCTCTTCTACACAAAGAAAAACTCAAAATCATATTAGAGTGAATGGAAGAGTCAACACCGATCAATACTATTTCCTTTTTTTTTTTTTTCTGTAAAAACATATAGCTAGATTCAAACCTTTGATTTTATAAAAAAAAAAGATAGAAGGATGTTATTTACCGTTTTCTTTGGTTTTTTCGTTAAAAAAAATATATCTAGATTTGAACCTTTGGCATTGTAAAACAGATAACTATATTTAAACTTTAGACCTCTAGCACCCTACAATAGACACTTAATCATTGGACCAGATGTTGGATATATTTTATGTACATTTCATTTTAAAAATAAAATTAGATTCCCATACATCTATGTACGGGTCCAGATCCTCTGTGCCTAATATTTGCCTGTCATATGTCCCAACCTATAAGGTTTCTCCACGTGTCTTCTTATTTAACTGTTGTTTAATGGCATCTCACGCCGTTAGTCAATAATGAACAAAATTGCCTTTCTTCTTCTTTTTTCACTAGTAATCTGTTCATTCTTTCGGAATCTATATTTAAGTCTCACTAATAAATCTAGCTATGATAAAAGATGGATTTGTTATGGATGGTTATAAGAATCGATGGGATTGTAAAGCTTTTGAAATTATGATTTAGGGTGTAGTTTTAGGTTTACTGGTCGAGGAAATCCAGTAAAGAATCAAGCTTGATAATATCAAAGGTATCAATTCATTAGGAAGAAAATCAACCATTACGCTTTCTTGTCTTTCAATTTTATTTCTTCATTAGTTATTGTTTGGATATATTTATACCCTTATTTGATATGGGTCCAATAAATCATGATGATGATTCAAAACATTCAAGTTCCCCTCTTTTTGATGGTATTGGAATACCAAGGATCCAATTGAATCATTGATTTTTAGAGAGAACTTTTTGTAGATGATTGACAGGAAATTAAAATTATACACTATGGAAGAACCATGAGAAGAAGAACATCGAGTTTTATTAAAGTAGAAATTCGAGTAATAACTTAACGGGGTTAAATATAAACAACCAATTTCCAGAATACGGAGATACGTGGCGCGATATAATAGGTTAGGACAGGGGACAGGAAAATATTGGGCACGGAGGATCTGGACCCTGTATGTACTCAAAATGTCTTGTCTCATTAATACATGCCAAATTTTGTGTTTAAATGCATATCCCTTAAATGAATTATTCACATATATATAGTAACAAGTGTATTTATTCTTTATTGTTTTTGTTATTACAGCTCTTTAATAGCTATCTTTTCTATTTTCTATGGTTTAGATCTCCACACGTGTGTGGTTGACATTGTTTCTTTTTAGTCTTTCATCTGTATTTATTACAGTGTGCGGAACCCTTGTGTGGCTATGAAGAATCCTGTTTCTCTCTTTTCTCAGTGTTACTATGGTATCAGACACAAATTTCGATCCAATCTCACCTTCTGCTCGATTCTGATCTTCTTCAAATCTTTAATCTTTCTTCTTAATTCTACTTCTCACAGATCCTCTTTTTTTCAATCTTTAACATCTTTCTGTTTCTGTTTTCTAGATTTATTCTTCATCTTCTAACATTCAAATCGATTCTTGATTCTTTCTCTACAAATCTTTGATCTTTTTAATGGAAAATCCAACATGTCATTCAATTTCTAAAGTTCATTTTAATCAATTGACTAGCATTGTTCCGCTCAAACTGAAAGATGATAATTTTATCATCTGGAAAGAGTTGATGTTATTTGTGATTCGAAAATTCAAGATCATGAAATATCTTGATGGTTCTTCTGAGTGTCCACCGCAATATACAACTCGTACCAATGCAAATAATGGAGTAGAGAATCCCTTATACACGGATTGGATGGATGAAGATGCCACAATTATGATGTGGATCACATTTACAATGTCTGAAGCTGTTATTTCTTACTTTGCTACTGCAACTTCTTCCTACGAGCTTTGGAAAGGTATTTCTGATCGTTTTTCTCGAATTTCTTCTACATATTCTATACAACTAAGAACAAATCTTATGAATATCAAGAAAGGAAATTCTACTATTGCTGCTTACACTAATGAAATCAAGACTATTACTGATCAATTAGCTGCTACTAGATCTATTATATCTGATGATGAAATTGTAGTAGTTACTTTAGGTGGATTGACTGCTGATTTTAATTCTTTTGCTATATTTGTAAGAATGAGAACTCCACCTATTTCAAGTCTTGAATTGCATAATTTGGTTCTCAGTGAAGAGTTGGTCATTAACATCAAAATTACAAGTTCTTCTATTGAATCCACTAATAGAGCATTCTATGTTTCTGGTCCTAACAATGGTAGAGGAAATTCAATAGGTTTTCACAGGGGAGGTCGTAATTTTTATTCTGGTAGAGGTTTTGGTAGAGGTGCTGGCATTCTACCTTCTCCAACAATAACAAATTCTTTCTTATCCTACTTCTGTTCCAAGACCTGCTTCTTTTGGGTCTACAAATATTTCTTCTGGTGAAAGACCAACCTGTCAAATTTTTCACAAATATGGTCATGCTGCTGATGAATGTTGGAATAGAATGAATTTCTCATATCAAGGGAGAAATCCTCCAAAAATTCTAAAAGCTATGCTTGCTTCTGCAAATATTACGGGTCAAAATCCTTGGTATGTAGATTCAGGTGCAACACATCATTTGACTGTTGATGCTGCTAATATTGCTTCTACATTTACTTATGGAGGATGTGAATCAGTTACTACTTCTAATGGTGAAGGTATGCAAATCCATAAAACTGGTTCTTCTTTAGTACAAGTACCTAATACTAGCTTTACTCTCAAAGAAATTCTTCATGTTCCCTTAGCTTCACAAAACTTAATTCAGTCCATAAGTTTACTAGAGACAACAATTGCTCTCTAACTTTC
Organism: Papaver armeniacum; assembly: GCA_023531295.1. NCBI lineage: Eukaryota > Viridiplantae > Streptophyta > Magnoliopsida > Ranunculales > Papaveraceae > Papaver > Papaver armeniacum. The sequence goes on along the minus strand of JAJJWW010001751.1, from coordinate 66,169 downwards.
ACCTCCAATGATTTTACTGTCAAGGATATGAAAACAGGACAGACTCTTTTTCAAGGTCCCAGTAGAAATGGTGTTTATCCATTACAAGGCAACATTACTTCTTCAACTCCTTCAACAACATTTTCACGCAATAAAGCTACTTCAACAATATGGCACAGAAGATTAGCTCACCCATCTTTTAAATCCCTCAGTAGACTAGCTAGGATTCTTAATATTTCAGACAAAAATCTTACTTATACTGAATGTCAAGTTTGTAGAAGTCATAAGTAACCATTCAATATGTCTATGTATGTAACAACATCTCCTTTACAATTACTTCACATGGATGTATGGGGTCCTGCACATGTTCCTTCTTTAAATGGATTCAGATATTATGTTAATATCATTGATGATTACACAAAGTTTTGTTGGATTTATCCTTTAACTCTCAAGTCTGATTTCAAAGATATTTTTGATACTTTCAAAGCTTATATAGAAAATCATTTAAACTTGAACATCAAAATTATAAGGACTGATGGAGGAAGAGAATTTGTTAACAATGCTCTTAGAACTGTGTTACTCAATAGTGGTATTTCTCATGAGATTACTTGCCCTCACACATCTGAACATAATGGTGTGGCAGAATCAAAACATAAGCATCTTCTAGAGATTACAAGAACTTTTCTATATCAAGCTAATTTGCCTTTTGAGTTCTGGTTTGATGCTTTATCCACTGCCAATTATATCATTAACATATTACCAACTAGATCATTATCTTTTTCAACTCCATTTCAGTCCTTGTTTAACAAAACACCAGATTATTTCTTTCTTAAATCCTTTGGATGTTTATGTTTTCCTTGGCTGAAACCTTATACTAATAACAAACTACAACCTAGAAGTGTACAATGTATTTTTCTTGGATACAATTCACAAATTATTTTTCTTGTATTTTTCTTGTATTTTTCTTAGATCCATCTACTGGTAGAGTGTTTGTTTCAAGACATGTTGTGTTTCATGAAGAGATTTTCCTTATAAAACATTGTCTAAACAGAGAACTATTGATTCTTCCATACTCTTGGATTTTCCCAGTACTCCTGCTACTTTGGATACTTCTACAACTATCATAGATACTTCTATGCTTCATGATACTTCTATTACTTCAGCAACATCTACTTCTAATGAAACTTCTGCATATACTTCTGATGATACTTCTACACATACTTCTACACATACTTCTGGTGCTTCAAATGATACTTCCATGAACACTCATCAAATGACTACAAGGTCAAAGGTTGGTACTTTCAAACTAAGGGTATTCTTTTCTACTAAATATGCTTTGTCTGCTTCTCATATATCTCACTTTAATCACATTACTCCTACATGTTACACTCAAGCTTCTAAAATTCCAGTTTGGTTAAAGGCCATGCAGACAGAGAATACAACTTTACAAGATGCTGGCACTTGGTCAAAAGTACCACCTGATCCTAGTCAAAATGTAGTAGGATGTAAATGGGTTTTTAAGATAAAGTACAAACCAGATGGTACTATAGAAAGACATAAAGCTAGATTAGTAGCAAAAGGATATAATCAAGTTGAAGGTTTTGATTTTACTGAGACTTTTAGCCATGTTGTTAAACCTGCAACTATTAGACTTGTTCTTTCTCTAGCTATTAATTTTAATTGGAATATTAAACAATTATATGTGAATAATGATTTTCTTCATGGGGATTTAAAAAAAGAAGTTTACATGAAAAAAACCTCCTGGTTTTGAAGATAAGGAACATACTGATTATGTATGCAAATTACATAAATCTTTATATGGTCTTAAACAATATCCTAGAGCTTGGTATGAAAAGCTCATGGATGCTCTAGTTGCAATTGATTTTATACCTTTTCAAGCAGACTCTTCTTTGTTTGTTCAGAAACTTGTCTCTAAGCTCACAATTATTTTAGTGTATGTGGATGACATAATCATAACAGAGAATAATACTTCTCATTGTGATTCTATAATTGCTTATCTCTGCACCAAGTTTCAAGTGAAAGATTTAGGAGCTCTTCATTATTTTTTGGGTTTTGAAGTTAAGAGAAACAACAAAGGTCTTTTTCTAAGTCAAACCAAGTATGCTCTTAACTTACTAGGAAAGACAAATTTGGTAGGTATCAAACCATGCTCTACTCCTTACTCTAGTTCACAAAGGCTGAGTGCAAATGATGGTGACATCCTTGCAAATCCTACAAATATATATCTATATTTGGTTCTCTCCAATACTTAACTTGGACAAGGCCTGAGTTGTGTTTTGCAGTTAATCAACTCTGTCAGTTCATGCAGACACCAACCTTTGTACATTTTACAACTGCTAAGAGAGTACTGATATTTGTCAAAGGTACTTTAGATCATGGACTTCTTTTTACTAAAGGTTTCACTGCTCTTCAAGGTTACTGTGATGCAAACTGGGCAGGCAATCCTGATGATCGAAAATCAACAAGTGGTTATTGTATATTCTTTGGAGATAATCCAGTTAGCTGGACATCTAAAAAGCAGGCCACTATTTCAAGATCCAGCACTGAAGCTGAATACAGGTCTTTGGCTTCAACAACAGCTGAAGTTGTTTGGTTATGAAATCTTCTTAAGGATTTACATATATTTCTGCCAACTTCACCAACTATTGCTTGTGATAATAAAAGTTCAATATCTCTAGCTTCAAATCCCATTTTCCATAGCAGAATGAAACATTTGGCATTGGACTTTCATTTTGTTCGGGAGCTGGTTCAGTCTAAGTCTCTGCAAGTTATCTATTTGTCAACATTAGAGCAGGCAGCTGACATATTCACCAAAGGTCTTGCAGCACCACGTTTTGAGTTCCTCAAATCCAAACTGAAGGTCTTAACACCCCTTCATTTTGCGGGGTAGTAACAAGTGTATTTAATCTTTACTGTTTTTGTTATTACAGCTCTTTAATAGCTGTCTTTTCTATTTTCTGTGGTTTAGATATCCACACGTGTGTGGCTAACATTGTTTCTTGTCAGACTTTCATCTGTATTTATTATAGTGTACGGAACCCTTGTGTGGTTATGAAGAATTTTGTTTCTCTCTTTTCTCAGTGTTACTAATATACACGTTGTTCCGACTTATTATCGGATTCAAAACCGTTGGCCGTCTTTTTTACTAAATTCGAGTAATTCCTATAATTTCTCTCCCAACCCTAATTTCTCGTTGTACCCCGAGTTGTTAACCAAGCTCTCTCCCTTTTTACCGATGGATTGAAATGTTAAGAACATGTAATCTTTTTCAACTTGAATAAAGCAATATAAACAAGATACCAATAGAATATCTCTCTAATCTCAATTAGTTAATTTGTTAGATCGAAAATACTATCATCAATTGTTGCTTTACTTGTTAACTCAAGTGTTTTTAGTGTCTCTCCTGTTAGTTTATAACGATGGGTTTTGATATCACAATTGGAACTAATAAATTTATAAAACCTGTTTTTAGTGTCTTTCTTGTTAGTTTATAACGATGGGTTTGATATCATTACTGGACCTAATAAATTTGTAAAGCCTAAATATTTCAGATCGATTCAAATTGCTGACGTCATCCCTGTGATTCGCTTAAGATTAGTACATGTGTAGCTAGAATGTGTATTTACATACAATATCTGAATTTATATGATTTGAGAATCTGATCTTGCTGGAATTAGAGAACAAAGAACTAAAAATGTGTGTGTGTGTTTTTTTTGATCAATAACTAAAAATGTGTTACTTGTTACGTATAAACCAATTTTTCTTTGGCTAGCTGTTCTGTGGAACCAACCGGTTAAATCGGTCACCTACTCGGACGGGTTAAAAACCAAACCGATTTTAAAGACAGGGTTGAAAGGTCCTGAAATTGTGCAGCCCTAATTTTAGGAGATACCGATATTTAGCAGTCGAGCTAGTTGTTTTAGGAAGTAGCTTATCCTTGTTTACTTATTCGTGTTCTCTGTTCTTCATATAAATCACCAATTGATCACCAATTGATCAATATCTAGTTCGTTCTAGTGTTTAAATCACCAATTGATCCTATCAAAGACTCGGTTCTTCTAGTGTAATTAGTCTTTTTGAACAAGGATTTCATCATCAAGCATGGGTAAAGGTGTCGATTTTCCAACGAAGGTATACCAGATCTTCTCTCGTCTTCCAACATTGATACTCAGGTGTGTATCAAATTTATGCAATTCTCTAGCATCATCTGGTTCATCTTTCATCCCCAAAATCTTAAACAGTGGCAATAATAGTACTCCTAGTAGTAGTACCCCATGGATCTTCATATATGAACCTTCTAACGAACAGGTCCAACTCTATCTGAAACATTCCCAAGAATTCATAGATCATCACGATGGTTTATCCTTTGAATTCCTTTTAGATACGGATCCATTCAAAACACAAGGAATACAAAAGGCATACCTCTTAAGTTCATGTAGTAATGGATTAGTACTTTATTCAGCAGAGAAGCCAGTTTCTTATCCAGCGGAGCAGAATACTAGGTTTTACTACGTATGCAATCCCATGACCAAACAATGGGTCTCCCTCCCTCCTCGACCCCAAAGTAATCAAAGTAATGATTATGATCATAAACTTCTCTACTGCGCTGAATTGGTATGTGATGCCTCGCTTACTCATTCTAACTACAAGGTGGTTTACATGGATGCTTCTAGTCCATATGGGCCCTGTAAGGTCAACTTACAGTTGCACATCTTCTCCTCTGACACTGGTAAATGGAAAACGTCTGAAGTTCCACTGCCTAATAACGTAAAGTATGGTTTTTCCGAAATGGTTATCCGTCACGGTGTCTTGTATTGGACGGCTGAAGAGACCACAACTTGTCACAAGATCCTCATAGCTTATAATCTAGAGAACACAGAAAATGGCTGTGATCAATGCAAGTCAATTGCTTTCCCCAGGTCAATTACTTTCCCCAAACAGAATGATCTTATTTTTATGGGTGAGTCAGCTCGTACTTTTTTTGGGGAGTCCCAAGGGTCCTTCTACTATGGTATTATCTCCGATGGAAACGATTACTACGATGGACAGATACGCAATTACGATTGTGACAGTGAAGAGACAAGTTATAAGGCTTTTCTTGATATGTGGCGGCTTGAGGATGATTACAGTGCTAATGGAGGATTGAACTGGCAAATGGTGCACCAAAGTATTGAACTTAAGGGTTACAATTCGTCCAAAAAAGTAGAGGCCGTCTACTTCAATCCGGTGGATCGAAATGTTATCATCATTGTTGACCGGGGTTGCTGTCTTGCCTACAACATTACAACTCTGACACATAAACTTCTACGTGGATGTCCTATTCCAACTAAAATCAAAGATCACGAGTTACGACCAATTTTTATCACACCCAAGCCAACAGTGATTCCTTTGATATTTTGACAACTCCTTCCTGTGTTCCAATGGAATTTACTGTAGTAACTCGTAAATGGAATTAAGTGTAACATGTACAGGGCACCTGATAAGTTTTTGTCGAACATATGTTAGCTTCTTTTTAATGTTCCACATCCTAAACCCCTGAGCCTGAATTTTTGCATCTGAAATCTGGTACTGTTAGGATTATATTGTGTCGTTTAGGGCTCTCTTTGCTGGATGTCGTAATTGAATCTAGAGATTAATCTTTAACTACTGTATATCTTTTGATTTAATGGTTATTATGTTCGATTCTGGTACAAGATTAAGCTACTTTTTTTTTTGGCATGTAACTTTTCTTGGTTGCTAAATAGTACTCCCTCCGTCTCCACTTTTATCTCTAAAAGATAAAAAATTCTATTTATGCAGGTTTTGTGTAATTTTACACACAAACCTGCCTATCTTTTAGAGAAAAATAACCCTAAACACTAGTATGTGATTTCTGAAAATTTCATATGGATATATTTTGAACATTACTCTTGAGATCATCAATTTAGACTTAGGTTACAGTAGGATTGAGTTCCTTAGTAATGCTTGTTTGTCACATTTTTACTTACTATGTACATTCGATCATTAAAGAAATGCAGACTGCACCTGCAAGTGGAAGTTGGATAAACCATTGACATCAAAAGGGTTTCCAAGGAGGGGATAGTTCAGATGGGTTTAATTTTCATGGGCTGGATACCGAATCAGACACTTTTTTTTGTTGTTGACATGCTGCTTCAAGCATCTTAGAATATTGTTTTTGTCATGTCTTTTATCTGAGAAGTACACATCACAGGGCTTGGTTCGCCTTAAAGCTTAGTCAATGTAATCGCCACTGCACATCATCAGTATCTGACATGTCTTTTATGTGGATTTTTTCTGGAGATTATTGTATCTGCAGGAGGTATGTCTATGTCTCAGATTCTTTCAACGCTGGAGACCCCAGTCAATTCCAGACGGAAGTAGACCTGGCAGGAATCAGATACATTGTGTATCAGTTACATTATTTTCTTCTTGTTACACTGAATTCTAATCGATCCAAACAAGCTTTAAGTTTCACTGTAGGATCAATAGAACGAACTGTCGAAAACATGCCACGTTACAACCAAGAAGTAAAGAGCAAGTGATGTTTTTCCTAATTCAGCTTAAATTTACTCAGAAAGTAGTTTTGAAGGAATAAATGTAGAATGTCTTTACCTGCAAACTTAGTAGTAGTAGTAGTGGTGGTGGTAGGTGCTCCTAGCATAAATATAGACATGAATTGTGGTGAATTATTGTCGCAAAAAATGCAAAATTTTGAATTGAGAGCTTCACAACTTTTTCTATAGTGGAGGAGCTTAACTACAGATTTGGAACTCAACTTTAACAATACTGAGGCCAGTAACTTCCATGAAAGCCCCCCAGTTGGACTTTAAGACCTCACTTTATGATCAAGGTAGGTGATTTTAGATGAAAATGATCTGCACTACAACAAAAAAGACCCCAATTTATGAGTACTTGTGCATCACTAGGTTCTTGAGAAGAAGACTAGGTAGGTCACTCACTGCTCTTTCTATCTACCACAATCAAGAACGCGTCTCTAATTAATTAGCACTCGCCAGTGCAAGTGTAGCTGCAAGAAGCTTCCTTATAATTTCTTTCACTAAAATCAACTACATAAACAAATCTTCTCTCTGCATTTTATTCATTAACAGTGTGAAAGTTAGATAACATCAATGGAGTTGTTTGAAGATCCTGAGTTCTTGAGTGCACAAAAAAGTATCAAAGAATTAGTAAAAGCTAGATCTATCAAAGATGCGTCTAAAATCATAGTGAAAGCATCTCCATCAAAATTCTTCTTGATGTTCTTAATTTTCATTCTCCCTCTCTCATTGTTCCAACTCTTGTTTGATGCTAATACTCGATTCGTACTTGCTCTCTTTACTTGGGATCTGTATCACAAATCATCACCTGAATACTTGCTTTCTGATCAGAAGCTTGTTCATCAGGAACTCGTTAGCGACTCTATCCATGGCTGCTTCTACCTTATTCTCTTCTCCACCTTCTATCTTTTTTCAACCTCTGCTATGACCTTTGCCATTGCATGTATTCAAGTATCCAAACCCTTGTGTTACATTTCTATTCTCTCTGCTATTCCTCGTATCCTAAAACGTCTAGCAATCACCCTTTTACATGTCTTACCCCTGATGTTCCTGATCTACACAACTTACTTGGCTGTTTTTACACTTGTTGTTACTATGATTCCTATGGTACCAAAAACTACTTATGTCCTAGTACCCCTCCTCATTGCTACCGTCTTTCTTTGCATCGGTTATGTTTTCGTCTTGGATGCTCGTGTGCGTACTACAGCATTGTTACTTGTGCAAACAATGCGTATCTTCCCTCATAAGATACGCATAATTTCACATTTCACATTCTACTCCTACTATCTTCCCTCATAAGCGTATCTGGTCTAAGGCTTGGCCGCACAAGGTTGGTTTTTTCCTTTGGCAATGTGTGTTGGATAGACTTCCAACCTTAGATAATCTGCAAAATAGAAGGTCTGCCCTTGTTACTCCTAGTGGGAATCCTCGTATTAATGTTTGTTGCTTGTGCAAACAAGGTGCTGAATCTAATGCTCACTTGTTCTTAACTTGCTCTTTCACAACTCAAATCTGGAGATATTTCTGCCTCGAGTCCGGCAGATCTGTCAATCTAACCGGCACCACCTTGGACATTACTAAGAATTGGTCAACAACTTGTTTATCTCTTCGTGGTAAAGAGGTGTGGATTCGCTTGTATGCTGCAATCTTTTGGGTCACTTGGCTGGAGCGCAACAACCGTACTTTCAACTCTAAGGAAAGAAAGGTCGAGGACATCATTAATGACATCAAGTTAATAGTTTTTCAATGGGCAAGTTATACCCCCTGTATGTCAGGTATTTCGTCTATTGATGTGATTGTAAATTGGAGGGAGTTGTTTTTTAAACCTCCCTAATCCCTGTTTTTTCTTTTGTTTGGGTTTATTCTTTCCTGCTAGTCGTCTAGCTTGTTTCTTTGTATGTTTGCTTGGTGATTAGCTGCTGTTTTTGGCTGCTAATCTATTCAATATATCTTTTCTTTATCGAGCAAAAAAAAAACAGCATTGTTTAATTCTGCCAACGTCGTTTCTGTTCTTGAACCAAGTACATACGGTTCAGCAGCCATAAGGAAGAGTAAACTACTCTTACAGGAGAACAAAACTATATTGGATATTCTTGTGCTGCATCACTTGGCTAATGATTTATTTGTTTGTATTTCGTACTTGGTTATGGTGTATGATATGAACATCATAATTAGGGTTTCGATCATTTCGTTATGTGTCATCGGAGTGGCAGTGGGAAATTTCTTGGAGCTAACTGCTCAAAATCTCATGTATTATGAGTGCACAAGTTATGAGGTGACAGGCAAAACAGTTTCTGATGATATTGAAATGCAAAATGGTAATCTAGTGATTGGTAAAGATAATTGTGTGGAAGGCGATAAGTTGGAGGTTTAAGCGATCTGTTTGGAATGTTATTAACTACTAAGAATGTTGCTAGGCTATTTGAAGTTGCAAACACACCATTTTCTGCTTGTTTTATGTTGTTGGTTCATATATGCAGCCTACATTGTAGTGTGGAGTAATGCTTACTGATTTGGGTTTGGCTTATTAACCCCAACAGACTGTTTTTGTTGGATGTTGAAATGCCAAATGATGAGTCTATCTATGTAGTTTGCTGTGTATATGTTAATTACATCGAATTTGGCTTAACTTTCTGTTTGTTCCATTTCTTTATCATTAATCTACCATTGCATCATTAAGGATTGTTGTTCCTACTCGGAAATGTTTATCCAGATTTTGACCTAACTACTGTCAGTGGGTATAGTATAGACGTGTTCGTCGCTGTGATGAATGCATTACCATATCATGTACCCTTGGTCTCCTGGCAATCAATATAGAAATTTCAGAAGTATGCTTTTCAGGATTCATACATTCTCTAAGAGTCAATGCCAGCATAAGGGTGTTCATTTTCCTTGCTAAAATGTAATGCTTTGTATCTCTAGCTTCACGTGGAAGCTGTTCATGTTTAGGATGTTTCGTCGCTCTATTCTAATACTCTCCGTATAAGAACTCAACAGCATCAGGTAGGGCATTTCATTTTTGGGTTGAATCCAGTTGATGAACCTTTTCCTGGAAACAGCGTGCGCTCCTAAGTTACCCTTAAAAGTGTAGGATATATACTGCATAGTAGCTAGTAGTAAAATTTAGGTAGTGGAAAAAGAACTATGGACCTTGAATACTTGTTTTGCTAGTTTCTGGTGTAACTGAGTGTGGCCTTGGCTTTTTGCGTGTTTGTCAGGCTTAGCTTGGCCTTTAGTCGCACTAGTTTAGATTTTTGTTATAGGGAAAGCTAAAGTTTAAAGGGGAATGCTGACTTTTGGTCCTAATGTATTGACTTTTGGTCATCAAGGGTGGAAGCATCAAAACTTAAAACCGTCCCATGTTTCTATCGAAGCCGTCTTCCACCACAGTTCCACTTGATTTTTGTTTTCCCTGCACATTCCATCAGAATCATCCATTGTACCTGAACCACATTCCATCATTTTTATCTAGTGAACCTCAACCTAATTTGCTTATGTTGGAGAAGTCCGGGTAGTGAACTACAAGTGCAAATGTGAGATCTTCTAAGAAATTCGATGATAACTTGAAATAAAAAGTCTCATGATAACTTAAAAATATCAGCAATTTATTGATGGAAATTTGAATTTAGTTTGGCAATGCAAATACATTCATGGCAATAATTCAATTTAAGAAAGCTATTTCAAAGTAATAAAAAATTCATATTAAAAGAGATCTAGGGGTTTAAAACCAAAAGCGGTTAATGGACTAAGAAGACGAATTGAGGGAGAATCTGATTTGTTTCCTAGTGCATTTACCTCGCGAACAAGAAGCTAGTGATTATTTTTGATGGTGGTTGTCTTTAACCCTTCGCTATTGATAACTAATCAATTTAAGTTATTTGTTGGGGGATTAATTAAAGTGCAAACTTAGATTTGCTGGGGTGTTTAATTCGTTGGGCTATTAGATATTTTTTTTTTCTTTTTTTTTTATTTTATTAATATCACATATCAGAAAGACTATCTTCTGGTAAGAAATTGGTCGGAAGCCTAGCAACAAGCTGAGCTCCTACACCTTTTTGAATAACTACACTTAACCTATGAAAAAGAAATTCTCCGACTCGAACATTGGCATCATGGCTAGCAATATAGTTGCGCAAGCGTTTCAGAAAGTCTATAGTACCATCACCCAACTCACCTAAGGTGGTAAAAGCAAGTGTCCCAAAACCATAACCATGAGACGTGCACTTTTCTAAATATTTAGCATTCTTGCAGTAAAGACATTCTTAATGGCAATGCCCGGGGAGAAATTACGAACTCCACCACCGAGTAAAGGCGAAACACCACCACGTCCAAGCACACATCACGTCCATTCTCCCGATTATGCACAAGTATGTCACTGGTCTCAAAGCAAAGCCATTATTCGCAAGTAATCCCAAGTCAACTTCCTTTCTAGCCGGCACACCCGCACGGTAACACATGTCGACAATAGTATCTCTCACCAAGTCATGCCCGAATTTAAGCCCAACTTCATTCGCACAATGCAAATGCATGATCACCAAAAACATCCATATCTCTTTTGCAAAAGGGACAAGTGCCATCTACCTCGAAGAGAGGGATCCCTAACCTGTATCGGAGAATTGCACTGAACCGCCTAGCTCCAATATGTTGATTAAGCCCATCAATTGGAATCGCCATCAGAAAATCCCAGGCATGTTTTGTTTGGTTGCGGTGCATGTAGACGTAATCACGTTCCGTCAAATCGTAACTGGTGGGTATGTTTTCCTTCACTGCGTCAAAGTAAATAGTTGCCAAGGAGTTCATGGAATGGGTGGCAACATTACTAGAGCAAAGAGGAGAAACAGTAACACACAGTGAGTTGAAGGAATCTAATGCCCACCGCGAAAAGTCGGGCCACGCCACCGACTCAAAGATTCCTCAAAATCGTGGGCCGCAACTCTGTGGTCTCAGAAACAAGAAGCAAGGAAACAATATCGTTTGGTATCCTTCATAGTATACACACCTAGACCACCATGTTTAAAAGGCAAGGTAGAAAGCCTTTGTTGAAGGAGCCCGGCCGGGCCATCTCCCGATGATGATGTGTCTAAGGAATTGAAACATACGAGCGTCGAACAAGTCTTGAGCTTCTTGTAAAAAATCAAGTCTAGTTGTTCTCAAGGTGAAATAAAGTCTCGATACACCAAAGCAATTTGAAACAAAAAGCAATTCACATTGAGGGTCTTCTAATTTTTCTATAGCATCAATAAGAGCCATAGTCTTGTGCACCCTATTAACAACCAAATCTTTGTTGAATTGAACGTCAAGGCTGGCCGGACCACCCAAAAGTTTCACTCCCTTAGTTGGCCTACTGATATTAGTAGGGAAAACACCTGGAACTTGAGCTCTAGGGTCTGGAGAGGGCCAAAACAATTCCGTCTTGGCTATATTCAAATGCAAACCCCTCTCACCCCCATAATCTTGAATAATCTTCAAAGCCTTTGCAACCATTAAAGTATCGCCAATCAAAGTACCATCGTCCAAGTACCAGGCATGCAGCTCAAGCTCACATTGCGCGGCAATTTGTTTAACCAAGGGGTGAAGGGTAAGAGCAAACAACAAAGGCCCTAAGGGGTCACCTTGTTGTACACCCTGTGAAGAGGCGAGAACATGATCCATGTAATACAAACGTGCAGGAGACGCGTAACAGAATTCAACCCATCGAGAAATTGAAGGGCACAATTTACGTACCTCAGAAAGCATGGCTGACCGGTCAATGAGATTAAATGCATTCGAGAAATCTACCAATAACATGGAGAGATTGTCCGAATCGCCCTTCTCCTCTAACATACGGTTAACAGCATGTAGGATCGCCTCTCCACCACATTTAGCACCTACTCCAAACTGATAATCCCCTAAATAAGCATTGATTTCCTTGCCAACATGTGTTGCGGCGCACTTTGAGACCAGTCTTCTCCAAATTGTGCCCACGGCAATAGGACGCAAACCCCCATCCGGCTTCATCAAGGGTGTAAGAGGTGCACTTGCTACAAACTCCCCTAAAACAGATGGACACAAGCCTGAAAGCCAAAGGTTGACTACCTCTGTGATGGCTGTAAGTACTTCTTCCGAAATGGCGGCTGCGGAGCCACTGATGGCATCTAAAAGGTGTTGTGCCCTGAACCCATCTCTCCCACAGGAAGTTCCCTTAGGAAAACTCTTTAGTCGACCCAAAACAAGCTCGGTAGAAGCTGTCATAGCCTCTTGCGTAACAGGGATGGACGAAATCTGTGGCGGAGCTGCTAACGGATGTTAATTGTGAATTTATTTCAAAGTACCTTTAGTGTTAGGAGCAACTCCACTTGAAGTGAGGGTACGAATTGCCGCAGCATAGAGACCATTTCTAAGTTTGCTCCTACACAGCCGTAGATTAGTAGCCTCTTGGCTTTCATTTTTGGTCTTTTTCCTCTTTTCCCTTTGCTCCTGTACAATCCGATGCTCATCTAGAGCGAACTGAATCAGTCTTATGCACCCATCAGCTTCTTCCCACTGATTCAAGGCCATGTGAATGGACCTAACTTGCAGCTTCTTTTTGTTAGAAGATTTCTCTTCTTGGTTGTTCTGTGGGAAGTACCTATGGAGAATGCACACCGGAAATAACAAGAGTTGAATCCAGGGAACTAGTTCTTTAGGGGAAGCAACTACTTTCTGGAGTACCGTTTTGAAAGTACGCGCGAAGTGGAGTCTGCACTTGGTAGGAATACTGGAAACGGTGGGGATATTGGCCTGAAAAACCATATTCAAAAGCTCTAAACTCACAACAGGTAGGGTATCGTCGTTAGGTAAGCCAGTCACTGCACATACGAGGGCATTGGAGCTGCTGGGGGCTTCTACACCGACGACAGTAACAGGCGCTGACACCACTTCTCCCTGATGGAGTTTACATTTCTTATCCCATGCATTGATATGCATACATTGAGAGCAAAGCCAGATCTTCAACAACAGCAAAACAGATTCCCAAGCCTTGTAAACAGAACCATTGCAGCGTATCCTCTCACGGCATCTTCCTTTACCTTCTTCTCCTTTATAATGTTGATTCTTCAGGTGGTTAAACAGGGAACCTCTCAGTAAACCTCTCCCTCCTACGCCGTTCCTGCACCCATCCATGCCACGGAAAGGGCAATGGTAAAAAACATCACAGCTTGCAGAGTTGAATCCCAGGCTATTAGGGGGGGTTGCAGTCGATGGACTAGAAGTGAGAGCTAATGAAACTGTACAAGGAGCAGTTTCAATCATTGGACGAAGGTCGACTGTAAAACCCTAGCAGAATGAAACCCTAAAAGAAGGTATATCACTGCACAAGATGCTGATTAGGTCGAAAAAGGTATCAAAGTGTAGCTGTAATGGAGGGGAAGAAAGCTGAGGGCCGAAGATGATGAGCAAGGATCATACAGAATCGGTTTGATCAGATGAAAACACGCAGACTGTATGATCGCCTGCGAATCGCCTGGAAAACGGCCCTCCGTGGAAAACGGCCCTCCGTGGTTTTATTGGTAGACTAGATTTCTTTTGGTTTACTTTCACTATGTATCAATGAATGAAGATAAGTGTTTCCATCAATCGATTACAGGTACGAGAGATTTTGTAAAGATCCTAATTTAAATTAGTTTCGAGGTTTTTGGTTCGCACCTGAGCGAAGATCCTAAAAGTTAAAAGTAACCGAGGTTTTAAACTTGTTTGAAGGTGGTGGTGAAAAAGAAGAAAAGTAATGGTCGGTGATGACATGTTATTTTCTCTATTTCTGCCCTAATTGATTACAAGTCAATTTAGATATACCAAAGTCGACTTTCCCTAAGTACTTTTAGCTTTCCCTATAACAAAAATCCTAGTTTAGTGCTCTCCTTCTTGCTTTTCGATCTTAACTTTTTCCCCTCAAAATAAAAAAAAAATAATAAAACAAAATTTGAAATACATATGGAACCTTGTGTGATCTTTCTATGAACGAATGTAGCGGATTTTTTTGTGCATTGGACTGTTAAGAAATGGTTCATAGTAGTGATCAAATTTCTAACTTGCATTCCATGTAATTTTATTGATTTTGTCTTGCTAGCTTGTATTGTTTCACAAAAGATATATACTGTTGGGAGTATTGGTTAGATATTTATTTAGCTGAAGAGTTAGGTAGATATTTCTTTAAACTTTTCCAACTCTTTAATCTTTGTTTGGACCTATAAAAAGATGGATATTGAGCCAGAACAGACTCCCGACTGTCTTGGAAAAATTGATAGGGGCACATATGCTGGGAACTGAACCCGGAAATCAGGGACGATATTAGGGGTGGCTTACCTAGGCTGAAGCCCACCCCAAAATTCCTGGAAAGCTAATTTGTCCATGTAATTCTAAATGTTTATGAAATTTAGCCCGGGTAAATTTTTTGAAATAGCCCATTGAGAAGATATGATTCTGCCTCGAGGTGATTCAAATAGATTGAAACACGGTCCCGTGTGGATTAGTTTATCTTAGATAATATCACACAGACGTTAAGTGAAAAACACTTTATTAAATGGGCTCACTTGTTGTGTGTCAATCAGCTGAGTCGTGTGTCAATCCTTGTTTAGTTCTCTTAGTTCTCTTAGTTCTGTTTAGTTCTCTTAGTTCTGTTACCACTCATGTAAATTACTCCCTCCGGTACGGTGAGATGAGTAATGAACCCCACTTCCTCAAGTATACCACTTAACTAGATTATCGCTTCTTAATTGGTTAGCTTTTTATTTTTCTCTATCCGCAAACACAAATATAATGAAAAGGGAACGAGGGCGAAGCAATATTCCATAAGGACAATAACGATTGTGTAACAATTAAACCGCAACCACCTTAGAGAATGTCGCTTAGGGTTGAAGCCTGACATGCATAAAAGAAAGGCAACACGTCACGTTTTATGCTACAGTGCATTAATTTATGAATTTTTTTTTAGCCCACCCTGACATAGAATCCTGGATCCGTCGCTGGCCGGAAATTATGGTCCAAAATATATGTACATGTGTAAGCTTTTGTAATCTTGATTATGAACCGTTTTTTGGGGACTACTCAAAAATGATGGGGGACTACTTTGTGATAGAAATATATACCATATACTTATAAGGGGTGTCCTAAAGTGTGGAAATGACTAACCTACCCTTCATTTATATATAATCACCTCCTCCCATCACCACCACCTATATATATATATAACCACCTCCTCCCATCACCAACGCCGCTCACCACCACCTACCACCACCGACCACCTCAAATCACCACCACCGCCACCTCTATATATAGCTTAATTTAAATCATTAACAAAACAAAATCAAAATCAAAATTATAACAAACCCATTACTTTTCATTCGTTTTCCATTGAGAAAATGGGAAGTAATCATCAAAATGAGTCGAAAATGGAAGTTACAGAGAGAAGTTCGGCTAGGAATTATGTGAAAAATTTTGTCGAACTAGCTTAACTCAATTTTAATGGAGGTTTTTGTTTTCAGAGAAAAATTCGGTTACGTCGGAAAAAAAAGGTCCAAGCCGAACTCATAGTTCGGTTACGTCGCAAAAATTTCGGTTACATCGAAAAACCGGTTACATATTGAGTTCGGTTACGTCGCAATTTTTTTTCCTAGACGAACTCCTAGTTCGGTTACGTCACAATTTTCTTCTCCTAACCGAACTTTTCTCTGAAAGAAAAAACTCCATTAAAGCTTAGTTCGGCTACCTATGTTTTCAGCCGAACTACACTTGCAGATGAGTTCGGCTACCTGTTCTTCAGATTTCGTAGCCGAACTTTTTTAACCAAAGCAAAATTAATTTGTAAATTGTTCATTTTTAGGAATATTTTGGCCAATTCAAACACCGTTAACTAAATTTGAAATATCCATGAGTACCCAGAACATCATACTCTTGTTGTGGCTCTTAAAGAAAAAGATCTTAACTTTTTTTCTTCCAAAACCCTCATTTTCATTATCACCTTCATCTTCATCTACTCCCTCTCAATAATTCTTCTTTGAGGTTGTCGGTGGTGGTGGTGGTCGGTGGTGATGGGAGTAGATGAGAGGGAGTTATATATAGAGGTGGCGGTTAAACAAAATCACCACCACCACCACCGACCACCTCAAATCACCACCACCTCCATCTACTCCCTCTCAATAATCCCTCAATAAGGCAATTTAATCCCACTAATCATTAATTAACTCACTAATTATTACACTAATTTAATTACCAAGGGCAAGTTTGGTATTAAAAAAAACTTAGATAAGGGGTGAATCATTATTATTTCTAATATCCACCCAGGAAAATGGAGAGTAGTCCCCCACCATTTTTGAGTAGTCCCCAAAAAACGGTTCTTGATTATAATCCAGAAATGATTAAGTGACCGCAGGATTCATACTCAATGGGGTGGGCCCCACCCTAAGCCCAATTCCAGCGGATTAGGGAGGGGGCCACCCCATTGTGTCTGTCTGTCGGGATAGACCCCATGTTGAAGGTAAAAAAACTCATAAACTCACTGGACATCTCATTATTTGTTTTTCGAAAATATATAAGGAGATTTTTTATAGAGCACTCATGTTTTTGGAAGTACACATAAAAAAAATGTTTTTGGAAGTAAATTAAAATATAAATATTATTCTCATTTTTATCAACTTGTTTAAAGTACCCTGATTTGTTTTATTCAAAAATTAGATTTCAAACGGTTAAGGTGGAAATTGTCTCACCCACATCTCTCCTTTATGGGATGATGATATGTAGTGGGGAATTAGGAATCTAGAAAGGGTTGCTTGACTAAATGATGTCGGAGCTTAAGCCTAAATATTAGGCTTAATTTTTTGTAAAATATAAATTAGGCTTTAAAAATAATGTCTTTTAAAGGGGCTTGAGACTCAGAACGCGAGGCTCTAGTTCCACCCCTAGATAAATGATTCGATGATTCTGAAAACGGTGTAACGATCCTAAACCAGGATCGACAAAGCTGTAAAATGTTATAAATCATAAGACACTTGGGAATGATGAATCCTTTTTGGGAAATGATATAGCGAACCTGAAAATGGTAAAACTATTATGAACCGAGTTCTAAAAACCTGAAAATGTTGTAGAAGATCAAGAAAACAATAAATAAAATGGTAAATATGTAAACTGTAGAAAAGTAAACTAGTCTAACTCTATCCGAAAAAGCTAACTAGTTAGGGCACTTTAAATAAATTGAAAATATCGGGGTAATATTTTAGTGGGATCAAACGAGATACTTTTTCAAAATTCTCAACTTCGGGACCAGACAACCAGATGTTATCAAAGAGGCATTTGTTCTCTATATTACTTATTTAATATTTTTCCCAAGTTGTACATGAGGATATCTAGGCATCCCTATCAGCCCTCCTTTCACCATTTTTGTAGATTGCGTTGCACTGCTAGGATAGGTACTAATTTATTCATGCTGCGATCATATCCTCATTTGTTAAGTTGTTAATAGTATTTGTTAGAGTATTTCTTGGTTAAACCCACTGGCGTTGGTATGTCAAGTCAGTTGTCAAATTTAGATGCCAAAACGCATTCTTGATTTACTAGAGCCAATTTCAGACTAGATTAGGTTTAAGTAGTAGAGTATGGAATCAAAAGTATCCTTGAAGAATGGAGATTTAAGACTACACAAAGACATCTTGGAGAAATTCATGCAAGGTTAATAACAAACACTTGATTCTTTTGTTTACTCTATCTCTCTGTCTATCGAAATAAAGTGTTCACTCTATGGAACAATTCATATGATGAGAAATATACATATATGTATAGGATCGAGGATATTTGAGTATAAGACTTTAGTGAGAATGACCTTTGTCCATGGAAAGGTCTTCATGTTGTAGTGAACGGAAATATGAATCCACCGAGTTAAGAATCACTCAATTCCGAGTTATAACGAAGAAGTTCTGAGTGGTTTATTAAAGCGACACTTATTATGTGTTGCTAAGGCAGATCATGAATAGAAATCGTACACGAACTTTTGGCAACAGTTCGTGAACTAAAACGGGAAATACGTGATTAAAGGGCTTTTTTTAGTCAAATACTTGGTGTTTCCTTTCCAAGACAAGGCATCTTTGTTTCCAAGCGACCTAGCCTTGATCATTCACTATAAATAGAGGTTTCATGTCACAACACAATCTTTCCCTTAAAAAATTGTGTGTGTTGCATAAGCTTGTTTCCCATATCTTTGTTTTTCACAAAATATAGTGACATTTCAAAAGACTTTACTTAAGGATCGTAAAGCACGGGGAAGATATCTTCTTTGATAGTTACGAAACATGTTTCTAGGTGTTTTTCATAAACTCTAGATTTGATAGATCAAGATATATGTAGATTATTTATAAGTGATCTTGTGAGGAAGAATCAATTAGGTTATGGAACGGTAAACCCTAATTGCTCCTCATAAAGAGAACAAATATTCTACTAGAAGTTTTTCAAGAGTATCAACTTCTTAAGAGAATTGATATTCCGCTAGAAGATTTACAATAGAAATTCATAAAGGGAATTGACGTTCTGCTAAGAGTTCTACAAATGTATGAATACAATCAAACTGTATTAAATCTAGTCCGAAATTTGGTAGTTGGGAATTGGTGTAACAGATTTAAATCGAGTATGTGTTCAATCTTGACTAGGTTCCAGGTTTTTTCTACAAGATTGTAGTTTTCCTCATTAATAAAAACCTTTATTGTATGTGTTATTTCTTTTCTGCATTGTAATTTTTATCTTTATAATTGAAATATCACACGTCGTACTTATCTAAACCAATATAGTATTAACTCAACTCTAAAGAACCTACAAGACTCTTTCTTATTGGATTTGTATCTTGAAATATAGATTACAAGACTGAATTCGGTTTGTGAACAGTTCTGGTATATGCTAGGTTTACCTTGTTAAAACAATCTTAAATACAGTTTTGTAACCGAACGTATAGATTGTACAAAGATTGTCCATATAGGTTCCCAAACAAAAATTTTGGTGGTGTACTAATTACCCTCTCCTTATCACTTAAGCAGGCGCGACAAGAGATCAAGGAAAAGCTTGATGTGGGTACTCTTGTAGATAAAGCTGATGCTATGACTAAATCTTTTGGGAAGGATACAAGGGTGTTGATGGAGGATTTTTGACGAAGGTTAGATTCGTAAAATCACATCGGAAGTTATGTATTTCTGATCAATATTATAAGCATAAGAAATTCATCTCTTCACGTTCCGCAAGAGAAGTGAATTGCAGTTCTGTAACCTTAATCAAATGTAAAAATATATGACGACAATATTAAGGTTTCTAAAGTAGAATTTTCAATATTCCATATATTTTAACAGTTAAGCTGAAAGACTCAGCTTCTCTTTTTGAATTCGGAATTCATCTCCGGTGTCTGAACTTCCCAAGAATAATATTCAAAACTTATATGATGACGGTTGACTCATGTCTGAATCAATTAAATGTTCTTAGACAGAATGTATGCTAGTATAGAGCGACTAATTAATTGAACCTAGTGTTGAATTCATCGGTTGGACTTCTAGAAAAATATACATGTAGGATCAGAATATCGCAACACCAACACCCTTGCAAAATCCATAAACAACACATTGCGAAGATATCGCAGATGGGTAATAAAAGTGACGCAACGGATGACGACAGCCTGAACACGAGAAAGATGTGAAGACTTAGCGAGATTTAGGAGTGTTATGATTTCACATTTGTACATTTGCGAGAATTCGCAAGTCGATCCGAAAATAAAGGGACAGCTTAGCTGTCATCCACTATATAATGCCCTATATAAAGAGCCGAATAGGCTTAAGAAGAAAGGGGGGATCTTTTTGTGGAGCAAGTTATCAAGAGAGAGAAAGTTTAGAGCGGTTGTAAATTCTTTAGCTTATTTCCTTTCCATCTTGTAACATTGGTGAGTTTAATCAAAAAAGACTATAATTGTTCATCTTAAAATGACTTGATTGTGTGAATTCTTATGAGGGGTGTAGTGTGGGATTTCTAGCTACTACATATGGCGCTAGAAACAGGGAACTATTGAAGATTGATATTGTGATTTGAAAGAATTTGGAGTAATAGGGAAGGAATTTCATATAATTTTCAACCATTCATTAAGATTGAAAAATGGCTAGAAGAAGACATGCATCAAAACAACCAACAACTATTAAAAGGAGTAGGAGACTTGTTGGGGAAAGGAGAGACGAGGTGGGGGAATCTTCAAGAATGAACACAAGGAACAATGGAGAAAATCAAGGTCAATCGCCAATTCAACGTATACCAATACAAAATAGAACTATGGATTATGACAGAGTGAGTGTACATACTTGGCGATCAGATTCAGTAGATGAAATGGGAGAAGAGCAGCAATTAGGAGGCAATGAACAAGAGGAGAGAGATCAATAAGTAATTGGAGGAATAATTCATGGAAATGAAGAGATCGCAGTATTAGAGACATTAAGACAAACAATACATGAAGAAAGGCGATTAGAAGAAAAAGAGCGTGCAAATTTGACAAGGCAAAATCATGAGTTGAGGATGGAAAACATGAGATTACAAAATAGAAGGTCAAGAAGCACTACAGGGTCAAGTTCAAGATCAGTTCGAGAAGAAATAAGACGAAATCTACCTATAGGAATGCTAATGAAGAAACTCGAGAGGAAGTGCAAAATCCAGGCGAAGAACGTCGCGAAAGAAGAGAAATAATGGAAGATCGATATATCCAACGTGCTGAAATTTTCCAGGATGGACAAAATGATATAAATCAAGGGAATGAACAACCTCAAGAGCAAAATGATCGAGATGGTGAAGAAAATCGAGAAGAAGGAAGGAGAATATTACAAGGAAGAGATATTCAAAGGAACAACGAACAATTGAAGAAGAAATAGAGAGACATTATGCTTAACAAGCGCGTCTAGCTTGCGAAAGAGAGAGGTTGAGAGCATAAATGGAGGAAAAAGATCTCCTAGAGGCAGTTCGCCAGAACAATCATGATAATCTAGAAAGAAGGCGTTTACAAAATCGCAACAATGATAATATCAATGAAGAATATGATAGAGTACAAAAGAGAGCTGAAAGGCAGCGAAGAAAAGAGAATGAGAGATATAACAGTGCGCGAATTCATGAAGGAGAAGAAAGAGAAGGTCGCAGGGAAAGGCAAGAAGAAAATGATGAACGAGAAAATCAAGGTAGAGTGGAACGCAGAAGAAGGGAAACAGCGTTAAAAAGACCCATGGATCCAAATTCTAGTGTAAGTGAGCAAATTTTAAGAGAGTTGGCGGAGATGAGAGGAATGTTAAACAATAGAAAGGAAGGAGGCAAGAGATAATTGGATGAAGCCATAGAAGAAGCTGCGAAGACTCCATTTACACGGGAAGTACAATTAGGAGGAATACCACCCAAATGCAATCTTCCAAATGCTAACTAGCATTTTCGACGGAACAACTTGTGTTGTTCAACACATCAAAGCTTATGTGAGATGTATGCTACAATGGGAGAACCATGATGCTATATTGTGCAAATACTTTGCATCAAGTTTAACAGGAGAAGCATTGAAATGGTTTGAAGGTTTACCAAAGAATACCATAACATCTTTCAACCATTTGCAAGCTATATTTTTAGGGGCGTATATAAGTAACAATTCCTCGCGACCTGGCATTGAAGATGTATTTGGATCAAAACAAAGAGTTGGCGAAAGTTTGAAACATCTAACCGTGAGGTGGAAGATAATGTGTAGTGATATGGCTGGTCGTGTGGACGAAAGATATCTCATTCTGTCATTCATCAATGCTATGTTCGCAACCAACCTGCTATACATTCAAATTTTCAGAATAAAGAATACAATTACAATGACTGAGTTGCGAGAATTTCAGGAGGAATATATTGCTCTTGAGGAAAAGCAAAATGAGATGGAATCATACCCCATTGCAAACACGATTTCAAGAGCAGCGAATGCAAGCTTGTTACCCAAGTTAATAAATACAGTGGCGAGCACCTCGCAAGGGCAATAAGAGAGGATAATGGGAGATAGTCAGCAAAAGCTAGTAGCTATGGGGAGTCGTGATCAAGAAGAATTCGAGAGAGAGAGAAACTTCTATAGCCGTGGTGGAAATAACAAAATTCAAAGACTTGATCAGCCGCAAGAAACTTATGGAGGTCATCAGCCGCAAGGAACCTATGGAGGTCAGAGGCAAAACTATCACAGGGGACAGCGAAATCATAAGATAATATGGGAAGAAATCAAAATGCCACCTTTGAATGCTAGTGTGGAGAAGATATGGGAAGCTATAATCCTAATGGAAAACATACCCGCACCATGGAACATGGGGAGTGAACCACCTCCAAGCTTCAGAAGTAATGAATTTTGCTCTTATCATCATTTCCATGGACATACAACAAATGACTGTAGAAATATAAAAAGAATCATTCTCAGGATGATAGATCAGGGAAAATTAAATCACTTTCTAGTAGGACAAACGCAAACTCAAGCATTACCACCTCCTCCAGATATTCACAAGCCAAACACAGCAAAAGAAAGAGAAACATTTGTAATTGAAGTTGGTGCAAAGGCAAAGAATCTGTTTTGTAACTCTATCGTACACTCATACAAGACGATTGAATATTTTCACGATAACATTTTCAACAGGGTTTTCGCAAGAGATGCTGATGATAAAGAAATAATGAACATTGCGAAGACATTGCCACTGGAAGAATGGCAAAAACAAATTATCTCTTTTACTGCAGAAGAAGTACCTGAGGGTGGAGAAATGCACGACAACCCATTGGTGGAGATTAACCCAAAACCTAGCGAGGACGAAGATGGTGAAGCCGAGAATTCGTGGGCAATCAACAGAATTTTGATTGATATTGGAAGTTCCATGAATATTCTTTTTTATCATACTTATAAAACTATGGGAGGGAAAGATGAAGATCTAATACCTTCAACGTACAAAATCTATGGTTTTAACGGTACTGCAAATAAACCAAAAGGATAAGTTCATATGCGAATTCCACTGAAAGGATTATCTTCTGAAATTTTATTCTGTGTAGTTGATGTGGAATCACCATACAACGCACTGATTGGACTACCTTGGTTACACGAGATTTTAGGTGTGGCATCGACTTTCCATCAATGTATCAAGTTCCCTCATCCCACTGGTCTTGGTATCATAAAGGGAGATTGGGTTGATGGAAAGAAGTGTTATGAAATTGATATAGAATCTTGCGAAGAAAGAGCTGCGAAGAAGAAGAATTGAAAACACAACATCAAAGAAAAACAAAAAGGTGACAGATTGATGGTAGATGTAATAGAACAAAAAGAGGAAGAAATGCTGCGAAACCAATATATGATGAAGATAATAAGTGGCGAAAGTTTCGCAAAAGACAAGAAAATGACAGGAAAATTCAAATATGCAGAGGCAGAAAGTAGCAGAAATAAGAGACTTAAAGAATGAATGTACTTGTTGACTGCCGAAGAAGAAATGGGGAGGTGAAAGAAAAATGTATGATGGGTTTGATCTTTAAAAAAAAAATGAAAATTATGAAAATCTTTCTTATGAATAGCAGAGATGAAGTTGCGAAAGGAAATTGATATGCAGAAGAAGAAAATATATTTTATGAAATATAAAGATGCGATTGTGAAATTACAAAAGAATTTACATGAAAAAGAATCAACAAATTAATCAGACAGAGGCGAAACCAACTATGGCGTACAATTTCGCAAGAGGCAAATGTAAGACCTAAAGTGCGTCATAGAAGGGGGTACCTATTGCATGGCACAGGGAAAAGGTTACACCGCCCCTGGAACCTGAGTCATGGAGAATTGGGGTCAATAAAGCCCATCCAGGGGAGGTACCTTGGATTTTCAATCTAAGCTTATGACTTAGATTGGACGACCGAGGATCTCTTCTAAGGAGTCAGCATTTGACTAAGGCGCCGAGGTACACGGTTGAGCCAAGAGTGCAGGGGCATTTGAAGTGTCTCCGCCATTCTTGGCAAGTCTTGGCTTATCTTTGTCTCGGCCCGAAGAAAACTCCACTTAGGGTGTAGTCTCGTAACCATAAGCCCTATAAGCAAAAGGGATAAGAAGCTGCGAAAACAACTGGTTGTTTTTAAGACCGGATGGGGGGATCTAGCCTTGTATGGCAGAAGTACGCCTCCTTGAAGGGGCAACCAGGGAGATGATAAGGGCGGGTCTTAAGACGCAAATGTCATGAGGCTTTATTTTCGCAAGGAAATTTAGGGTTGTCATATTTGTGCAACAATCCTGAAGAGGTTACAATACAAAAGACAAAGATAAGGCGAGATCAATGGGTCAGTACATGAAAATGTAAGGACGTCCTGCGATTTCGTCGGGCAATGTCATGGGGCTTTATATTCACAAGAATTTTTAGGCCTGTCATATTGTCTCAATAAAAATATCCTGCAGAGGAAACAATACTAAAGAAATGATAAGGCAAGATCAATGGGTCATTACATGAAAGTGTAAAGACGTCCTGCGATTTTGTCGCAATGACAAGAGGTGGCACAGTAAGACCTTTAACTAGGAAGGCAAAATAAGACCACATAAAAATTTCCTTACTTGCGAAAATTAAGTAGCAACAGCTGCGAGATTGAGGCATGAACACATATCACTATTCGAAAGTAACTTGCTTAATCTTTCATTTGAATGCAAATAACAGAGGCAAGTATGGGAATGTATAGAATAAAAACATGTTATTTGTCTTCATATGATAGATTTACGCGCTCATAAAATGAAAGGTTGATAATATATTGATTAACTGTATTGAAAAAAATAATTGTTCTTTTAACATGTGCAGAAAGAAACAACAAAGGTAGAGCTAATATTTGAACATCCAAGAAAGTCGCAGCAAAAGATTACAAGGATAGGAGATTAAAAGAATGGATATACAGATATTACAAAAAGAGAAGGAAGAAGAAAGAACTATTTCTTGATTGATTCTTCTTCTTCATTTTCTTCATCTTCATCAGATTCTTCTATTTCTTCATCTTTACTAGATTCCTCTTCTTCACTAGCATCGCTGTCATAGATATCCAAAGAAGGCACATTCTCAGGGATTTCGTCAAGGAGGAAAGGGTATGAAGAATGAGGAATGTTGTTGTCGTCACAGACCGTCTTAATAGTCTGATTGCGAAAAAGAATAGCATAATTCATGAAATTCTCTACAGTAATTTGTAGTTGCTTCTTCAATTTGGAATATTTATCATTTCGAAGAGAAAAGTCCTTTGCGAGCTGCTCTTTCTCAGATTCAAGTTCTTCAATTCTTTTGCGAAATCTCTCCTCAGCCTCTGCGAACATATGACAATGAATCAGCAATTTAATGACAATTTCATAAAAAGCAAACAATTAAATAAAGAAGAATGATCAACAACCTTCTTTGTCAGAAATCATATCCCTAATCAAGGTCGTATGCTCAGCTTAAAGACTAACGTTAACACCTAAATTATTCCTGGCATCATCTAGAACCTTCGCAGCCCAAGCAAATTCATCGTCATTGTTTATGAGAAGAAGGGAGCGAACTTGATTTTCTCTTTCGCTAAGAATAGCATTTTTGCGAATGGATTCATCCCGTTCAATTTGAACCTCAAGGAGAGAGTTTTTTGGAATTTCGCTAAGGCTTGAGCACCTTGACTAGCAATGCGATCTTTGTCATCTATGAGATCACTGATTTTCTTCCTTAAAGTATTAAATTTCTCTTTAGAACTAAGATATAGACGTTTAAATTGGTTGGCTAAGCCTAAACTAGATCTATGATCAATTTCTAAGAGGCGAAATTTAGATTGAAGTTCATTTAGAGGAAGAGATTTAATCTTGTTATTTGAAAAACTATTTAAAGAATCGTTGAGATGATTAAGGAGGGCATTGTTATCCATAGGATCGTGGAATGAGTGAAGAAGAATGGCTTCATCAGAAAGGTTATAAACGTCTGCGAAAATGGTAAATCAAATGAGGGAAGATAATGAGAGAATAAACCAAAGGAAAAAAGAAAAGTCTCATACCATAAAGTTGTTGGTCGGCACTTTGAAGACTAGAAATCTTATTCTTCTGAGTGGAAGAATCAGCTTCTAATTGCTTGTTTTTCTCGCGAAGAATAGCGACTTCAATTTCGAATTCTTCATTTCTCTTGCGAAGAGTAACTTGACTTAACTTCCAATTCTTCATTTTTCTTGCGAAATTGAAGATTCTTCTTTTCGAGAATACTGCGCCTTTTCTCAAGATCTGAGGCAACAGCAAAGGAAGCTCTCCCGGACTATAAAGGAAAGCCAATAAATTATCAAGATATAACTTAAAATTGAAATTATGAAGAAATAAGGGTTCAAAGACATACCAAGACACCAAGCGCATTTAGAAAGCTGGGAGTCACTGATCTGGAGACCCCATGAAGAGAATCATCACCCTATAGTAAAGGAGCATCACAGATACTTGCGAGAGCTTCGCACGTACTAGAAAGACGATCATATCCAATTCCTTGCATGGAGTCAGAGAAGATGCTAGACAGTTGCGCCATAGAAGATTCAGTTGGAGGATTCTCCTTTGCGAGAGAAATATCAACATCATCATTATCTTCATCAGATCTTTCGCTGGATTGAGGGTTTGAAGGAGAAGGGGAATGAATCTTTCGTTTCTTAGAAGGTGGGGCAGTAGACTTCTCCCTGCGAAGAGAACCTTTACCTTTACCTTTGGTCTTCGCAACCTTAGGATTTTCTTCTTCTCCAACAACTTCAGCACCAACCTTCGCACACGAATGAAGATAATAAACAGAGGCAACAATATTGTTAAAAATAATAAAGAAAAGTATTTCTTACTTCATCCGTGATCGAACGGAGTGCTGCTAGGGTACTTGCCTTAGCATTTCTTTTGTAACTCTTCCTCAACTTGATAATCTGAAAATTTCGCAAGATTAATAGGTATAAAAAGGAGTGAAGATTACAAATTGAGCGAAATTTAGGAAGCATACCTCTTTTGATTTCTCGGGCCAATTAAAAACCCAAGGCTGATAATTGGCGAGATTCGCAGGGAGAACATTTGAACCTGAAATATAAGGTCCATTCAAAAGTAGCGGAAAGACGCACCATTTGTCGTCTTTGGAATGACGAGGAACATTGTTCTTGCCAGAATGCCAATCGATATCCTGCATATTTATTTTATCGCTGGGAACATTTTCTCTTCTCTTCAGACGTGCACCCCAGCGAGTTCCATCGTTCATCATGTTTATTATTTCATAGTTTTCGAAGAAAATCTCTACTGAATACTTTTCAGCGAATATCTCTAAGACCTTAAATTTAGGATCTCTGACTTCTTTGGGATAAATAGATCCCTTACTAGTATCACGGTTGGCGAACTCAAGCATTAAGCGGATACAATCCCCGCTCAATTGGTAGATGGCTCGCGAGAATTTCGCATGAGCAAGAATTTCATAAAATAAGGAAAGATCAGGGTCATAGAGAGGAATGGGAAGACCAGCGAGAATCTGACCTAGATAAATTATGATTTATGATCATTACAATGATGATCAGCAAACAGTTTGGCAGAAAGAACGGATTTAGATTCTTGATTGGGAATAGTGGATAATATGAAACCTTTCTCTTGCAAATCTTTACGAACTTCTTCCAAAAGATTTTCATATCTGCGACCAACTGGAGGCATCTTTCAGAGTATGGGAATGAAGAGAAAATTGAAGATCAAAATAATTAAAAAGAAGAAGATTTACAGTAGCAGAAGCGGAAGTTACGGAGAGATGAAGAAGAGAAATTGTGGAGAAAACAAGAAGGAGAGTAAAAAAAAGAAGAAGAAAGGAGTAAAAAAGATATATATAGAGAGAAGGATTCTCGAAAAGGCAAACACATTTAATGCGAAGAGTAGACATGAACGGTTGAGAAATGACGGTTGAAAAAGACGTGTCAAGAAATGGATGGAAGAAGAGATACGTGTAATAAAATTTTGTGTAAAAGTACAGAATCATGTCAAAACAGATAAGTATGAAAGAATGAACAGTTGCGGCAATTTGAAAATATTAGTTCTCATGACATTCTCTCCTTCGCAGAGAAGACATGAGAAGAGGCAAGATGTAGGATTAGAATATCGCAACACCAACACCCTTGTGAAATCCATAAATAACACATTGCGAAGATATCGCAGATGGGTAATAAAAGTGACGCAACAGATGACGACAGCCTGAACACGAGAAAGATGTGAAGACTTAGCGATATTTAGGAGTGTTGCGAGATTTCACATTTGTACATTTGCGAGAATTCGCAAGTCAGATCCAAAAATAAAGGGACAGCTTATCTGCCATCCACTATGTAATGCCCTATATAAAGAGCCGAATAGTCTTAAGAAGAAAGGGGGGATCTTTTTCGAGTGTGGAGCAAGTTATCAAGAGAGAGAAAGTTTAGAGCGGTTGTAAATTCTTTAGCTTATTTCCTTTCCATCTTGTAACATTGTTGAGTTTAATCAAAAAAGACTATAATTGTTCATCTTAAAATGACTTGATTGTGTGAATTCTTATGAGGGGTGTAGTGTGGAATTTCCTGCTACTACAATACACTAATTAAACCATAATATTTACTTGCTTCAGTTCATGTCTTTTCTCAGCTGAATTCCATGGATTAGTAATGGATATTCACTATTCGGGCATAAAGGGCACCCCCGAGTAAACCCAGAGTAAAGGCACCGGTGTATTTAGTATTAAAGCTCAAAGGAGTATCCAAAAATATGGAAGAACAAGGATATGGAAATTCAATCAAACTAGGAAAAGGAAGAGAGAGAAAATAAAAAAATAAAAAAATATCGTGGAGTGGAGTGGAGTGGGGTGGAGTGGGCCCATATGCCCGGTCGGCCGGCCATGCCGCCGATTTTGGCTGGTCCCCAGTCCTATATCCTTTTATTTTTATTATTTTATTGTTTTCAGGGTTTTCTCTTTCAAGGACTTACTCTTTTGATAAAAATACTCATGATTTCCATATTCTGTCAAATATTGCTCAATGGACCATATGGTTTGCAAAGCAAGTGGTCCTGCAACCATTATGACTTTCTACCATAAAAAATATTAAAATAATATTATTTTCATATTTTCATATACTAGTCTTTCAAGCAATTTAATAGTTTCAGTCAAACTCAAATTCTTCATAAAAGTATGAAATAGTGCTCGATGGACCATCAGAAAATACCGAAATTCTCAGGAATGGTTCGCGAACAACATGGCGACACCGGCATGTCACCATGGCCAGCCATGGTCGGTCCCGTGGCTTCCAAAATCCGGTCTCACCTTCAACATTGATTAATGGTCCACGAAGCATATTATTGTCTTAGCAGACACTTCATGATTCATCCATCATAATCATGAATTACAAACTTTGTTCAATTCATCAGTTAAGTTTCGTAGTCTAACTAGGTCAAATATTGACCATATAAAATACGTCTGCAAAGCAGACTTTCACATGAGACATCAATTTCATGTCACATAGGGGGATAACATTAGGGTTTTGGTCTGGTGTCCTACAGCACATGCGATATGCAACACATCCACGATAAGAAATTTGAATAAGTCGTGCTGGCAGTTGAAGGATTAAATGGAATAGTGGATGGTTAATCAATTAAGTCTTTCGCACAAAGTGGAAGTGTTTTGTGCAAGTTCACCCACTTCCCCATTCTTCCATTCCTCTTCAAATGTCACCACTTATAGGAGATTGATGTTCTGTACTAAATAGGTTTCTCAACCTAAAACTGATAAGAAAAGTGAACGGAGTAAGACTCAACCTACAACAATCAATTATTAAACACTTACAAAGGATTTCTCTCGTATATACAAAGAAATCATATTCAAAGAAGTTCAACACATCACATCATCAATTGATCAATATTCATTGATCTCTGCACATTCTCCGCTTCACTCCCTACATACCGACCCTTCTCATTCCTTGTGACCGAATTGAATCTGGAACGACCATTGTCTTAGTTTAGGCCAGAGTCTTACATATTAGTCTCTCGAACTCAAAGTACTTTCGTGCAGTACTTTTGTTTAAAGGTTCAGACGATTTTCTTCATCGAGCACTTACCTACTCCTCCACTTTTTACCAGAAAACCAACAAACCGTTTTACCCGCAAACAAAGGGGGAAAGTTCGTTCTGTTGGTGTTGTTTTTCGTACACAATACAATTATTTTTCTCATGCACGTGCCAAAGTTGCTGAATTGAAGTCTAAGGAAGGAGAGCTTAAGCCTCGAAAGAAGGATTTAGTGTAGCGCCCCCAAAGCTAGTAGCTGACTAATCTGAGAGATTAACTAAATAAAGAGGCACTAATAATCTAAATCATATAACCTTAAGCATTTAGTTAAGAAATCTACTTCCAAAACTTAACCCAAAAACTAGCCCCGCTCTGAATTATATATATATATATATATACAAGAACTTCTCTCAAATGATACATATACAATAGTCATTTAGTTTACAAATAGAATATACAACATAATAAACAAAGCAAAAGTTAACCAACTATGGATTCGACTCCACGAAGCTTTCGTTGCGCAACTCTGATCTGTCTCTGAAACTGAAAGTGGGAATGGGTGAGCACATCATCCCTAAAAGGGGTGCCCAGTAGGAATAACATTTAACTTTCAAGTAATCACTGAAATGATCTAGAAAACATTACATGTTTTTCCCTAAATATTAAAAGGCAATCAATTCACAGATTTAAACAATCATGTATATGGAACTAACTCCTTCCTCAAACAATGTATATATTAAGTGTCGACCAATTCCTTACACACCATTAGGCATAAAAGCTCGAATTCATGTAGATATAAATGAAGGAGAAGTATCATATATACCACAGATGGAAAATCTTGTTTTCCAGATAGGTGTCGACCAATTCCTTACACACCTATCATTTTACTAATAAGTGTCGATCACTTCCTTAAACACCTATTAAGCATACAAATGGAAATTCTTATTTCCGAACATTTCATAAAGACATACAAAGCATCACAATTCCTTTCCAAGCAATGGAAAGATTAAAAGAAACAACAATACTTTCTAATTCAAAATAAAACAATGCAAGGAATACACAAGCAGATAATGCATGAATTTGTTAAACATAAACTTTTGTGAAAGAAAACAACAATAATCACAAGAGAGTTAAATATAAATTCCCACCTCTTTTGATGACAAGCCACGCCTACCTCGAGATCCACGATCCACTGGTTCATCCTTTGAATCGATCGTTGTTAATAGACTAACTGTTAATCACACAAGAACTCGAAGAATCTAGCTAAAATGGCTCACACAAGAATCACACAAGTCTATCTAATGGTTATAAGCCCATTTATGGTTCTGTATCTTCTCTTTATCTATCTTTAGCACATATAAAGGTTTACCAATTCAATTAGGTTGTTCTATAGTCCATCAAATATGCCTTATGAATATCTACAACTTTGTAGAAGAAACCCAACTTCTACTTCAGACCATAAGAGGTCCAAAATGTCTAATTAAGAAAACTACCCTAAGCCCAAGTCCACCAAGGTCAACTAACAGTCACTGACGGTCGAACTAACGGTCAAAGGTCAACTATCAGTCAACGTCCAAGGTAGGGTCAAGGTCCAGGGTCAAATAGTCAAATAGTCAAAGTCTAAATCAGTCACTGAGTCTGTAGGATCAGAATATCGCGACATCAATACTTCGCGAGAGTAATAAATGACGACATTGCGAGGGAGTCGCAGGGAAGTAAAATAAATGACGAATGAATGATGACAAATGAGAACACGAGGAAGATGTGAAAATCGGCGAAGGTTAAGAGTGTCGCGAGGATGAACACTTATACACTTGCGACACTTCGCGAGTTATTCCCGAAAATAAAGGACAGCTTAGCTGTCATCCACTGTGTACTACCCTATATAAAGGGGTGAGTAAGTCTGTTGTAGAGAGAGTTCTTTTGAATTGTTAAGCAAGTCATTAGGAGAGAGAAAATCTAGAGTGAATGTAATTTCTTTAGCTCTGTTCTATCTTCCTTTGTAAACATTTCAAGAAAATAATCAATAAAATGGATAGTTATCCATCTTCAAATCGATTAGTTAAGTAAATTCTAGTGAGGGGTGTATTGTGGGATTTCCTGCAACTACATATGCGCTAGAAACAGGGACTGAGTAGAAGATCAACCTTGTGAATTGAAAGAATCAGGGGTAACAGAAAAAAAAATTCAAGTAACTTTCAACAATTTACTAAAATTGAGAAATGGCTAGAAGAAGGAATGCATCAGAACAACCAACAATTGTAAGGAGAAGCGGGAGATTAGCTGGAGAAAGGAGAAATGAAGTAGGTGAACCATCAAGAATAAACGCAAGAGATAGAGAAGATGGTCAAATTCAACCACCAATTTAACCAGCACCGAATAGAGTAATAGATTATGATAGGGTGAGCGTGCATATATGGAGGTCAGATTCTATGGAAGAAAGAGAAGAAGTGCAACAATTGATAAATAATGGACATGATGAGAGAAATCGAGAAGAAATGGGAGAAACAGCTCATAGAAATGAAGAAATCGCAGCATTAGAAACGTTGAGACAAACAATATATGAAGAAAGGCGATTAGAAGCGGAAGAACGTGCAAATTTAACAAGGCAAAACCATGAGTTAAGAATGAAAAATATGAGGTTGCAGAATAGGAGGTCGAGAAGTAATACCAGATCAAGATCAGGATCGGTTAGAGATGATATGAGGAGAATATTACCTATAGAAAATGTTAATGAAGAAAATATAGAAAGAGAGCCAAATCTCGGTGAAGGATGCTGCGAAAGAAGGGAAGTGGTGTGTATTCCACGTCCTGAGACTTTACAGAATGACCAAAATAACGGAAATCAAGGAAATAGAAAGCAGAATAGTCCAATTGGTGAAGAAAATCAGGAAGAAGGAATAAGAATACTGCATGGGAGAGAAACACAGAGGAAACAAAAGGAGATTGAAGATGACATCGAAAAGCATTATATTGAACAAGCGCGTCTAGCTTGCGAAAGGGAAAGGTTAAGATTAGAAATGGAAGAACGGGAATTGGAGGAAGCAATTCGGCAGAACAATCATGACAATCGAGAAAGAAGGCGCGAGCAAAATCGCAACAATGGAAATATCAATGAAGAGTATGAAAGAATACAAAGGAGAGCTGATAGAAAACCAAGAAGAGAAAATGATAGATACAATGGTGTGCGAATTCGTGAACGAGATGGAGGAGAAAGTCGCGGAGAAAGAAGAGAAGAAAATGCTGAACAAGAAAATCAAGATAGACATGAACGCAGAAGGAGAGAGGCGGAACTAAAAAGACCAATAAATTTGAACCCTGATGTAAATGAACAAATCTTAAGAGAGTTGGCAGAGATGAGAGGAATTTTGAACAATAGAAGAGGAGGAGGAAGAAGACAATTGGATGAGGCCATCGAAGAAGTTGCGAAGACCCCCTTTACACTAGAGGTGCAGTTGGGAGGAATACCTCCAAAGTGCAATTTACCCGCATTAACCAGCATTTTTGATGGAACAACTTGTGCAATACAACATATCAAAGCATATGTAAGATGTATGTTGCAATGGGAAAATCATGATGCCATATTATGCAAATATTTTGCATCAAGTTTAACAGGAGAAGCACTGAAATGGTTTGAGGGTTTACCAAGAAACACAATCACGTCATTCAACCATTTACAAGCTATATTCTTAGGGGCATATATAAGTAACAACTCCTCGCGACCAGGAATTGAAGATGTATTTGGGCTGAAACAAAGAGTTGGCGAAAGTTTAAGACACTTAACTGTGAGATGGAAGACAATGTGTAGCGAGATGGCTGGACGAGTGGATGAAAGATATCTCATTTTATCATTCATAAACGCTATGTTCGCAACCAATTTGTTATATATTCAAATCTTTAGAGTTAAAAATACAATTACAATGACTGAGTTGCGAGAACTTCAGGAGGAATATATTGCTTTAGAGGAAAGGCAAAATGAGATGGAATCATACCCGATTGCGAATACAAATTCAAACGTCGTGAATGCAAGTTTATTACCCAAATTGATAAACACGGTGGCGAGCACTTCGCAGGGTCAACAAGAAAGGATAATAGATGATGGACAACCAAAGATAGTAGCCATGGGAAGCCGTGATCAAGAAGAATTTGAGAGAGAAAGGAACTACTACAACCGTGGCGGCAATAACAAAATTCAAAGACTTGATCATCCGCAAGAAACTTATGGAAGTCAAAGGCGAGAATTATCATGGAGGGCGGTGACGTCACGAGTAGTATGGGAAGAAATCAAAATGCCACCATTAAATACTAGTGTTGAAAAAATATGGGAAGCTATACTCTTGATGGAAAACATACCTGCGCCATGGAACATGGGGAATGAGCCACCACCAAGTGATAGAAGTAACGAGTTCTGTTCTTACCACCGCTTTCATGGACACTTAACAAATGACTGCAGAAATATAAAAAGAATCATCCTCAGAATGATTGACCAAGGAAAGCTGAGTCATTTTCTAAAAAGTGAAGAGAAAGTTCGCCATTACCACCGCCACCAGAAATGCACAGAACACATTCAGCAAAGGGGAAAGAAACATTCGTAATAGAAGTTGGATCGAAAGCTAAAAATTTGTTTTGCAACTCCATTGTACATTCTTACCGAACAATTGAAGATTTTCATGATAATGTTCTCAGTAGGGTTTTCGCGAGGGATGCTAATAATAAAGAAGTGATGAACATTGCGAAGACACCGCAGTTAAAAGAATGGCAAATACAGATTATTTCTTTCAACGCAGAAGAGATTCCTGAAGGCAGAGAGACGCATGACAACCCATTGGTTGTAAAATTGGAAATTAATCCAAAACCTGTAGATGGCGAAGACGACGAAGCAGAGAATTGCTGGGCGATCAATAGAATCTTAATTGATACGGGGAGCTCAGTAAATATTCTTTTCTACCATACTTACAAGACTATGGGGGAAGGATGAAGAATTGATACCTTCGACCTATAAGATATACGGTTTTAATGGAACAGCGAATAAGCCTAAAGGAGAAGTTCATATGAGAATACCCTTGCAAGGATTATCAACAAGGATTTTGTTTTGTGTAGTCGATGTGGAGTCCCCTTATAATGCATTGATCGGAAGGCCATGGTTGCACGAAATTCTGGGCGTAGCGTCGACTTATCATCAATGCATAAAATTTCCTCATCCTAGCGGTGTCGGAATTATAAAGGGAGATTGGACGGAAGGACAAAAATGCTATGAGATCGACGTGGAGAGTTGCGAAGAGAGAGCTGCGAAAAGAAAGGGTTGGAAGAAACATGCAAAAGATGAACAAAGAAGAGAAAGATTGATGATGGATGCCATTGATATAAGAGGAGAAGATACATTGCGAAACAAGTGCATGAAAACAGTTGAAAATTATGATGGAAAGGAATCATTAAGAGATTTGAATGGTGTAGAGGCAGAGAGTAGCAGGAGCAAAAAATGTAAGAAGTGAATAATCATCAAAAAGCAATAACAAAAGCTTGTTAAGGGTAAGAGGAAGAAAAAATAATTGAAGAAGAAATATGCGAGGATCTCGCCATCAAGAATGTATGACAATTTGATTGAAGAATTGAAAACAAAAATGATTAAACAATGTAAGGTTGTGCGATAGTTTCGCAAACAAAATGAATGATTAAATGAATTAACAAAAATGAAAGAGTGAGTGAATGGGACGAACCTTTATGGCGTACACCCTAGTTCGCGAATGATATTTCGCAAGAGGCAAATGTAAGACCTAAAGTGCGTCATATAAGGGGGTATCTCTTGACATAGCTCGATGAAAAGGTTACACCGCTCCCGGAACTCTGAGTCATGGAGATTTGGGGCCCATGAAAGCCTATCCGGAGAGATACCTTGGATTTCCAACTATATATATAAGGTTATACCCCCGGTTGGACACCCGAGGGTCTCTTCCAAGGAGTCGGTGTATGCTCAAGGCGCCGGTACACGGTTGAGCCAAGAGTGCCCGGCATTTGAAGTGTCTCGGCCATTCTTGGCAAGTCTTGGTATATCTTGCACTTTCGGCCCGAAGAAAACTCCACTTAGGGTGCAGTCTCGTAACCATAAACCATATAGGTATAAGGGATAAGAGGCTGCGAAAACAATCTGGTTGTTGTTAAGACCGAATGGGAGGAGCTAGTCTTGTATGGCCGATGTACGCCTCCTTGAAGGGGCAACCGGGGAGAAGATAAGGCGGCACCCTCCATTAGGGAGCCGATAAGTTTCAAAAGACGAAATGTCATGAGGCTTTATTTTCGCAAGGAAATTTAGGCTTGTCATATTTGTGCGATGATCCTGTAGAGGCAATAATACTAACGCAAGGATAAGACGAGATCAATGGGTTTTTGCATGAAAATGTAAAAATGTCCTGCGATTTCGTCGTGAAGACGGCAATGTCATGGGATTTTACATTCGCAAGAGTATTTAAGCCTGTCATATTGTCGCAAATAAAATATCCTGCTGTTGATGGTGGATTTTCATTTAAGGTTAAATTTGTAAGTAACCAGAAAATCATGCGCTGACATCTTGTAAAAGATAAAGCCGTTTATAAGTGACGGATACTCCTCACTTAATTCACCAAGAATGGAGCATGTAGCAACAATCCCATTCTGTGAATGCATGAAATTCCTCCGGTTGGAGCATGTAGCAACAATCCCTTCTGTGAATTTCATATCGGCCTTGTATTTCTGTACTCATTATCGGTGTGGCATGACGACCGAGTGTTACTCTTACAGAGTAACACGAACCTCCAAGCACTATAATGAATCATTATCGATGTGGCATGACGAAAGTGTTACTCTTACAGTAACACGAACCTCCAAACACTATAATGAAATCATGTACGAAATACCCGTACAGGTGATTCTCGGTGTGTTATACTAGCCCGAGCCCTCTCGGTGTGTTATACTAGCCCGATTGAGCCCCTCTCGGTGTGTTATACTAGCCCGATTGAGCATCCGGACTCGACCATATCGTCCGGATATGATCGATCATCGCAGCCATCCAACTCCACAAGCATGATTGGATGACCCGGATCAATTCCATCACCCCCAAAGCGGTATGGAATACACACGGCCGACCCCCGCATGGTCGACCATTGGCCTTTGCTTGCCAAGAAACCGTCCATACCAAGCATTATGGGCGGAAAACCTAAATTAGGGTTTGCGACATATTACATGTGCCGCAAAACGGTCTCAACCATCCATCTTCGCAGGTATAGATGGAGGGTGTAGATGCGAACTCAAAGGGCCCTGAGCATGTCGACACAATCACCATGTGACCGCCTACATACATGACCAGTCGGTCAAAACCAACCATGATTGGTTACAACAAATTCGTCCGCTTTGAAAGAGCATGGTCGCACGGCTTTGCAAGCCAAAATTAGGGTTCAAGCCATCACGCGCGTCCCATCTTCTCCTACACGAATGGAGGGTCACAGATTAGATTGAGCAAGGGTCGGTCACACCGGATGACCACCGTGAGCTCATCTACCTCCTCATGCGGTCGGCCAAGGCATATCATGCCCGGCCAATCCAAAACGCCCGCTCAAACATGCGTGGATACACTTCCCAAATTGCAAATCGATCTCGACCACTCAACTTCACCTGGACGAATTGGGTGGCTTAGATCACGTTTCATGAGACGGTAAGACATAGGCGTGAACATCAGCCTACCGTCTACACGCCAAACCAACCGGCCAAGACCGACCAAGCTAGGTCGTCTTGGAAAACGCGCGTAAAAGGGTATGGCGCGCGGCTTCTTGCGGTATCAAACTCTTATCGCAAAATCAATCTCGACCACTCCTCTTTGACGGTCAAATCGAGTGGCCCAGATCGCGCTTTTATGAGGGAACGGAATACAGGCACCTACACCATCATGCCGCCAACACGCATGTATGGTCGGTCCTCTCAAAATCCTTCCCACGCTTGGTTTCGACCAAGCTAAAGAGTGATGCTTGTGCACCTCTTTAAAAACCCTAATTTCATCAACGGTCGCAGATGAGTGTCTCAAATCATCATCTCGTCCGTCCGACCTCACCAGCTTGGTTATACAACCCTGGTCAGGAGTTATTTGGTTAGTGAGGAGTCATTACCTATCACTGTACCACACCGTAATGCAGTACCCATAAAATACACACGGTACTTCACAAGTATCGACTTTCTGAATAACGCAGTTATTCAATTCAACATTACATGCTATCTTTCGTGGATCCACGATCCACATTCCGGACATCAATCATGTCACAAATCGGGGATACATATGGGGGTATTGGTCTGGCGGTTTACAGCGTGCAGCGTGCAACGCGCCATCACAAGAACGTGTTAGGAAGTCATGGACGGTTAGAGATGAATAGGAAAAGTGGGCAAGACTGGTCGTGTGTTACCGACACACAACTCCACTACTCCATCATTCCACTACCTCCACTTCCCACGAAACGTGAATGAGGCTCAATGACTTGTATAAATAGGGTCTCCGCCCTATTTCCAACACACAGGAATAACGGAGAACAACACAAGTTCGGGCATTTAGACGAGAAAATCAACATCCAGAGCCTCCTTACATTAACCGTAAGCCTACTCACTTTTCTCATCACAAGTCATAAGCAAGCCAACACTTTCACAATCTCAACACCTTCTTCGCTTCCCTCCCTAAGATCAACCCCATCTCCTTCACTTTGTGACCGAAACAAGTCTGGAACGGCCATTTCTTGGTTTAGGCCGGACTTGCACAGATTGATCTCTCGAACCTACAAGCACTCACCGCACAAAGGCATTTGTTGAAGGTTTAGATTCATTCCTCATCCACACCCCAAATTACCAAATTCTGCAGGAGTAATTTTCACCCATCAACAATTGGCGACCACAGTGGGAGATTAATCTCTCGGTCGTAAAATCAATTTCTTTGAAATCCGATCCAATTTCATCAATTTCGAAAAGGGTAGATCTTAGAACCAATTCAATCAGCAATTCATTCCAAGATGGTGGAACTGAGGTCCGGATCAGCAATCAACTCTGATGGAGCCAGCATGAATGACACTTCCGGTGTTGATGTACCCGTCAGTGAAGCTACAGCGGTCAATACATCTCGTGGAGTCACACTTCTATCACCAACACTAGCGGAGCGGGAGACATCCCAATAGGTGTAACACCTCCCATCACGAGCCGGCAAACCGCAAATCCTGGCATCTCTTCGAGCGTAACGCCTCAAAGTGGTTACAGAGCAACAACTTTCACTCCTCCACCGGGACGAGGAGCCGGAGACACAAGAGGAAGGCCGCCGTCTAGTACCATTGCAGACTTGATGGAGAAACGGAAATTCTTGCTAAAACTCAAACAGATATGGCCGCAACTCGAGAAAGAGGTACTCACTTTCCTTAAAACTTTGATCGAACGATTGCCGCAAGATTCACGGCAACCCTTGGAGTCGGCAAGAGATGCATTCAATACACCGGAGCGGTGTTTCCACTCGAACTCACATGAATGAAGAAACTCGTGTTGCTCCCGAGCGCCAAGGGAGAGAGGCCAGTCTTCCAACTTCATTACGCGTGAAGATCTAGAGCGACTTCTCCAAAATCGAGGAAAAGGGGACCGAACGGACGTACACCAACATCAGCCGCCGTACCCTCAAGAAGTGCAACGGATTCCTCTACCAAGAGGTTACACCTCTCCTCAGTTCTCCCTCTACGACAGTGCGGTAATGCTCGTGAACACATTTCTCGATTCTTGGAAGCCTTGGGGAACATGAATACAATCATGTTTTACGCCTAAAAGAATTCTCAAAATCACTCACGGGGAGGGCATACACTGGTACAACAACATTGCGCCTAACAAAGATATCCAATTGGAGCGAGATGGTCGGTGCTTTCTACGGAAGTATTTCTTCGTGTCCGAACAAATCACGTTTCGGACACTGGAAGAATTCTCCAATGAACAATGAACATCCCAACGACTTCGTTAAAAGATTCGTAACCCAACCTCGGACTGTCACGGCCGAATGTTATCGAACGGCAATTGGTGGAATCATGCATCAATGGGATGATACCCATATACCGCGCCTGTTAGATAATCTGGGCTTTCAAACATTCTCTAACTCCACGAAGCCGCAAAACGTTCAAAGAACAAGCTGCACCAAAGCATTACTAGAAAGAACCGAGTTGTTCAAGTGAAGATTTGCGTGAAAGTCGAGGAAGCGGGCGTCTCACAAACAAACAATACAACACCGGCCCTTCGTGGAGTGTGGTAGCGGAGGAGAAAAGAGGAAAGCTTCGATAACGGAACAACAAACCAAGCGAACATCCTCGGTACACAAGACTTCGTCTCGAAAAGGAATGACAAAACTCCCCGCACAAAACGCCAAAGACACGGGTTTTCCTTTTCCCATGAATGAAGTGATAGAGCTCTTGGAAGCGTGGATCCAAGATGATGCCGTAAAAAACTACCCCCTATCGGGCGTCCTCCGACCGAGGAAGAAATAGCGGATCCCGATATCACATGCTACCACAGGTTCGTCCATCATCCAACCAAAGATTGCAACGAGTTGAAACAAATATTCGGGGAAAAGGTAGAGACAGGGGAACTCCCGGCTTGGAAACGAAGGTGTTCATAGAGATCCTCTACCTATCGGGAACCGCATGATTTACGGGACTCTGTTCGCAAGACCGTGCAATCTATGATGGAGCACATGTGTGAAATCTTATATTTCTCCAAGGGCGGCAGCGTCAAGACATATTTGCGGCCCTCAACCACGTTGTGTCGGGTAGACGTTTGCATCCATAGCAGTCCAAGGGAGCCCCGGTCTTTCCTAAAAGACATGAGCAATGGAAACCGGGACTCCTAACCGTCACTCGTTTGAGAAACATTGAGTTCGATAACGCGTTGATCGATACGGCTTCAGAGTTTAACATCATTAAAGTCAAGACCTTGAGAGCGGCAAAGATCTCGAAGCAAGAAGCTACCCGTCATCCAACTGTGGTCAGGGATTCAGCAGGAGAGCTTAGAGATGCATATGGATACATTGATCTTGAAGTCAAATTGGGTGATGCCTCAACGCAAGCAAAGTTCTACATAGTCAAAGACCATCCCAACTACGACATGATCCTAGGAAGCTCTTGGATGCTGGACAACAAAGCCATACTGGAGGTCTGTCCTCTACCGGTGTCGGTACCTGAGAGAGTCTCCAACACGCCTTCTGGACCCCCTGATGACTGTTTGCTGCCGCATCGACAACTTTCCGACGTGACACAATTTTCCGGAGAGAGCCTGTCGGCATACACTGAAAGGTTCCGGTCTCAAGTAAGTCTCATCACACAACCCTCCTTGCAAATTACCGCCCCTCATTCTGACAAGTCCTGGGGACTGGATCCAACCGACAAACCAACCCCGGCTAGGAGATGTGAATGGGAAGCCGGCCCTTGCAAACGTTTTATCAGGAGCATAGAAGCTGTCTTGGTCAAAGACAACAAGGCCAAGGTCCAAGTACGCTCAAACCCATTCGGAATTGGAGACCTAGTGACGAAGGCGACTACATTCAATGTTGGAAACATAACGGTGAAAATGACCACTCTACCTGACTCACCCACCAAAAGAGAAGATGAACCGTACCTGGTAGCAGATGTTATCCTAGGTGGCTACTGCAAGCTCATCAACGCTGATAACCTGGAAGGCATAACAATTCACTCACGATGGCTCAAACTTTACCGAACTTAAGATACTGTGCTACCGCTTTCCAACATTCTCCACACTTTAAAACGCTGTGCTATTTTTTCCAGCGTGTTTCCTTTTGCAGTTTCATGTCATGCTTGTAATTCCTCCAAAAAAATGATTGCAATGCTTGCATTCATAGTTAGGGTTCCAATTTTCAAATCCTCAATTTAATTGAAGCATTATTTCCATCTGAGAACCTCTCTACTTCTAAAGACACAAAGCCCTGAAACCCTAAGCAAGTATCTCATTGGAAGAAGGAAACGAACGTGTGCCTGAAAGGAAAACGATTGCTATCTCGCCCGACAAAGCCGGGAAGATCTTGCATCACAGGTCCGTAAATGTTCCATCATGATAATTACTTCTTTTATCACGAAGAATCACGTGTGGAGGAACACCCTTGTTCCTGAGAAAATTCATTTGCAATTTTGGCAAAGGATTATATAAAAAAAAAAAAAAAAAACTTTTGTTCAAACCATAAACGAAAAGACTTGAACTCGGCTGCCACCGAGTACAAGGGAGATATTCAAATGTACTAACATGCTTGGAAAAGAAAGAAGGAAAATTCTAATCGCTAAGAGAGTCGGCCTCGCCCGCATCATCGTCGATTCCTGCTCCATCACCCGTTGATGCGCCTCCCCTTCGAATCTCCTTCGGTTTTGCATCGGGCATCTCCGCGACATCACGCTCCATCCTAACATCATCGGCGGGAGCATCAAAAAGGCACATCAACATCGGGAGCCGCGCGGGTTGCTTTCAAACGTTCGGGCTCGTGCAGATCGGAATCAAGGATTATCACGCCCCCGAACCGGGTAATCACACTTGCCTTCATTCGGAGGTCGTTCATGCTCAACTCTTCGCCTCTTCAACCGCTGCAAATCTCTCGCCCTTGCGCTTACTAGTGTCTGCAGCGTTTCCTCGCGCCTCCGCCGCTCCTCCATGTCAATTGCAGCTGAAAGTGCACAGATACGTCCTCTGACAATACGAAGGTGGGAGATAGACATCCCCTGTATAGCACGGCCGACTTCGCGAAATGCGCATGGTTTTCAGGCTTATCAACTTCAAAACTTCTTTCTGGGGAAGCAACAGAATGAGCGTCTACCGCTTCCATGATAATCTGCAGAGAAAAAGAGGTTATGAGCACACAAAAAAAAAAAAAAAAAAAAAAAAAAAAAAAAAAGAGAGATCATCAAAACTATCGATCGGCTAATCGAAAAATCGAGCGTTACGAGATACACAGGATATAGAATAAACGACCACGTTGAGATGATTCTTTATAATCTCACAAGTCGACGTAATCCCGGAAGGAAGAGAAGCCTCTACTTACCACCTATGAAGGCTACTAATTCGGGATAACAATCAACAAGGCTTATCAAATATACCGATGAAGGCCGTGTATAACTAAGGAAGTACACACAAGGAGCGGCCGAGCTCATACATGTACAAGAGGAACCAAAGCGACTCACCGGATCAAGTCCTCGCTTCCTTCGCATCCTTAATCAAGACCGACCAGTTCCGAGGAAACGCGACAATGTGAAACTATCCGGTAAATATGTATTCACTCTAGCTTGGTCATTTCGTATGTCACCATCTCATGCCTACCACACAATAGTGTAACCATTATATGCTAGGCGGGGACTTAATGTTGATGGTGGATTTTCATTTAAGGTTAAATTTGTAAGTAACCGAAAAATCATGCGCGACATCTTGTAAAAGATAAAGCCGTTTATAAGTGACGGATACTCCTCACTTAATTCACCAAGAATGGAGCATGTAGCAACAATCCCATTCTCGTGAATGCATGAAATTCCTCCGAGTTGGAGCATGTAGCAACAATCCCTTCCCGTGAATTTCATATCGCCTTGTATTTCTGTACTCATTATCGGTGTGGCATGACGACCGAGTGTTACTCTTACGAGTAACACGAACCTCCAAGCACTATAATGAATCATTATCGATGTGGCATGACGGTAGAGTGTTACTCTTACTGAGTAACACGAACCTCCAAACACTATAATGAAATCATGTACGAAATACCCGTACAGCCGATTCTCGGTGTGTTATACTAGCCCGAGCCCTCTCGGTGTGTTATACTAGCCCGATTGAGCCCCTCTCGGTGTGTTATACTAGCCCGATTGAGCATCCCAAGACCGACCATATCGGTCCGGATATGATCGATCGCAGCCATCCAACTCCACAAGCATGATTGGATGACCCGGATCAATTCCATCACCCCCAAGCGGTATGGAATACACACGGCCGACCCCGCATGGTCGACCATTGGCCTTTGCTTGCCAAGAAACCGTCCATACCAAGCATTATGGGCGGAAAACCTAAATTAGGGTTTGCGGCATATTACATGTGCCGCAAAACGGTCTCAACCATCCATCTTCGCGGGTATAGATGGAGGGTGTAGATGCAGACTCAAAGGGCCGGAGCATGTC
This sequence comes from Papaver armeniacum, assembly GCA_023531295.1. Taxonomy (NCBI): domain Eukaryota; kingdom Viridiplantae; phylum Streptophyta; class Magnoliopsida; order Ranunculales; family Papaveraceae; genus Papaver; species Papaver armeniacum. The sequence goes on along the minus strand of JAJJWW010001751.1, from coordinate 21,407 downwards.
GACACAATCACCATGTGACCGCCTACATACATGACCGGTCGGTCAAAACCAACCATGATTGGTTACAACAAATTCGTCCGCCCGAAAGAGCATGGTCGCACGGCTTTGCAAGCCAAAATTAGGGTTCAAGCCATCACGCGCGTCCATCTTCTCCGGCACGAATGGAGAGTCACAGATTAAATTGAGCAAGGGTCGGTCACACCAAAGATGACCACCGTGAGCTCATCTACCTCCTCATGCGGTCGGCCAAGGCATATCATGCCCGCCAATCCAAAACGCCCGCTCAAACATGCGTGGATACACTTCCCAAATTGCAAATCGATCTCGACCACTCAACTTCACCGGACGAATGGGTGGCTTAGATCACGTTTCATGAGACGGTAAGACATAGGCGTAAACATCAGCCTACCGTCTACACGCCAAACCAACCGGCCAAGACCGACCAAGCTAGGTCGTCTTGGAAAACGCGCCGAAAAAGGGTATGGCGCGCGGCTTCTTGCGGTATCAAACTCTTATCGCAAAATCAATCTCGACCACTCCTCTTTGACGGTCAAATCGAGTGGCCCAGATCGCTCTTTCATGAGGGAACGGAATACGAGGCACCTACACCATCATGCCGCCAACACGCATGTATGGTCGGTCCTCTCAAAATCCTTCCCACGCTTGGTTTCGACCAAGCTAAAGAGTGATGCTTGCGCACCTCTTTAAAAACCCTAATTTCATCAACGGTCGCAGATGAGTGTCTCAAACATCATCTCGTCCGTCCGACCTCACCAGCTTGGTTATACAACCCTGGTCAGGAGTTATTTGGTTAGTGATGAGTCATTACCCATCACTGTACCACACCGTAATGCATTACCTGCATAAAATACACACGGTACTTCACAAGTATCGACTTTCTGAATAACGCAGTTATTCAATTCAGCATTACATGCTATCTCTCGTGGATCCACGATCCACATTCCAGGACATCAATCATGTCACAAACGGGGATACATACTTTGGATTGGTCTCAGCGGTTTTACGGCGTGCGGCGTGCAACGCGCCATCACAAGAACGTGTTAGGAAGTCATGGACGGTTAGAGATGAACAGGAAAAGTGGGCAAGACTGGTCGTGTGTTACCGACACACAACTCCACTACTCCATCATTCCACTACCTCCACTTCCCACGAGAAACGTGAATGAGGCTCAATGACTTGTATAAATAGGGTCTCCGCCCTATTTCCAACACACATAAGGAATAACGGAGAACAACACAAGTTCGGATTTGACAGAAAATCAACATCCGAGCCTCCTTACATTAACCGTAAGCCCGCTCACTTTTCGTCACAAGTCATAAGCAAGCCAACACTTTCACAATCTCAACACCTTCTTCGCTTCCTCCCTAAGATCAACCCCATCTCCTTCACTTTGTGACCGAAACAAGTCCGGAACGGCCATTTCTTGGTTTAGGCCGGACTTGCACAGATTGATCTCTCGAACCTACAAGCACTCACCGCGCAGTGCATTTGTTGAAGGTTTAGATTCATTCCTCATCCACACCCCAAATTACCAAATTCTGCAGGAGTAATTTTCACCCATCAACACCTGCAGAGGCAAAAATACTTAAGAAATGATAAGACAAGGTCAACGGGTCATTACATGAAAATGTAAAGACGTCCTGCGATTTTGTCGCAACGAGGTGAAGTAAATAAGACCTTTAATTAGGAAGGCAAAATAAGACCACACAAGAAATGATAAGGCAAGATCAATAGATTTCTTCATTTGTGAAGATGTCCTGCGATCTTGTCGCAATGATGAACTTCAACGTAAATAAATAATCGATCAAATCTCATTACTCAGAGATAATTGATCAAATCTCTCATTTGAAAATAAATAACAGAGGAAATATGGGAATGAATAGGATAAAATCTTGTTATTCATTTCCACATGATAGATTTATGTATTCATAATGCTGGTCAGTTGAATTACAAAGAAGAATTGCTCGATTAATATGCGCAAGTAAAGAAAACAAAGATTGAATTCATATTTAGCAATCCAAGAAATGTACAATGAGGGATTATAGAAATAGAAGATTAAAAGGGTATATATACAGATATTACAAGAAGCGAAAGAAGAAAAAGAAGTTATTTCTTTGAAGATTCTTCTTCTTTGTCAGATTCTTCAATTCCATCATTCTTTTCGTCAGATTCTTCTTCTTCGCTAGCTTCACTATCAGAGACGTCCGAGAAAGGCATATCTTCAGGAATATCATCGCGAAGACAAGGATATGAACTAAGAGGAATGCGGTGATCATTGCAAACTGTTTCAATAGTTTGATTGCGAAAATGAACAAAGATTGTTATTAAAATTCGCTATTGTAGCTTGCGATTATTTTTTCAACTTGGAATATTTGATGTCGCGAGAGAAAGGCCATTTGCGAGCTGCTCTTTTTCAGATTCAAGTTCTTCAATCCTTGTCCAAAATCTCCTCTCGGCTTCAAAAACAAGTGACAATAAGTTAATACCAATACTTTGAAGAAAGGAGTAATAAAGTAAAAAGGAATAATAAACAACCTTCTCTGTCAGATATCATATCTTTAACCAAGGCAGTATGCTCGGCATGAAGGCTAACATCAACACCTAAGTTATTCCTGACATTATCTAGAACCTTCGCAGCCCAAGCGAATTCATCATCATTATTTATAAGGAGAAGCGAACGAATTTGATCTTCTCGCTCATTAAGTATGGCATTCTGACGAAGAGATTCATCTCGTTCAATTTGTACTTCGAGAAGAGATTTTTGAAATTTTGCTAATGCTTGTGCACCTTTATTAGCAATGCGGTCTTTATCATCTATAAGGCCACTAATTTTCTTCCTTAAAGTTTTGGTTTTCTTATGGGAATCAAGTACATTTGTTTAAATCGGTTGGCTAAACCTAAAATAGATCTATGCTCAATCTCTAAGAGACGATATTTGGCTCGAAGTTCATCTAATGAAAATGAATCAACTTTGTTTGACGAATTACTTAAAGATTCGTTGAGATGAGTGAGAAGAACATCATTATCCATAGGCTCGGGAAATGAATGGAGAAGAATGGCTTCTTCGGAAAGATTATATATGTCTGCGAAAATAATAAATCAGGCAAAGAAAAGCAGATGATAAAATAAAGATGATTTGAAGAATAAAAATTTTATACCATAAAGTTGTTGATTTGCGCTTTGAAGAGTAGATATTTTAGTCTTCTCGGAAGCGGCACTCAACTTCCAACTGTTGAATTCTTTCATCTTTCTTGCGAGACATCGCAACTTCAGTTTCTAGTTCTTGGATCTTCTCTTTGAGTTGGAGATTTTTCTTTTCAAGGTTGTCGCGTCTTTTCTCGAGATCTGAGGCAACAACAAAGGAAGCTCTCCCAGACTAAAAAAAAAAAAAAAAAAAAAAAAAAAAAAAAATGTTAAGATAAAGCTTATAATCGAAATTACAGAGAAGCAAAGGAATATGAACATACCAAAGCATTGAGAGCATTTAAGAAACTGGAAGTCAATGTTCGGGAAACTCCGCGAAAAGAATCATTGTCCACTAGCAAGGGGGCATCGCAAATTTTAGCGAGAGCTTCGCAAGTAGCAGATAAATGATCATCTCCTAATCCTTGCATAGAATCGGAGAAGACACTAGACAATTGCGCCATAGCAGAAGTAGTCGAGTGATTCTTCCTCGCAGAGGAAGTACCAACCTCATTTTCATCCTCATCAGAGCTCTCGCTGGTTTGAGAACTAGAACGAGAAGAGGGATGGGTTTTCCGTTTTTTAGAAAATGGAGCAGAAGACTTATCCTTGCGAAGAGTGATTTTATTCTTGCCCTTAACCTTCGCAGCTTCGGGGATGTCTGTTTCTTCAATAACCTTCGCGGCTTCGGGAATGTCTATTTCTTCAATAACCTTCGCACACGAATGAAGATAAGAAACAGAGGCAACAATATTGTTAATAATAACAAAAGAAAGTATTTCTTACTTCATCCGTGATCGATCGGAGTATCGCCAGAGTACTTGGTTTTGGACGTCTATTATAACTCTTTTTCAATCTGGTAATCTGAAGATTTTGCAAATCTAGTAAATATAAGAGGAAAGAAATATCACAAAAGTAAATCTGAAATAGGAAGTATACCTCTTTTGCCTTTTCGGGCCACTTAAATTCCCAGGGGTGATAGTCTGCGAGATTCGCAGGGAGTACATGTGAACCTGCGATATAGGGACCACTCAGAAATAAAGGAACAACCCACCATTTTTCATCTTTGGAGTGCCGAGGAACATTATTTTTGCCCGAGTGCCAGTCAATATCTTGCATGAGCAGCTTATCAGCATCAATATTATCTTTTCTCTTCAATCGAGCACCCCAGCGAGATTTATCATTTCTCATGTTTATTACTGTATAATTCGCAAAGAAATTTTCTACGGTATACTTCTCAGCGACTATTGGTAAATTTGCGAATTTAGGATCTTTGACATCATCAGGATATAAAGATCCTTTACCAGCGCCACGATTGGCGAATTCAAGCATTAGGCGGATGAAGTCTCCGCTCAATTGATAAATAGCTCGCGAGAATTTCTCATGAGCAATAATTTCATAGAATAAAGGTATCTCGGGATTGTATAGAGGAATGGGAAGGCCTGCGAGGAGTTGACCTAGCGAGACTATGATTTTCTGATCATCACATTGATGATCAGAAAATAGTTTTGCAGAAAGTATAGATGAAGACTTTTGATCAGGAATGGTCGATAAGATGAAACCCTTCTCTTGAAAATTCTTTTGAGTTTCCTCAAAAAGGGGTTTATATCTACGACCAAGTGAAGCCATTATTAGAGTATGGGAATGAATGGAGAATTGAAGATTGAGAGAAAGAAAAAAAGGGAGATTTACAAGAGTGAAGCGCAAATTGCGAGGAAGAAAGTTGAAGGAAAGTTGCGAGGGAAAATAAAAGAGAAAAAGAGAAGGGTAAGAAAACTATATATAGAGAGGAGAATCCTCGAGAAAACAAATGCATTTAATGCGAGATGGGACGTGAATGGTCAAGAATAAACGGTTGAAAGAGACGTGTCAAGAAAAGAGTGGAAGAGGAGACACCTGTAATAAATTCCGTACATGAATAAAACAGATAAAAATGAACAATTGCGAGATAAAGATGAGCAATTGCGGCATCTTAAAATATTGGTTCTCATGACATTCTCTCCTTCGCATAGAAGACATGAGAAGAGGCAAGATGTAGGATCAGAATATCGCGACATCAATACTTCGCGAGAGTAATAAATGACGACATTGCGAGGGAGTCGCAGGGAAGTAAAATAAATGACGCAATGAATGATGACAGCCAGAACACGAGGAAGATGTGAAAATCTTGCGAAGGTTAAGAGTGTCGCGAGGATGAACACTTATACACTTGCGACACTTCGCGAGTTATTCCCGAAAATAAAGGATAGCTTAGTCACATCCACTGTGTACTACCCTATATAAAGGGGTGAGTAAGTCTGTTGTAGAGAGAGTTCTTTTGAATTGTTAAGCAAGTCATTAGGAGAGAAAATCTAGAGTGAATGTAATTTCTTTAGCTCTGTTCTATCTTCCTTTGTAAACATTTCATGAAAATAATCAATAAAATGGATAGTTATCCATCTTCAAATCGATTAGTTAAGTAAATTCTAGTGAGGGGTGTATTGTGGGATTTCCTGCAACTACAGAGTCAACTCATGTCAAGACAGGAACTCAGTGAGTTAACACCAATTCAACTCAGTCAGATACTGAGTTAGACAATAACAAATCCGAGTCAGACTGATTAAACTCAGTCAGACAGCCCAAGGTTCTTACCCATCAGCAATTCTAACATCAATTTAACTTTAATCTATTTCATTACATCAAAAAATTCAATCTTAAACAAACTTCAAACTTCAGATACAATTATAAACTCTAATTAACTGCAATTGCAGTTATTACAAGCTTTCATAACAACTACTAACTATAATTTCTACAATCACCATTCTTCATGAGCTGCAACTTCAGGTTCATATCACCAGTAGTATCTCAATCTATTACTCCAGTCACCACTTCTGAAGTCTGGTAATTCAAACTACAACCACCGGCAACTCCCAAAAGAATACCATTCCCCCTCCATTACACTTCAGTTTCTCATATCTAGTATTTGTAGCTTCAACAACACCACTACAACTTGTAACTCAGTACAATCACCTACCTATGCAAATCAATTTCCTTACATCAAACCAGCACTAGTTACAATTCCATTTACATATATTTCATACTCCATACATCTGAGCTTCATTACAGCTCAATTTCTTATTACATGGCCACCAACACAATCATCATAACAACAATAAAAATCCCCAGACACATCATCCTCAACTGCCATATTACTTCTTCAACACCAAGCACATTCTTTTCTCAATCACCACCGGCAATTACAACTACCCTGCATCTTTATCCAGCCTCAAGATAACCACTACAAACAACAGCCTTCCACAACCAATTCAACACAAACCTACACTACATCTAAATCTCCAGTTCATAGCCATCATAAATCACTTTCCCATTCACTACTTCCTAAACTCATTCATTTAAACCAATTCACTCATATCCATTTTCTACACTATAACTGACATTTCAGTTCACTTATCTACCATTTATAATTCCATCCAAAAACAACCCTTTTATCTAACTCAGCTATGAATCCAATAAAAATTATACAACTTCAATATGGAATCAACTAACTTTACTAAATTTAATAAAGAATGGCAATTACCTCAGATTAGTTCCATTCCAGCAAACACAACTCAACTTCTCTTCTTGTTTACATCGATTCCTCAATTCTTTTTTTGAAACTACATCAACCCACCAACTCAGTTCATTCAACACCATCTCCTCCGCTCATCACCACCAATTCCTAACAATCTTCCTTCAAACAGAATACAAACCTCAACTCTTCGATTCGCCACCAACACAGCCCCAAGACATCCCATTAATCCTAATTCATCTAACTATACTTCAATTAAGAGCAAATACATCATTAATTCAATCCCCTTAATATCGATTTCATCTTCTAATTCTTCCTTGAACTTCTTATAAAAACCCTAACTATTTGATTCTTCGATTCATCTTCATAACATCAAATTAACGACCACCCCTTCCTTCAATCAGCTAAACCCGTTCTTTAATTATTCTTATACGTCATTAATTCGAACTTAAATTCAATTCTCTAAGAAACCCTAATTCTTAACTTACAGCAGCATCCACTACTTCTTCTCCCGAACAATTAACCTCAACACCATCACTAACAGTCACGCTCTGATCTTTTACTAACCCTCACGATCACAAAAGTCAATATTAATCTCTCAAATTTCTATCGGGTGAAGAACAGGGAAGAAGGGAAAGAAGAAAGAAGAACAAGAGAAAAGAAATAAAAAGAAGAAAAGAAAGATACAAACTTATCTTCCGGGTTTGGTTTTGATAAGGCCGACCAGAAATGATTAAGGCACCCAAGAAAAGAATGAGGGAAGCCAGGCGGTTTAAAACAAAATAACGAATTTGCTCATCTCACTATTTTGATGATTTCTTCTTCGTCCAATAATTGAATGACACGTTCGAGTAGTCCATTCTGCGTAACTTTTCGAGATCTATGCAGTGGTACTAATTTTGTATCTAGATCGTTGTTAGATTAATTTCTATTTATTAACGTTCGTGTTAAACTAATCGAGTTATTAATGGCTAAATTGATACTTGACCGGTCTAATAGCGTTGACGAGCTTGAGGATCGTTACATTTAGGTTCCAAGATGGAGGTTCTGCTTGAAGGATTTGGAAGCTTATGTCACATGGTGAAAGATATCCAATATGGAAAAGCATCATTTGTTGCCTAAAATCACATGGACGGTTCACAAGTTCATGCGTGTTCACCTGCTCACCTAGTTTCACCAGCTATGACCATATCACCAGCTCATTCAGGAGTAGGTGCTGATATGTCGCGATGTTCATTGTTGAACTTGGATGGTGAGACCATTATTGTTGGTAGAATTTGTATAGGTGCTTTAGGGAAAATACCTCACGTCTCACCTGTAGCACCTAATCATGCAAAGGTCTTGCTAGATCACATTCTCTTGCCGAATGAATTGACCATAAAATCTAACAAGCTTGCCGCAGACCTTTCAAGATGAGGATTTGTGGTTCATCAAAAGATACGCATCACATATGATTGAAGATTCACTCTATTTTTTTGGAGATGTCATGAAATACTTCATGGATATCTCAGCCATTATTTATCGCGTACATAAACGACTAACATATATGGATTTTAATTTTTTGCTAATGTTCTCACTTTTTGTATGTACCTTTATGCGGTTACGCATAGGAAGATGCTAATGTTCACACTTTTTGTATGTACCTAATGCAATTGTGCGTAATAAGACTATGATACAGTATGTACTAGACTCTTAGGAAAAGTTTTATATGTGCTGTATAATTCGATAATTGGTAAATATACGTATTGTTGATGGGTGAAAATGATTTGCTGGTTCTTTGGGAAAGTGGAGACTCGAGCGTACAGGTTGAGACTCCTCGACTGATCAAATTGCTTAAACCTTTTGCAAACAGATGCACTGCACGGGAGTGCTTTGAGTTCGAGAGATCAATCTATAATACTCCATCCTTAACCAATAAAATGGTCGTTCCAGAGTCAATTCGGTCACAAATAGGGATGAGGGTCCATCTGTAGGAAGAAAACTGAGAAGTGTATGAGATCAATGATGATCGAGGATTATGGGTGTGTTCAGAGATTTCTGCAAGTGAACTCTTAAGTTCGAGTAAGTTCTGATTGATTGAGTGATAATTTCTTGTAGATCGGAATTGTTGTCTTTTAATCATGGATCCGGAAACTTTATATTGCAAGAATCATAGACACATTGATCTTAGTAAGTATGACGGTTGCTGGAGGGAAAGAGTGGGAAAGTGGGAAATCGTGATTAAACCAGTTCCACGTCATGCGGAGACTTGGTTGATTTTCCATCCACTACTTTGCTAACTCCTTCAACTGCTTGCACGACTTACTCACATTTCTCATCGTGGGTGTACACACGTGTTGTAGGCCGCCATACCAAAACCCTAGTGAATATCCCCCATGTGACGTGATTGATGTCTCACGAATGTGGAGTCTACAAGGCAGACGTGTATTTAATTAGTCAGTTGTTGACTTGACTAGACGATGAGCCTTAGTCTTGATGATTCGATCATAATGAACGAATTTTGTATGCTATGAGACTCGTGAATTGAGCATAAGGTGTCTGCTGAGACAGAATAATCAAAAGACGTTGAGTCTGGATAAATTGTGATAATCATTTTACCAGTTGAGGAAATAATGATGTTCTGATAATTTGGATCCTCGTCCGATGAGATTGTTCGATCATGGACTTGCTAATAGGAAATGTTGTCGAGCTCGACTGTGTCATGAGTTGTCGAATGACGAAGAAATATTATAATGGTCGACTGACGAACCAAATATTGGTTGATGAACCAATGAAATATTAATATCATTCTCGAATGTTGATATTTGAATCAACATGAGAAATATTGCTCAGTCGAGTAACTAATATTGATAGTTGAATCAATATTGCTAGAAGTGAGTTCTGAACTCCATTGATCGTGTATTTTGATAACTTAAGTAATTTCATTTTGATAGATGAGCATAGCAAATATTGCTCGTTTAGGAAAATATTGCTCGTTTAGGCAAATATTGCTCGTTTAAGCAAATATTGCTCAATTGATGAATTATTGGTAGCGGGACCAAATAAAATATTAATTAAAAATACTGGTAGCTGGACCGAATATTGTATAATTAATTAGAATGTTGATTGCTGGATCGACATAAAATTATTAGTGTTTGAACATGTTCATAATTATGCTTTGCAAAGCATTTGGTTTGAAACCCTAATTTTGATTGATTGTTAGTCAATGGATGATTTACTGAAAATCAACCATGAGTGAGAGAGGGACCGGATACATGATATGATGGGACGACCATGTAGCGCCTGGGTGCTCGAAAGAGCATGCACCAAAGTCCTTTGTAGACTAGTTGGTTAAAGGATGATTAAATGTTGGTTTAATCATTATTAAAATAGTGCACGTCTGAGCATTAGGTGGTGAAACCTAATTGTGGAGAGAGGAGGGACCAACCAAGGGGTATGAAACCGGCCCTTGGTGGTTTAAAGACCAACTTCTGTTCGATTGATCAAATTCCATGTTGTTTGGGAAGAGTTTGAACCCAATATAAATTGTAGAAGATTAATTAGGTCAAAAATCATAAAATGCATAGGACCGACTTTTGCAATCCAAAGGGACGACCAAGGTGGCATGCCCGTGTCACCATGTTGCTCTTGGCTCAAATCTGAGAATTTGGATATTTTCTGGTGTGCGTTCGAGCAATATTTTGGATTTTCAGAAGAGTTTGATCTTGAATGAAACTCTCGATTTTGCTCGAATGAGCAAGTAAGACTTTACTCGTGCGACCAATAATTTAAGAATATTAAAATAATATTTTAATATTTTCCGTGAGAAGCCCGAACGGTGATGTAAACCATTTGACTTTTTGGCTTTTTGGAAGTTTAAGCAATATTGGAGAAATATGGAAAAATTAGGTTTTTCGCTCACACGAGGGAATTTCATGAGATGAGGGAAGAAATAATAATAAAATAAGGAATTAGGGAGGCGCGGGACCGGCCACGGCCAACGCATGGCCGGCCGGTTGGTGGTCCCGGTCCCGTGAAGCTCTTTCCTATTTTATATTATTATTTTGCATCCTTGTGTGAGGAAATATAGAGAAACTAGGAGTTTTGCTCAAATGAGGAAGTTTTCTCAAGCATGGAGTTTTCATGGGATGAGGAAAATAATAAAATAAGATGAAAAACAAAAGGGAGAGGCGTGGGACCGGCCATGACCGCATGACCGGCCGGTGGGCCGGTGGGCCCGATCTCATGTGCGCCTCTCTTTTTAATTATTTTCTTTCCCTATTTTGCATAGGTTTCCTCGTTCGTCCATATTTTGAATGCTCGTTTATGCATTTGGGTGCTCACTTATGCATATTTGGGTGCTCGTTCGTGCATTATTGTTAAGTACACTCGCACCATTTTCTCGGGACTTACTCGGTGCAGGTCTAAATGCACAAAAAGTGAATATCCATTGCTAATCCATGGAATTCAGCTGAGAATAAGCCATGAAACGGAGTAATGAGATAACATAGATTATTTTCTAGGAATTTAATTGATGAATGTTGCATTAGAATTAATCTATAAATGGCTCTATACTAGCATGCGATATGTCTAGGAGCGTTATGTTTATTCGAGAATCGACGTATGAGATGGTAGAGACATCATGTTATAGCATAGCTCGGTTGAACCCACCAAGCGTTGGTATGTCAAGTTTGGTTGTCATATTTTAGTGAATCAGAACTCATGTTAAGAGTCGCTTGATTATGTACTAGAGTCAACTTCGTATAGGTTAGCTTGAAAGTATTAGGATATGAGACTTTACAAGTATTGACTTGAAGATGTGAAGAAGCAAGGAGCTACAACGACAACAATCATCCTTCCACTTGAGGTTAGTGATATTTGACTTGAACTGTTTCATTACCTAACGTATCTTTCAAGTCGTGCATATTGAAAACAAAACTGCGAAGCATATTTGAACTCTAGATAGACATAGTATTAAGGAATACAATACGAGGTTTATTACTTAACCATTAAACTTTGCAGATAAGACATCGCCATAATCATTTGAATGCTGTTGTGATTATGTATGGGTATGAGGTGAGGATTTCATCCTAGGGAACAATGTTTTACATGTGTTCTAAGAAAGTAAGTTCATAAACTTGTTTGTGAATCGAAAAGGAAATCGCCAGGCGATATTGGTTTTGTTATTCATTGCATATCTTATGAATAACCAATATGTTTGATTGAGTATAACCGTTCACGACTTGTTGTGTTCTTGGTAAAACTATTCGCAAAGGCCTGACTTATGTATTGGTATGACTTTTATTAGTGAAACCAATCTTAAGTAATCACCTGAGATGGTATGATCAGGTTTGTGATTTTCTGTCTGACCAAATATGGGAAAGGGGAACCGATCCTAGTAAAAGGTGCAGTACATCACAAATGGGAACCGATCCTTGTATGTGGTGCAGCAAGGTTTATAGCATAAAGGGGAACCGATCCTATGAACATGTGTAACACGTTTTTAGTCAAAGGGGAACCGATCCTATGGACATATGCAACACATATAATTTAGATACCATATATATATGGGGAACCGATCCTAGTACCTAGTCAACTGAATTTTGGAAAGCTAGTGTGACTATGCACAGTACTCACATGGAAGGTAGAACCGAAACTTGTTTTGGTAGAATCGTTAAACCCATGATTGTGATTGAATATTATTTGATCAATTGCATTGTTCTTGAAAGTCAGATGAACCAATTCTAAACTTGTTTGGAAGTGTGGCAAATCGGTTTCAAGGTTGTAAGTGTGAAAGAGAACTTACAAAGTAAAGATGTCGACATACTTTGAACACGTGCTATGAATACTTATTTCTTTAATTGTTCAAAGTTATTCCTTAAATAGCTAAGAGAAGAGAATCTCAGGATCGAAACATAAATAAATTAAGAATCTTTTAATTAAGGTATTTAACTTCATTTTGTAGGGAAATAAGAATTAGTAATGTGCATTTACTAATTAGAGATTTTCCGAGAGATTTCGATCATTATTTTTGGACAGAGCATTTCCGGGAATTATGGAAACCGAATTTGTGCTTTAATGAATATCTTGAGAATATTTTCGGTTTTGGAAATTACTTGATGTCCAAACTTCCTTGTCTATAAATACTTGAAGTTTGCATTTCTAGCAAACTAATCCTTCGTAAAAACAGACTTCCTCTTAGTTGTGTTGTTACTGGTGTAGCCGCCTATTCGGAGAGGAGAGTAGCCTAATTAGGCGAAATCTCTTACGGCCGCTCAGTTTAAAGTCTTCTTTGGGATTGAGAAGCTCTACGAGTACCGTTGGTGGGAAACTAGATAATTGCGGTTTATCTTTTGTTTTCTTTGATTTGATTGACTAACGGTGGTTGAACTTTGATTGCACCTAGTTTGTTTATGCTTGAGAATCTTCTCTTCGATATAAGATTCACTCAAACTAGTTCGTAGTTTCGACAGGGATCTTTAGACTGTTGTCAGTTCTAAAGACGATCTTGTGATAATCCATTGTTAACAGACTTCGTTCTGTTCGTGATTGATCACAAGAGATTCAAGTGATTGTGTGCAGGTGTTTATTGAAGATCTAAGAAGATTTGAAGACAAAGAAGATATTGAAGATTTCTGATTTGTGGGTTCATAATCTTTGGTGTGAACAATACTTGTTTCGGTAAAAGAGGATCCAATTAATAATCGGATTATCTTTTTGATAGATTGGATTGATTAATTGAGTAGATCAGCATCAACACAATTCTTTGGATTAATAGTGTTGTTGGCTTAATCTTAAACGATTACTTCGGTAATTGAATATAAGATAGTTCTAAGGACCCGACTAAGGAGTTTATGTTCAGATAAATGGAAGAGCCTTTGTCCAACTCATATCACTTGGTTGAATAGAGTTGATACCAAACAGATTTGTTGTTCCTTTATTATTTGGAATACGAACCAAAGGAATTGTTCCAAGTACGTGACTAAGGTCGGAGGTGTGAGAATATAGACGGAACTAGGTGAACTATAGGTTTAGTTGCTTAGTATCAACTATACGAAGTTAGGTGTAATTTTGTGTAGCGGCTTAATCCTGAGAGTACTCAATTATGGACAAGGACCCGCGGTTTTTCCGCATTTGCGGTTTCCTCGTTAACAAAATCTTTTCGTGTCATTTACTTTATATTTCCGCATTGTAATTGTTTTATTATAATTAAAGTAAATCACACAAACGTTAATTCCTATTTACTTGATAAGTGAATCCTATTGTGGTTGGTTACGTCCGAACCTTTTTATCAAGTAACATACCTCGTTGTTGTATTGTATCGATCTCGTATCCATAGACGATCACACGAAGTGTGAACCGATTAGTTGTATTGTCTCGACTCAGTCCATAGACAATCACTTTCGGATAAAGGACTTATAGGTAGGAAAAATTTTAGCTTTAGGTATATTTGGGTACCCTCGCCTTTTCAAGTGGTATCAGAGCAGGCAAACACGAAAAGATCTAACAATCTGTCTTTGGTGCGATCCAACCTATAAGATATGGGCCAAGGCAAAGTTAAGCGAAAGCGAAAAATAAAGAAAGGCTCAATTAAGGTATCACAATATATGTGCTCTAAAAGTGAGTGTTCTTCGATCTCAGATTATTCAAATGATGAGACTTCTAGCAAGGCAATTATGAGTTCTATTCTTGAGATCTCTGATGAAATATCAAGTGTGAAAACTTCTGAACTGAAAGAATTGAGTAAACAATTTCTTTTCTGCTCAAATAAACTTTTCTTGACTCTTGAAAGAGAACTAGATTTAACATTGAAGTTTGAAAATCTCTATAAAGAGCATGAATCACTAAAAGAAGAATTCACACAACAAGTTAGCGACTACGAAAAAGGGATGAATACTGAACATCATCATGTAGAGACTTGTGAAAAGGATGTGGAAAGATCTGAAGAAAATATCTGTCTTTTGGAGAAAGAGCTTGATGACTCTAAAATAAAATTGAACTCTCAACAAGAGTGCTTCAAGGAAAAGGAAGAAAATATTCTTTTTAACATAAGGTGTTTAGAGGAATCTCTCAGCACTACTCTCAATGAAACATTTCATTAAAAGAGGAAATATCTATGTTGAGAAAAATGAATGCGAGTTCAAACAACTTATCTTCTTTATTGGAGTCAGGAAGAAACCATGGAGACACACGCGGTTTAGGATTTGAAGGAAATAATATTGTAGTTTCTAACAATGAAACCAAGTTTGTCAAATACAGTATAACTTCTATAAAATAATACACTTGGGACCAAGGAAAATTATAATTTCAAAGAGATATTATATTATCGATAATATAATAAATTATTACTTTATAATTAAATAATAAATTATTACTTCAAAAAATAATTTCTAAATATAATGCATTCACAAACCTTAAACTTAATAGTATTTAACATATAAATAGGTTACGTATAACATTCTAAATCACCAAACCAATTAACAATGCAATACGAAAAGATCTATAAAAAGGGATAATCCTTCTTGCAAGCATCAATCACACCACAACACTTCTTATTGAAATACAACAATGCGACTATGTGCCTCTTAATACACACTATTAGGGATTAAATACAACTTGATTTGAATTTCTAAGAAAAACAAACCAATATTCAATCATATTTTAAGAAAATTTGATATGTATAAAAATTATTTTTTATTTTTTTAGTAGTACTATTATTTTATATATTATTTGGGACCTGTGAATCCTTAAGGGGAATTTTTAAAATGTATTATTTTATGATTTTATCGAATTTATTATTTTACCACTAAGAGCCCGAGTCGGGACCGGGAAATTTTATTATTTTAGCGAGAATATTATATTATTGAGTATTATATTAAAGAAGTTATACTGCATGCATGTACCCAAACAGAGGAGTCTCCAAAAGAAAATACTCAACACAGCTGTTCAGAAATCTGCAGGGAAGAACAAACAGTTGAGGAAGAAGAAAAGAGATCAAATCTAAGGAGAACAAAGAAAGATAAAGGAACTTTCAACGATCTTGCACAAACAGGTAACTACAAACATTACAACTTCCATAATATCAAATGTTGTTATTCTTATGGTAGTAAAAATCATGTTCATAAATCATGCAAGATTCGTAAGATGCAAAATGCTATTCGGTTTGTCTCAAAGGAATTGGGAAAAATAAACTTTGATCCTCATCTCTTATGAAACAGAGCAAAGGACTATTATGCTGACTTTTGGTCTACTCAGTTTATACCAAAAACATTTAAAAAGGGGCATAAGAAAAAGGAGTTTAAACGGGCAAGATTTGCCTCTCATCCTTTAAAAGGATCAGTCTCTGAAGCATTCTTAGATCATGACGACATAGCATATCTCAAGAAATGGAAGAGAAAGAACAGTCAAAAATAATGCACTGTTGCATAAGAACAAATTTCATTTTACCCAAGCACTCTTGTGTTATAGAAGTTTGTTTAAAAAATGGGTATTTTTGATTATTTCCTTTTGAGAAAGATTACCAAAATCTTTGTATATAAAGGTTTCCTTTTAATAATTGGTAAGATCTTATAAAGACCCTATTCTCATTCGAAATATTCATGGTTTTCAACAACGAACGATTTATAGAATGTTGTATCTAATTTGATATATTCATGTAGATTTCATGATCTACTAATTAGAAAAATTCATATAATTCTTTTCACTGAGAATAAAAGGTCTTAAGGCGAATTTGTGGGAGAATATTGTATCCAGGAAGTGGAAAGTGTATTAGATTCCACTAACAAAGGAAGATTCGAAATTTGTTTTGATTGTGCTCATATCAGATCATGCCCTCTCTTACTGAAGTAAGGGCGACTTGCTTATGTGAAGGAGTTCTCGAACTGATAGGACGAAAAGAATATTTGAAGGAATTATCCTCTGTTGCTGGAAAGGAAATTATTTTTCATCTTGTTTGCTGGGCTTCGTATAAAGATTTTCATAATCTTCAAATAATCAGTTTCCACTCCAACAATCTTGAAATGTTTGAAGAGAACCTTGATGAAATCATGGAAACAGAGGATAACAAGGATGAATGAGTTTAATTTCTTATTCAAAGAAAAATAGACATCAATTTTTGATTTCTTTCAATGATTGTATTGGTCTATTATGAATAAAATTATTTGATTTATAATTTTTCTTGTGATAGTTTTCGGTTTACATAGCATGTACTTGAATGCTTTTATCTTGTTGCTATGTATGTTTATGAGATGTTTGATTTCGGTTTTACTACCTTAATATTCGATCTCATATGTTGTGAACCCTTGTGGTTTGGGTGACTTTTTGATTTAGCAGGATTAAGTTCTAGCCCATGTTTGTAGGATTTATCAAATAATCATGAGGGATTCTGGTAGAAACAATATGTGAAAAAGTCACAATATGTTGAATCGGTTTTGGTTTAGCATAAAAGCATATGTGTTTCGACGGTTTTTCAACTTTTGCTTGCAATTGCTAAAGCCGATTTTCAACCTTTCTCTGGTAAAGGTTGGTTGTTGTTATTCATTTGTTTTTGGCATAAGGATGACAACATGATGATATTTCGATATCAATTCTCCCTGGAAGAAGATGCAATCATATTGGAGAAGTGGATGTGAAATTTGAGGTAACAATCTTGTTAGTTAATTGTTTTCCTATTTAAGAAAAGCCTGAGTTTATTTCATATATATTTATTGCTTTTGCTTAACAAAATTTCGGTTCAATTGATGTTTATTCCATTATGTGTGTATGGATGTATGTGTGATTCAATTGGTTCCAGTTAAGAAAAACTATTGTTATCTTGCTTTATTGTGTGGTATCAATTGTTTAGGCTTACAAAATTTCGGTGCAATTGCGGTGTTTTTAGTGTCTATGTTGTTTCAATTGCTTCCGGTTGAGGTGAATAACTATGCAAGTTGATTTATGTTGGTTTGTATGAATTATTTATGGCTTAACGAAACAAAATGTGTACGGGATGAGTTGTTTAGTCCAATTCGATTCCGGATAAGAGAAACTAAGTTAATTCTGATCTTAGTTAGACTTATCGAAGTGAGGTTTCGGTTATTCAAGTCTAATCGAATGCCTTGCTATTGAACTAACCTAGTATTTGTCTTGTTTAAAATTGAAAGGTCTAAGTTTATGGATAATTAGAACCTGATGAGAAAAATAGAGTTATCTTTATTTTGGTCTTATCGAATTAAGCGATTGTCTTTGTACAATCGGTTTAGCAAAGGAACTAAGGTGCTTAGTTGTTTTTGGTTTGCTAAACTAAAATGGAAAAATTGTTTCGGACAATTATTTCCTTGGTAACATATTAAAATAAAACTACTTGTAGTTTCGGTTTTGATATTGGTTATCATAACATAATGTGTGGAACTCTCGTGCCTAACTCTACAGGTTGCGAGTCTATTGAGATTTGTAAGATTCTTTTCGTGTTGTCCTTTATTTTTTCGTTTCTTTGTCATTTTGTGACAAAAAGGGGGAGAAATATATGGAGTAAACAAGTGATACTGACATTGATTTTATATTGATTGGTATCACTAAGGAAAAGAACATTGGTGCTTAAACGTTTTATCTAAACGAAAGAGTGAAAGCACAGACTAAGGGGGAGTAACATATCATATGAATTGGTATAACAAAGACGTGCAGATTGAATATCTACCTATCTTCCCTGGGGGGGGGTTGCTATCATAATGTCAACAGTGGCAATTTCAAGGATTGAATATAAGCAGTTTACTGTGCTGTTGAATCGGGAATTAAGCGTATGTGTAATGAATTATTGTAATTTGTTTATCCATGTGATGTAAGAGTTTTGTCACTAAAATTGACAAAGGGGGAGATTGTTAGAGCATAGCTCGGTTGAACCCACCAAGCGTTGGTATGTCAAGTTTGGTTGTCATATTTTAGTGAATCAAAACTCATGTTAAGAGTCGCTTGATTATGTACTAGAGTCAACTTCGTATAGGTTAGCTTGAAAGTATTAGGATATGAGACTTTACAAGTATTGCGAAGACTTGAAGATGTGAAGAAGCAAGGAGCTACAACGACAACAATCATCCTTCCACTTGAGGTTAGTGATATTTGACTTGAACTATTTCATTACCTAACGTATCTTTCAAGTCGTGCATATTGAAAACAAAATTACGAAAGCATATTTGAACTCTAGATAGACATAGTATTAAGGAATACAATACAAGGTTTATTGCTTAAACATTAAATTTTGTAGATAAGACATCGCCATAATCATTTGAATGTTATTGTGATTATGTATGGGTATGAGGTGAGGATTTCATCCGAGGGAACAATGTTTTACATGTGTTCTAAGGAAGTAAGTTCATAAACTTGTTTGTGAATCGAAAAGGAAATCGCCAGGAGTTATTGGTTTTGTTATTCATTGCATATGTTATGAACAACCAATATGTGTGATTGAGTATAACCGTTCACGACTTGTTGTAGAACTATTCACAAAGGTCTGACTTATATTGGTGCAACCGATCTTAGTAATCACCAGAGAGATCGTATGATCGGGTTTGTGATTTTCTGTCTGACCAAATATGGGAAAGGGGAACCGATCCTAGTAAGAGGTGCAGTACATCACAAAGGGGAACCGATCCTTGTATGAGGTGCAGCAAGGTTTATAGCTGAAAGGGGAACTGATCCTATGAACATGTGTAACACGTTTTTAGTCAAAGGGGAATCGATCCTATTGACATGTGCAACACATATAAGTTAGATACCATATATATGTGGGGAACCGATCCTAGTACCTAGTCAACCGAATTTTGGAAATCTAGTGTGACTATGCACAATACTCACATGGAAGGTAGAACCGAAACTTGTTTTGGTAGAACGTTAAACTCATGATTGTGATTGAATATTATTTGATCAATCGCATAGTTCTTGAAAGTCATATGAACCAATTCTAAACTTGTTTAGAAGTGTGGCAAATCAGTTTCAAGGTTGTAAGTGTGAAACAGAACTTACAAAGTAAAGATGTCGACATACTTTGAACACGTGCTATGAATGTTTATTTCTTTAATTGTTCAAAGTTATTCCTTAAATAGATAAGGGAAGAGAATCTCAGGATTGAAACATAAATAAGTTAAGAATCTTTTAATTAAGGTATTTAACTTCATTTTGTAGGGAAATAAGAATTAGTAATGTGCATTTACTAATTAGAGATTTTCCGAGAGATTTCGATCATTATTTTTGGATTGAGCATTTCCGGGAATTATGGAAACCGAATTTGTGCTTTAATGAATATCTTGAGAATATTTTCGGTTTTGGAAATTCCTTGGTGTCCAAACTTCTTTGTCTATAAATACTTGAAGTTTGCCTTTCTGTCTAACTAATGCTCCGTAACAACAGACTTCCTCTTTGTTGTGTTGCTACTGGTGTAGCCGCCTATTCGTAGAGGAGAGTAGCCTAATTAGGAGAAATCTCTTACGGCCGCTCAGTTCTTCTTTGGGGTTGAGAAGCTCTACGAGTACCGTTGGTGGTAAACTAGATAATTGCGGTTTATCTTTTGTTTTCTTTGATTTGATTGACTAACGGTGGTTGAACTTTGACTGCACCTAGTTTGTTTATGCTTGAGAATCTTCTTTTCTGATATAAGATTCACTCAAACTAGTTTAGAGTTTCGACATGGATCTTTAGACTGTTGTTAGTTTTAAAGACGATCTTGTGATAATCCATTGTTAACAGACTCCGTTTTGTGCGTGATTGATCACAAGAGATTCAACTGATTGTGTGCGGGTGTTTATTGAAGATCTAAGAAGATTTGAAGATAAAGAATATTTTGAAGATTTCTGATTTGTGGGTTCATAATCTTTGGTGTGCACAATACTTGTTTCGGTAAAAGAGGATCCAATTAATAATCGGTTTATCTTTTTGATAGATTGGATTGATTAATTGAGTAGATCGGCATCAACACAATTCTTTGGATTAATAGTGTTGTTGGCTTATTCTTAAACGATTACTTCGGTAATTGAATATAAGATAGATCTAAGGACCTGACGAATGAGTTTATGTTAATATAAATGGAAGAGCCTTTGTCCAACTCATATCACTTGGTTGAATAGAGTTGATACCAAATAGATTTGTTGTTCCTTTACTGTTTGGAATACGAACCAAAGGAATTGTTCCAAGTACGTGACTGAGGTCGGAGGCGTGGGAATACAGATGGAACTAGGTGAACTATAGGTTTAGTTGCTTAGTATCAACTATACGAAGTTAGGTGTAATTTTGTGTAGCGGCTTAATCCTGAGAGTATTCAATTTTGGACAAGGTCCCGCCGTTTTTCTGCATTTTGCGGTTTCCTCGTTAACAAAATCTTACTGGGTCATTTACTTGATAAGTGAATCCTATTGTGTTTGGTTAATTCCGAACCTTTTTATCAAATAACATACTTTGTTGTTGTATTGTCTCGACCTCGTATCCATAGACGGTCATACGAAGTGTGAACCGATTAGTTGTATTGTTTCGACTCAGTCCATAGGCAATCACTTTCGGAGAAAGGACTTATAGGTAGGAAAAGTTTTAGCTTGAGGTATATTTGGGTACCCTCGCCTTTTCACATCATACTCGTTCTGAATATTAATTATGCATAGTCAGGTAACATTGATACATCCTGTAGGATCGAATA